>JAJLRJ010000007.1:32551947-32791897 GCA_024195265.1 Dendrophyllia cribrosa | reverse complement strand
CCCATAAGATCCTTCATAAAAACCATAAAGAGTTTTCATGTTCAAAAACTACATCTCACAAGCAATTTGCTGTCAAACCGCAGCAAGACCTCTAAAACCCTCATAAAAATAGAATCTTAATTAAAAACGTGCATGAAATGAATTTTCACGCCTAAAGATTATAACGCCTTACGTGGAACAGAAATAGTCATCAGAAGGGATTAGATTGCATTGGCATGCTGGAAATTACAAGACCTCCCTCTGAGATATAGGGCAAATTGCCCTATATCTCAGAGGGAGGTCTATCTATTTTTTTGGTTGCTAAGAGCGTCTGGCTCGTTATGCATCATCTGTTAACTTAGTGACGTAATGCTTTGTTACGAATGCGTTTCGTGACAATAACAGAGTGAATCCAGCTATAACAATAAATAATTTGTTGTAAACGAACATAAACAACAATAAGCTTAACCCTATTTTGTGTGTGTGTGTGTGTGTGTGTGTGTGTGTTGGGGGGGGAGGAGGGGCAGAAAGTGCACGAGCTAACTTTCAACATTCATAACTTCTTTAATATGTATTCAAACGCCATCAAACTTTGTGACTTTTCCTAAAATTTATCTGGCAACGTTTTCATGACATTTTATTGATCATGTGACTTGATTTTTCCATGGCAACAAGATTTTGCCAAACATGTTTTCTGAAATTTGCATATTTTTACCTTTGAATGAAGAAAAACAATGATTATTGGTATAACTTTGACATTTTTATGTCATTTAGCGTTTATTTATTGGTTTTGTTCAATTTGGAGTCAATTTGGACAGTTTTTAAGAGGTAACTCGTAACTTCCTGAAAATTAAGGCTATGACAATGAAATCAAGAGAGTACATAGTACGTTAAAATCTGTCTCCTTATCGGTCCGCACAATGGAACGATGACGTAATATGACGTAGTTATTAAGTAATTAGTTATACGACCGCCATCTTGGAACCACCATCTTGGATTTCTGAAACTTTTTTAAACCTCTTAAAAACCGTCCAAATTGACTCAAAATTAATCGAAACCAATAAATAAACGCTAAATGACGTAAAATCTAAAAGTTATACCAATAAACATTGTTTTTCTTCCATGAAAGGTAAAAATATACAAATTTCAGAAAACATGGCTGCCAAAATAAACAAACGAGCACTTGCGCGATTATCGTGTCCATGCCTCGCGCGCCAAAAGACTATATGGAGCAATCAATGAATCGATTCGCATATAATTAACCGCATATAAGCTGGGATAATTAACATGAAATCGCCGCTTGCAAGCGGTAAAAGTAGGCCCAATTCACCTACTGAGAAATAACGAAAGTAGAGCTGATCTCAAACTGGCTTTTGCCCTTCACTTGAACATTTTACATTAACGAAGCGGCGTGAGGTAAGGTTCCGGCTCCGTTTTTCTTGTTATTATTATTTATATAATTTTTTGTGTCACGATTTTGCATGCAAATTTCTGCACGCATATTTTAGTGTACGCGAACTCGCCCCTGCCTCCCCTAAAAAGTTTTTTGTTTCCCTTATTGTTATAAAAGGCTTCAGGAAGGTTAAACCAATCAGAATCTGTCTTCTGCGCACACGTCTTGGTTTTAGGGGGGCGGGGGGGGGGGGGGGGGTATTAGAGAGAACCGCTTTGTCACTCGGAGAAGACTATCAGATTTCAAACAAATATGGCCTTTTCTGTACTCTACACTTCAATTTTACAGACGTTCATTTTCCATTACCAAAATGTAAACACGCCGTTTAAGACTTCGAAATGGAAAGAAAAAGTCCTTAAGACGATTTGTATGCCTTTGAGTGCTGTGAGGATCAGCATCCATTTATCACAAAGCGGGACATGTCTTCCTTCGGAATTCATACTCGAAGCGCGAAGCGGCAGACTTTACTAAGAATTTTCAAGCATTCCTGGAAAACTAAGGTGAAGGTAATAACATTATGGAATGTCCATTTACTTAGTAAGAAACATTTCATAGACTGGTTATTTTTGTTATCAGTGGTTTTTGAGAAATATTTAGAAAACTCGGCCACACGAGAAATTCTTCGACATGTGCTAAACAAATTTGCTTGCGTTGCCGACAGTTTCGTCGATGCGATAAATAAACGAGTTTTACTCTTGAGACTAAACTAATAGATATTTGATTAAAACTTTCAACTGAGAGAATTCGTTGTCCTTTTTCCTGTGTAAAGGCAAACTGCGATCAAACTTGTTCGAATGTTTTCTTCGTGAAGCCAATAATCATGGTAAAGGCACGCTAGTGAATATAATAGGGAAGATATCAATGACTTCACCAATTGTTATTAATGTGCCAACCAGAGCCTTATTGGCTGCCGAAACAAAGGGTTCTTTTGTTCCAGTGGTTGGCACATTTGAATAACAAAAATAATGTTTGTAAACAGATATCATCCCTATTAAGTTAAATAGCGCTTTCTGAAATAAAGTTTGCTTTCAAGATTTTTTGATTCGCGAAAGCATTATGCGAATTATTTTTAGAGATAAGAATGGCATTCTATATACACAGGAAAAGTCGGAAATTTTAGAAAACACTGGATATAATAAAGCAGGTTGCTGAATTTAAATATTATTTTGTGATGTTTATAATATAATTCGCAGACGCTAGCGCTCCGTGCTGCAATTAGGATAAAGAAAGAAAGAAAGAAAATCACAGAATTCTGATAAGCGTTTAACTCTTTTATGGAAGGGAAAGACATTTTCATTCAAGGAAATATGAGTTTCATTAGAAAGTTTTGACTTTTAGAACAAATATTTTGAATTCATGATCATGAAAAAACAGCGCGCGATCGAATTACATTTTAGACGAAATTTGCATGAAACGAAGTGTATTTGCGACAACACTTTGAAGAAACTGTGAAGCCTGAAAAAAAAAAACTACATGGCAAAATCAAAGCAGTTATCTAAGGAACTAGCTTTATAGAAAAATTTCATTTCGATTTGGTCTTGAAATCACGGGGTGGGGGGGGGGGGTTCATGATGCGTCATGCAATATTTATTTTCAAACAATCTTGCCTCCGTCGGTGAAGGGAGGGGGGGTTGATTTCTTTCTGGAATAACCCAATGTAATAGAAATAATTCACGGTTTGGGAAGTATTACACCATTCTGGGTTTGATCGGGTATCAAAAAATTAAATATTCAAAGTGAGTACAGAAAAAATGGTAGCTTCAATCAACATGTCTTGAGTGATGGTGCGATGTGAGGGGGGAGGGGTGCATGACCCGTTTAAAATAAACCATAAAACTTTTTTACGCAAGCGCATGAGTAAAAGAAGAGAAAAGAACAGAAGGGTGTATGTCCCGAACCCGAATCGTAGGCGAATAGAAAGCAAACAATAACGGAAAACAGCAATAAGCACATACAATTGCAGAGAAGAATATTATTTCCACCTTGAGATTAGAGCTTTCCGATTTAGCGAATTAAATCCGCGGAAGTGTAACTACAGTTTCTCGTGCAATGCTGTGAAGTCAGTTTGGTACTTAGAAATACTATTACGTCCAGTAAACATTGGTTATATGTTTTGGTGATATGGCCACTCATTTTAAAACAAAGTCTGTTTCCGAAAATACAGAAGAGAATTGTTAACGAAGAAAACATAATTCGCAACGAATAATCGAATGAAAGGGCAACGAAAACAACAGCGATGGTTTGCTGAACATAATTGAGAATACGTAAAACACAATTCGTAACATAAAAACATCAGTGAAAACAGTAAAAAAAGCATTGGCAAACAGCATAACTAAATCCCAAACTTAATTTTTGGTGATAATCACCCCTCATAATACAAGCGGAACATTTGATTGACAGCAACACTTGCATCTTCAATCGACGTGTTTCAATGGGCGCGATTGCAGAGTCGGCTGTCATTTTAGTTCGTGCTCCAAAGCACGCTCCAATAATATCAGCGCCTTGTAAAAATATTTTACAAGTAGTAGCAGAGAGTTTTACACCTGACAAAACACTTGCTGCAATTTGTTTTTGAACGACTTCAAATATAATTAATCTTTGGCGTGGCCGAGCTGAGTGGCAAGTTCATCGGTTGGGGACGTTTTCAGTTATAACTGACACGACAAAACTAATAACAGAGAGTCATAAAAGTTCTTTTAAAAGCAACGCATTGGTTGAACGAGCTCGTTCTGAGTTATAAATCATTCGAATCTTGTAGCCGCATAAATATGTTAAGACATTTCAAAAAACTTTCTCTGGTTAAAAAGTTTAGAATGATTGCCAGTCTGAAATCTTTGACAAATAATGAATAAAAAGCGCGAACATGGAAATATATACGGTAAAAAGTGTGAAGTAGAAACAATAAAAATACTTTTGGGGGAATAAAATAAAAATTGAATATTGCCTAGCTACTTGTTTTGAGTTATTGTCTGCTTCGCTTGTAATTGTGGTAGGCCAAGATTTCACTATTTCGTTATGCGAAAGTTTTCCTTGTCACTTACAATTTTTACCGTATACATTTCCATGTTCGCTCTTTTTATTCATTACTCGTCAAAGATTGCAAACTAAAACCTCAAAACCTCATATGTTTAAAACTTTTTAACCACAGAACGTTTTTTAAATTTGTAAATATGTCTTATCCTGGTTACTCGTCCATTTTTAAAGCATAAATATGCATTGCTTTATTCGATGACATCTTGTCTGAAAGTCCATTTTGCCAGGTTAACGGCAGCTACGTTAATCGGATAACAAATAAGCAAAGCACTTAAATCGCTTTGTTTTTAACTTTTGTTTTACTAAGGCGTTCAGTTCCGAGGTGAAATCGTTTAAATATCGCGCCGCGGAAATAATTGTTTATGCAAATATGTGTTTATCTTTATTTATGAATACACATGGTGTTTTGAAGAAAAACGTAATCACACCTCCCAATAAAAGTCACACCTTTGCACTTAAGTGTGCTTTTATGTGTACACACTCTAGAAAACGGAAATGAAAATCATCTAAGACTGAAGCAGGTTTAAGAGACTATTTCAGGAAGAGGTCTTTGTGAGCTCAAAGTTGCGCGCGTTTGGGTTGTCAAGATGAAGATTTAACGCTAATCCACAAACGTTTCGGCGTGGTTTCGGCAGCGTCAGTTAATACAAAAGGCCTATTGTTTAATTCTTAATGTGCGAATGCGAACCGTTAAAATAGACCATTTCTTGATACGGAGGTAAAAATAATCTCCTGAAAAATGTTATACCGAAGATGACTGGTATGGTGGATAAAACGACTTTGACAAAAATATTTATATAAATATCACGGCGACCATTCAAAATCGTTTTCAGAAAAAAAAAAATGATGATAATTTCATTGTCTGAACATTGAACCCCGCCTTCCCCCTGAGACTAATACCAAATCCCTCTCTGGGCTTTTCAGATTGACGGTATGTGTTTTTGCACTCGTGTGATAGGCTGATATTCTTTGAATTATTAATGAGTTTTGAAATAAAATGAAAACGGTTACTTGTGTTCTTCATTTCATTTGAAGACGTGAATCGAAGCAGAATTAAAGGTAAGTTCTCTGTGTGAAAGAGCCATATATTTAAAAAAAATTTCAAATAATCTAAATCCGTTCCAAAGTCTAGAGCTTTGCTGAATAGCAAAATACTAGGACTAATCTGTGATGAATATATTCACCATTGGAAGTTAGACAATTCCGTACAGGCCCTGAGAACAGTGAGCCATCGAATTATTATTAAAGCAAGACACATAATGTCTACCTCTCCACTCATTGAAATCTCGAGCAGCTTTGAGCAATGAAAAATATTAGCAGCGACAAACAAAATGTTCCTGGCCGCGGAAAAGAACAATTTTAATGCGCAAAGACGCGCAAAGGTAATTGTTTAATGAGACCTAATGTCACTTCATTCGGGATTTGTGTGAATGGAAGAAGTAAATGTTTTCATTTGATGTGGCTTTTCGCAAGTCAGAATTTATCCTTATGAAATGACTTGATATTAACGGTTCTTTATGGAAAGGAAAACAAAATCAAATTGGGTACTTCACGTTGGTGTACTCGTACTGTCTTGGATAGCAAAAGGAGCTCGCTATAAATACACACGCCGATTTCTCGGCTTACTCTGTCAACGCAAGCCATACAATAAAGGAAAGTTTTGTTTGGTCATCAATTCAGCAGGAACAAATGTCCTCAAAATAACTAGCGGATGTCTTTCCTTCTTCGCATCGTTACAAGACGATTCGCTAATCT
The DNA here is from genome assembly GCA_024195265.1 of Dendrophyllia cribrosa. NCBI lineage: Eukaryota > Metazoa > Cnidaria > Anthozoa > Scleractinia > Dendrophylliidae > Dendrophyllia > Dendrophyllia cribrosa. Next base: position 32,785,677 of record JAJLRJ010000007.1, on the reverse strand, counting down.
CTTGAGATAAAATTATCTATTTTCCGTCGAACTAGACGAAATGCGTTCTGGATTCCAAATCCAAACTTAATTCCGAATCCAGACATCTTTTTTTAAACCATTTTTACGTTTGTTCCTTGAAATATTGCTTTCTAAGATTTCAATTTATCAATTTGATTTTTTTTTCGCGGCACTTTTTAAGACACTTTGACATCGTAAACAAGTACGTTAAAGATTTAAACGTTTTATTTTAACATTCGGCTATCGAATTTGTCGGTGCTCCAAAAACACGCTTCAATAATAAAAGTTACTTGTAGAAATATTTAAAGTATTGTTTGAAAAAGGAGTTCAAAAACATTCCTCATGCGTCCGGATAAAAATAAAGGAAGTGCGCATTTTGCAAAGAGGAAATTAACATACAAGAAAAAACAAGTAGACTGATTTGCATTCCACAAATGTACCTCGTGCACCAACTGCTTCTCGCTTGTGGGCATGGCATCTTGTCTGCCCTCGAAAATGTTGTGAATTTAAAGTTATGAGGTAAAGATAATTCTCCTGGAAAATGCTATAGCAAAGTTGATAGGTACGGTGGAAAAAGCGACAACGGGCAGCGAGTTAAGTGGAAAGCCTAAAGAAGAGTGAACAAATGTGTATCCCGTAGTACACAAATTTGTCGGTTTTAATTATCTGATTTCGATTTTGAAACAATCACGTTTCGCAAACTTTGCGCAGAAAAGCAATTTACTCAGCATTTAGGCCACTTTGAATACAACATGAAAATTGTTATTTTTACTATCAAAGCACCTTGAACATAATGGTCTGTGTTAATTCTCTTATCTGAAAGATTAGGCAAAACACGAATCTTCGTGCTTCTCAAAACGAAAACTTCCAGTTTAGTTAATGCGCGGAAATGCGCTATATTGTTCGAAATATAGGCAGAGGCAAGCGATTCCCGGTGGCGCTTGTTGAGAAACCCAATTAAATAATTAAATAGTTTAAATATTTCTTATTATGTTAAAAGATCCATATGAAATCCTTGAAAAATAAGCTTTGCGTATACCAAATTTAATAAAGGTTGCTTTTGCAATTGGTCATTGGTAATTGGGCATCGGCGTTTGGGCATATGGAACATAATGCAATGCTTTGCTTGAGTGACCGCCAAACAATAGGCCATTTACACGATGACGTCATATGACTACAACTACCAGAATCCTTCAGTTTGTTTTGTAGTGCAAATTAGGGCTATTGTTATTTAAACCGCACTGGGATTACAAAATTTAAATAAGAAAGGAAAAACGAAATGAATTCTGGTAGTTGTAGTCAAATGACGCCATCGTGCAAATGGCCTATAGCTGCCCAATGCCCAAAGCAACCTTTATCGAATTAGGTATATTCACGAGATAAAAAAGAATGGAACACATTGTCTTTTTACATGCCGATTTCCGCAGTTCAATCAAAACAAGTCCCCAAACTTCACTTTAAGATGAAAAAACAACATTTACTTTCTTTTATCCCAAGTTCTGTATTGTGCAAAATTTGTTGTTAACCAGCTCGTTTTAACATCTCCACCAAGAGATTGCATGTGGTTCCTTTTACAAAATATAAATTTTTCTGCATATGTTTATCGACGTCTCTGTTTTTTTTTTTGCACAATTTATTTTAGGAGTCCTTGGTTTGCCAAAGATGTTTTCAACGACAGTCTCCGTTGTTGTTGCTGTTTATTTCATATCCTTTGTGAGCGGGTTTGTCTTAGATCGCGAAGTTGCTAATAATGCAGTATTTAAGTGTGTTGGCTCGAATTGGGGTGCAGTCGCTTCTGCTCCCCAAAACGAGGATGTTATAGAAAATACCTGCAAATCTTTAAAGGTAAGGCTTTACCTCAAATAACTTTTGTGGGGTACGCTCTTTGTAGACAACATGAAACAATCTAAGACTCCTGAATGTTTTTATAAGGGGGGCGGAGGGATGGAGGTGTGTGTGTGGGGAGGGGGCGGAGGGGGATGTATTTTTGTGCAGCTGAAATTGAGACATCTTCGACATATTTATATTTTGTTCACCACTTCAAAAGGAAGTTAACTGCGCGGGCACTCAATCAATGTTTGCAGGCTATGCAATTAAAAAATCATACCTTCCACAAAAGTCATTTTCAAAAGGTACTTTCCAGTTTCAAAATTGTTTTCTTGCAGCAATTTAACACTATAATATAGACTATAAGAGGCAAACAGTCGTTTTATAAGTTTAGAGAAAATGTTAATATTCAAAAACCATGACGTCATCAGATCGGTGTTACGGGTAACATTTTTATCAATCAAATCGACTTTTCTGGAAGGTTCATTTCATCATAAGTATGTGGGGACAGCTTGTCTGACCGAGCTCATGCATTAAACTATCACATTTTTATGTTGTGTCGCCAAAAGAAAATTATCCACAAATTATTACGAGCGGGGAAAACATAAACTTGTTATAAATAAACCTTTTTTTGTTTCCAGGCAGCTTTTCATTGTCAGTTGCATATATATTCCTTTTTTGTCGACTGTTTTCTACAAGTTTAAGAATCCTAGACAAGCCACCAATTTACAATTCTTTGAAAGACGTTGAACTCAGGTCCATGATGAAACTATTCCAGTTCAGTTCAGGAGGTGAGGCAGAGACCTGGTACTATCAACCTTCCTTTCTGTCTCACTAAACCTTTCTTTACTCGTCTACAGAAATTCGTTCAGTGCATTAAAAACACAGATTCTGCTGACTACACATCACCGGTCCCCGATATGCTCCACTTGATACTCGCTTATGATTGGCAGCTCATGGTAATTATGAAGAGAGCAGGATTTTGCACAGACATGCAGACCGATGAACTGAAGAAAATCACAATGGCTATAGGTATATTTTCAGGTTTAGCCTTGTCTTTTGGAAAATTCACGATCCCGTTTTTTTCGTTGCGATGAGTGAAATGTCACTCGATCGCTGTTATCGCTCGCTAACACGGCTGTGAACCTTTGTTGGTAATTACCCAGTGTACTACTTTATCCAGCTGTCTCGTTTCCGATATGGATATTTATTCCACGATAAGATGTGTTTATTTACCGCAAAAAACGCCGCTAATAACAAAACATAAGAACAATTAAAACTATTCTTACGTTGTTTCATATTCACGGGATACATGGATCTTAGAGCCCTTTGATTGTATATCACAGTAGGTATCATTTCTTGAAATTTTAACTGAGTCTGAATTTCAATTTGCGAGCCTGTTGTTCCAATGTAATATTTATTTCATATCAATATATTTCAACAATTGCTTGTTAAGAAAATCTAAAATTAGTATCCAAGATGCAATTTTGATGTCCATGGTTCTGATTTATTCTAGGCATAATGAAAAAAGAGAACTTGCAGAATGTTGGTAAGTAGTTACTGTTTTAAGAGCACATTCGTATGGAACATTCGAAGGATATGCCAGAAGTGAACAATGAAAAGTAATTCAATTAACTTCACTACACATATCTTCCATTCTTGAAGTATTGGAATTTAACCGAAATTGGTCAGAAAAGGAAATCTAATCTTAGATAATTCGCTTTACCAGAAACTTTAGGGATACTAAGTACCAGCTGTTTTGAGATTTCTGGGATCGTTTGGGTAACCAATACGAGCCATGAATGGTTAAAACGTTGTTTTAGGAAACCACAGTAATGAACGCTGAGTACCCAAACGATCCCAGAAACCCAAGTGCCGAATTTTTGAATAACAACACACCGAAAGTGGCAAGCATGGTTGACATGTTGCCACTGGTAGAATTTGGTAAAAATCATCTAATAAACTTCAATCAAATAAACCAAGACAGCAAGAACAATTTTCAGATATGTATACCGTGCTGTAGAATGTAAGCCGGTTCCAGTTTTCTTTAGGGAATAAAAAAGTAGTATAAAAATAATATTGAATTATTTTTCTGCCGACAGAGAACGACAGCTACAAAAAGTGTGTTGGAGATGCCGTGCGCAAATGCATAAAACGAGATGTGTCCCTGGTTAAGATAGGGATGGACAACAACCTCCTGACTTCGTTTTTCGATTATATTGGCTGTATTGAAGAAGCGGATTACAACTGTGACGCAACTATGCTGGATCATTTTATTGCCATTCTAAAAGCAATCCAGAAACACATGGAGCAAAACAATGGGAAATTGGAAAAGATGGCTGAAAACATAGAGTACAATTAGTGAAGCACTATGATAATCGTGTGTATTTACATAAATCTGATATTAGTTAAAATAGTGGTTAAGGCAACATAAGTGACGGTGATCGCGCTCATTAAACTTGTGTTAAGTAAACATGAGGAAAAGTTAAACTAAAAATAAAGTGACTCTCGAATTACACTTGTATTAAAGATTAAAGGGACACTGTCTCGTCTGGTATAACGTCATTTCATGATTGTGGTCGGGAACTCTAAAAGCTTGCTTTATTATCTTGAAATGGGAAGGAAAAGTCGCTAAAAGTGATGAAAGCACTTACAGTTATTTTGAAATTGCGGTGAACCAATTGATGGCCCTTCAGAGTCCCCTTTTAGTATTAGAGACATACACTATGATGTGGCTATTGTTAATATTGGCTTTTATAAAAAAAAATAGCTTGTTTTATTATCTTGAAATGGGAAGGAAAAGTCGCTAAAAGTGATGAAAGCACTTACAGTTATTTTGAAATTGCGGTGAACCAATTGATGGCCCTTCAGAGTCCCCTTTTAGTATTAGAGACATACACTATGATGTGGCTATTGTTAATATTGGCTTTTATAACAAAAATAGCTTGTTTTATTATCTTGAAATGGGAAGGAAAAGTCGCCAAAAGTAATGAAAGCAAAGAAATATAAACCAAAGAGACAAAATCACGGTGGGCACAGATTCACTTTGTACAAAAAGTAAAGGAAACGAACAGCCCAATTAACAATGCAAACCAGAAAAAACGGAGGGGCAACATAAACGGCATACGTGAAAACAGGGCGTAGCCGACAAGTCAACCATCCCCATAGATCACTGAGCGATAAAGCAACCAACAACCGAGCATAAAAACTAGCATGCAAGAGAGAAACGGTCCGAATGACTCATCTGTTGGTATAGAAACAAAAGGCCAACCTCAATCACAGACCAGAAAGAATGAACGGAATAGCAACCAAAAAGACGCACAGAAAATCGGAACATAATTGACAGGACGACCGAACCCATGCAGCCATCGCAGCGACCAGCAACCGAACGCAAAAACCGGCAAGCAAATGAGAAAGGGACTGAACGGATCTTTTATACTAGAAGTAAAAAAATTATAGAATGAACCCTTAAGGTGTGGCTTACGTTATCATTTATATTAAAACAATAGAGTCAATCCCAATTGTTTTAATATCTGTTGCAAAGTAAGTTTTTGTTATATTGAAATTAAATCAATAAATAATTAGGAGAAATAATTTATTTCTTTTCTTATGACGAAATAAAGTCCAAATAAAATTAATAAAAAAAAAATTTTAATGCAAAGGTATTTAGAAAATCGAACGGAATAAAGCAGTTTGATGACTAGTTGGGATTATAAAGGTATTAATTTCCTTTACGTTGCGAAAAAGGACAGGAAGGGGAGGTGTAGACAAGGGGGGGCAGAGAGAGAGAGAGAGAGAGAGAGAGAGAGAGAGAGAGATCGTTTCCCAAAATTTCTGTTCCCTTTATTGAAAATGTTTTCGTACAATTTCAAGGTGGTGCGATACTACAAATTACTTTTTCTTGTAGTCACAACACTATGCGATGTCGAAAATACGCTAAACACTCAATTGCATTCCTTTGAATACGAACAGGTATTGATAGGTCCACTTGTTCCTGTATGGAAACAAGGGAAGCAGACCTTAGAATCTATCCAAAAAGCAATATATTTTTTTTCAGTTCAATGTCATTCCATATGATAAACTTCTAACTGCTGTTCCCGTTGTCTCCGTCATTTGAAATAAAATCAAATCAAATCCAAGAAATAATAAAATAATAAAAAATAAAGTTTCCATCTGTTTAGTAAGTGGATAGCGATTTTAGCGTATACTACAGATATAGGCTGAATATATTTCTGTTATAATATGTCAGCCTATACCCGCTATACACGCTAAAATCGCTATCCACTTTGTAAACAGATAGAAACTAAGTCATTAATTTCATGTGGTTTCCATTGCTTACACACAGTGCACAGCGATTTTAGAGTGTATAGCGGGAAAAGACTGAATATATTATGACAGTAATATATTCAGCCTATACCCGCTATACACGCTGAAATCGCTATCCACTTTATAAACATATAGAAACTTCTCAAGAACTTCATGTGGTTTCTTTTGCTTACACACAGTGCACAGCGATTTTAGAGTGTATAGCGGGAAAAGACTGGATATATTATGACAGTAATATATTCAGTCTATACCCGTGGTATACGCTAAACTCGCTATCCACTTTATAAACAGATAGAAACTAAGTCAGTAATTTCATGTGGTTTTCATTGCTTACACACGGTGTATAGCAATTTTAGCGTGTATAGCGGGTATAGGCTGAATATATTACATTAATACATGAATATGTTTCTTTAAAAAACACTTCATTGTTTTGATAACAAAGGAACCAAGCCGACGCGTCATTGACAAGCAAGTGATTTAGCCAATCCAATTTAGTTCCGTTTCCCATCGGTCACCCTTCGAGAAGGTTATTTTAGATCTTTTGTTCCAGAATAGTATTTAAACTTAGGCTTGCAGGACTGGCAAACAGTCACTCATATCACCACATATCGCTCCACACGGTGAAATGAGTAAGCCTTGTTCGCAGCTGAACAGCAAGGTCATACGCGATAAAGTAGAGAGCCATGTTATAGCGGCGATAGAGAAAACATGTTCCGTTGTGGCCTTTAAGTGCGTTTGGCGAGTCAATAACCAAGAAATTGAAAGAGCATGGAAGTGGATTTGTGAAAAGAGGGACGAATGTGATTTAACCTTGTCTCAACTTAGCCTTAGCGAGATTTGCTTTTTCTTTTCGGCAATAAGTACATCTAAGCTGGACAGTAAAAGGAAAAAATCAAAGAGATCACAGGAAGACAGGGAGAGTGACGGGTCAAATGATGAGACTTCAATCAATGCTTCGCAAGTTTCCTCGCCAGGCCAACAGGTTTTTCCAGCCATGTCGTATTGGGTGGCGTGCCAAACGCACAATGGCTCAGCCGTCAATCCTTTCAAAATTCAACGCGCCCTCGGGAGCTCTGGTGTTGAGTTTTATTTGTCGAAAACGTCGAGGAGAAAAGGCTGTCATGGCCTCAACCAGTTGTGCCAAGTCCTGAAGGACCACAAATATCCTTGCCTGATGAATCTCGTGGAGTCGTCGTATCAGCATTGCTTTCGGTGAGTGAATAATCCACTTTCTTTAATTCTAATTTGTCGAGTCAACAAACGAACAAAATTAAAAACTTTATTTTACCCCAGAGCCTACAATAAGTATTTACAATTTGGAATATAAAAAATAATAGGGGTACTGGCTACCCGAAATAACCTTATAGTTAAAAATACTAGATACGCTATTGTAATAAACTTCTATTGTAGTAAATTTTGACGCGATATTTCTTTAAATAAAACAAAATGTATATCAAGTTCTTAATGCCGAAATTTTTCTAATAGCGATCAAGCCCCAAAGTTATCACGTTACAAGTGTGAAATTTTTGTCACCGAGGTAAATAATAAAATGGCAAACAATTACGTATTTCAGCAAATGGATAACGTCGAGCGAGGTAATGATGGTGGCTGACTTTAAAAAAAAAACACCAAAATACGGCTCCTCGTTTTCGCTTGATTGTTAATACCTTAGCATAATGTCGTGGCTCAAAAATATCGTTCTAGAGTTGAACAGAAAGTTAATGCAAGTCTTAAGACTATCAACATTTTTTCGATAGACCATGCGAAAACAAAACAAACGAACAAAGCACGCCTTAACACACTTAAACAAGAATTAAACGAGCAGTTGTAGTCAAAGTAGATATTTGACAAGACACCGCTTATTTTTGAATGGCAGGGCTCTACAAGAAGAAATTGATGTAAGCGATCACGAGGAGTCCCAAGAGATGACGCCCACTGAAAATGTTGTTCGTGTTCGAGTGCTACATGAAGCCTTTAGACCGATGATGTCTGCCTCCATTTTAGAATTACGCCGAGCTGGCCTGCAAATCGATTGCTTTGGTCTTCAAAGTAATGATCAAAGTTCCGCAAACACAGAACTTTCCGCTACTCCGCACAAACCACTGTCATGTCCAGTAACAATTCTGTGCAACGACATCCAAGTGGCGATGAGAAAGCTGCAGTACGGCATTTATAGAGGGGAAATATTCAAGAAAGTTGCTGACGCACAGTTCACATTTCAGTTCCTGTGTTCCATGAAGTCATTTCTGCACAACCTTATGAGGAATGAAGCTTTTAAAGATAGATTGGTTCAGCATATTCAACGCCTGTTACCTATACTCAGTGAGCCAGAAAGCTCTCTCATCAGCCAGTTGAAAATTAACAGAGATCTAGTTGAAGTAAAAGACGGATGGTTTTGGTCATTTTCAGCCGGATCGTTTGTGCAAGGCATCATTCCAGAATCCCAGGTAAGATACAAAAATTAGTTGAACTCTTCCACACAAACAGCACCACATGAAAGTACTCCTAATTAGCTTTCATTTGTATAGTCACACGCATTGGCAGTTTCGTGAGCTCGTATGAGAAGAAAGGGCTTTGTTTTGAAGCAGAAAGGCGGACTACAGATGATATTTTAATTTTGCCACTCAACAAATTAAATCAATCGCGATCGACGATATTTCTTTATCGTACGCTTCAGCTAAAAATATATTTCAGAACAATTAAGTGTTTCTAATTGCTGCCGTCTCAGAGAGATTGGCTAATAACTATTGAAATTCATGTTTGTTTCAATTCAATTTCTTTAATTTTCAACAGAAAGGACTCACGTCTCCACGGGCATACGTCGATTACGACAGTTCTAAAGATCCCAACCCACGATACTTTGAAGAAACACTCAGGAACAGCTTATCCGAAGACAAGATTAGACAATTCTGCATCGACTTCCTGGCGCTGTTTCGCAAAAAAGAACACAAGCAGCCTGGAGCCTCAGACAGCGGAAAAACGAGCCTGTTCAGTCCTGTTTTCCAGATCGTCCCCATCAAGCACATAGCTCGCGTAACCAAACAGAAGAGTTTTAACAAAGCTATGATAGACAGCTCGACGGAAGTTATTTTTCTCGATGAGGCATACTCTGGTCTTCTAGACGTAGATGATTGGAAACTTTTATGCCAGGGGGGCTTCACGTCACACGACGTGAAATGGAAGAAAGCACAAGGATTCTATTGCTGTGCAAGTATGTACATTACTTGTCAAGAGGAGATGAATTTTGGAGAGGCGCATAACGGGGCCATGGATAGACGTCTGAACAAGTATTATTTCAAAAGTCTTCCTAGCGTGGAACCCGAGGCGAACAAGTGGCTACGAGAGCACGCCATGGATTGCATTGTATGGGCCCAAAAAGTCGCAGGCACACAATCCAGTAGTAGCACTGTTATTGTACCTGTTACAGGGGAGGAAGGCTTACCAGCAGAAGAAATACGCAACATCTTGGGTGTCTGTTTATTAGACGAAAACATTGCAGGCACCAACCAGCCAGATTGCAGTCGAGAAAGGGGTTACGATCTAACCGTGCTCTCATCGGAAAGTTGCGAAGACAGCAGCAGCGATGGGGAGCAGCTGGAAATACTGCGCCGCGAAGTTAAAAAAGCAACTGCGGAGGGTATCCGTCACCGACAGCTCAGCATGATGTTGAACAACTGCAAGAAACGCAAACAAGACAAGAGGTGTCTCTCCAAAATAATACGTGATGACAGGCTGGCGCACCGTCGCAGAGTCCTGGTCGAATTGGGAGTCGTGAACGAGTCGGATTCAAGGCAACTGATTAGCGACCCCGATGCTCCGCTGAATCCCAGCCTGGAGAGGAAACAAAAGGAAGCCATGGTCGAGAGGCGAGAACGCCTCGAAGCACAGAGAAAACGCGAGAATGAAGAAAAGACAAGGCGAGCGTTTGAAAATCCCTGGCTACTCAACATGGAGGAAGAAATGTCAGAACACAGCAGACGAGTAGAGCAGACAACAGACACTGAAGAATGAGCTGTATTGCGAAGCCTTCTGGAAATTAACAGCAGTAAATTACGTTCTTTCCACGAGGGACAGGGTACCCTGGCACTGAAAGTGGCCGTGGAAGAGCGAAAGAAGCTTTGTTTGGAACGTGGATGGGTTGAGCCGGCTGTCGTGGATTGCATACGGGACGTGTTTTCTCCCCTTCCAGTGATTGTCCATGTAGCCAAATTAAGCCGTGGCAACAACAGCTCCCAACAAGAACCCAGTTGTACACACCTGTTCACTCCGTCGGGAAGCGACGAGAACGGTGATGATGATGACAGCGAAGACGAATTATCTATTGGACCAAAGACGCCATCTTACGTCCCGTCAACAGAGTACGATCTCAATCTAACCTGTCCGCTGTCGCCTTCTCCGTCGCCGTCGCCGAAGCCACTGGTAAACAGGGTTCCAAAAAGGCCACGCCTCACTCGAAGCCAACCGTCCCGGGGACAAACAAAAGTCACCAGTTTTTTTCTTTCGCAACGACGGCCTCCAAATTAGCCGAGTCCAACAAATCTTGTAATGAGTTAAACTAGAAAAAGCCATGTCAGAGTGTCATTATTCAGCAAATATTGTAGCGAGTTTATCAAATGTAAATAAGGACTCTGCTTATTATTTAATGTTTTCACTCATGTTGAAATAGTGTATTCATCAATTTAGTTAACATTAAAGATTCACTCTTGAGTTACACTGTGCGTTTTTGGATCCAGATTGTTCTCAAAACAGCATTAGCGTTCGACCAAAAACGATCGGGGGTTTGCTACTTTATAGAAACTTGAGTTGGGCCCTTTTTTAAAGCATCGGCCACTCTTCCTGTCTGAAATGTAAAATCGGGATCTCTCAAAATAGCAGTCCACTGTCCAACACCGTGCCTGTTCATCCCTTCCTTTAGAAAACCGTCCTCCGTCCGTCCTTTGCTAAGTTACAAGCGACATTAAAATGTACTTTTTGCAATGATTGACATTTGTTGTTGTTTTTTTTATGTGAATACCATCCTTTACTGCTCTAAGTCTTGTGCGTTACAAACACTTCCACTGGAAAGAAACTTTAGTTCAGCCCTCTTTTTTAATGAATCGGCCATCCTTCCGTCTTGAAATTTGAAATCGGGATCTCTTAGAATAGCCGTCCACTGTCCAAAACCGTGCTTTGTTATCCCCTTTCTTAGAAAATCGTCCTCTTCTTCTGTGAATTTCAAAACACGACGAACTTTTCTACGGATGCACAAACGCTTCGTGGGAGGGACTTTCTCTTCCGGGGGCGAGCGTTTCTCCTGTTCGGTTTCAACTGAACGTGAAGCTGAACTTGAACTTGAACTTGAAACGCGAAACCTCGCGTTAACGTCCTCATCCATCTCCGATCCTTTAGTACCTTGTAACTTTTGTAGACACTCGTGGGCCTTCACAGCAACTTCGCGCGATCTCTGCTTTTGATAGAAAACTTTGGCAACAGCAGAGCTGTGTTTTTGGTCTTCTGACAAAATTCTTTGCTCTTTGCTAGTGAGCAGGTTTAGGCTTTGCGTTTCGACAATTTGACGATAACGTGTGGGATGAACGTATTTTCCGATTGCGTCAAAGACCAGTTTGCTCATGACGTCCCCCAATTTGCTGTGTTGGCCTCCATTTCTCGTGACCAAAACAAAGTCGCACTGGGGTTTTAGCATGGGTCTTACGAATGTGATGTACCCATCGAGTACTTGCATGCTTGTATCGGTCAGAATCAACGAGTCAAATCCGTACTTGCTGGCAGTCTTGAAAGTTTTCTGATCGATGAATCCTCCATTTTCCTTCGCTGCACTAACCATGTTGACTGTCAGATACTGATAAGTCATAGGGCGCGATCCTTTCACCTTAATGAAAAGATACACGGCTACATGTTCAAATGTTAGGTCCGATGGGTTGACTTGCCCCGGACTGGTTTTACACATCTTGACGGTATTTTCGTAGCGGGGCAAATGAAAGGTTACAACTTGCAACAATTCCTCCATCGTTGCCCAGTGCCCTCTTGCTTCTAGCGTTTCGATGTCTAGATCATGTGTCCACTGCAATCTCATCATTTTTGCCACTGTCTTGCGCGCTCTTTTCAGGTACAACTCTGTCGCGGATAATTTTCGGAGAACTGCATCTGATGCGCCATTAATTTTTCTGAAATCGATTAATTCAGAAAGAGCATCTATGTAGCCCAATCGTCCACCATGGCCGAGCTTGCATTCTTCTTGCAGATAGTCAATGAACTTGAACAACAGATTTGGGGAACACAGGCTGAAGTCCATCACCTCGAAGGTCAACTCATCCTCGTCTTCGCAGCAAAACTTGAGAAAGCATCTATTTAAAGCATCTATTCACAATCTGTTGAGCTGGACGATCTTTCTTGTAACCACCGCCACTTCCAGTCAACCAATTTGTAAATGTTTCGCCAATTTGGCCAGAGACTGAAAATGAAGAAATTAATGCTCTGACGGCTTGTTTTGCCGTTACGCGCGATACGTCGTCATCTTTGTCTGTTACCGATAAGTTCTTTGGCACTTGCACCGACGAGCTTTTCGCTTCTTGCAGATCGGGTTTTTGGTCAAAATAAAAGAACCATCTGTGCTTGTTATTCACGTGTTTCCTACAGCCACGTTGACTTTGAAATCCTTCGTGTTCACAAACTTCTAGTGGACAGTGATACAAACGATCTGTTTCGTCTTTTTCCAAGTGAAGCCGTTTTGGTTTGGGTAATGCGCCATCAAAATTAGACCAGTCAAGCTTACTCTTCTTACTCATGTTTCAAGTAGATTAACGTTTGAGTAGCGCGCACGTTTGTTTAAATCAACTGTGAACAATGAAGTCATCATGCATGTTCAAACTTGTCACAACTTGCCCCTACTTGCCCATGCATTCTCACGCCTGCTCATGCTTGCCCATGTTAGTCTATGCGTGCCCATGCTTGCCATAACTTGCCTCTACTTGCCCATGCTTGCCACAAATTGCCCCTGCTTGCCCGCCGTTATCACCATTATACAAATTTACAGTGGGAGATACTTAAAATTGTGCTTTTTCACGATTTTTCCTAACAATACGTACTTAACTAACATTTTGCTCAAGTGCACATGACAAGATATGTGACTGGAAACAAACGTTATTCTCGCAATCACTTATATTCAAAAGCACCCTTCCTTTAAGGTGGAATAACTGAATGAAATGAAATAAAAAATGGAACAGAAATGGTGAAGAGGAACTACTATACGTAAAAAGGAACTATTTTACGTAAATAGGAACTAATTTAAGTAAACCGGAACAGGTAATTAGGAACAAATGTTCCACATTCCCGCAAAAAGGAACAGCTCCAGTAAAAAGGAACTCATTAATAGGAACAATCAGTTCCCTAATAGAGTGAAAAGGAACAGGTTGTCAAAAGAGGAACAAAAATGTTAGGAACACTTGTTCCTAAGCCGCCCATTTAGGAACAATACGTTCCACCCGCAGGTTAAAATTCGAACATTTTGTTCCTATTTAATATCAAAATTTGTTCCTATATAGCCTAAAAGGAACACGCCATTGTGGAACAATTGGTTTCACGTTTTATCACATAGGAACGTTCCAAAATCAAATATCGGAACAGCAGGCAAAAACGAAAATCTCTTAAAAAGTCTTTTAGATAATAAAGAAGACCACGAAATAGGGTATAAAGAATCTCTGTGTGGTATGCATACAACAGCCAAAATTTGGTTGAAGTAATCAAACTAAAACTTTCTAAAACGTACGAGTAACAAATTTAGGGAAACGTATAAGAGAGAGAGAGAGAGAGAGAGAGAGAGAGAGAGAGAGAGAGAGAGAGAGAGATCTCCCTCGTCTTCCTGATTCTGGCGGTGGATTTTGAAATAAGGTAAGCTTAAATTTGATGTAAAACTTAAATAATTTGGATTAAAACGAAATTGGTATCTGCTGCATTTTGAAGAAATCGAAACTTACCATAGATTACAGCTGTGTTTGGTAGTAGAGCAGCGGAAGGGTTAAGTTCTTTATTTGTTCGTTACACCATCAAAGAACTGGATTCCGTTTGCTGATGTGAATTTTACAAGAAGAAGGGTTTGTTTTGCTAATGCATTTAGGCTACGTAAGGGGCTGACGATATAGAAATCACAAAAGATTCAAAAGAGAAAGCGTAGGACTACGATTGAAACGATTACGTTGAATTATGAAATAAAATGCGAATGAAATAACTGATGCAAGCAGTAGTGAAACCGAACCGATAGAAAGCAGTAAGCCAGGTGATACAGCTATTTAATGTTAGTTAAACCGAAAAAAATGGCTATGGAAAACTGGAAAAACAACGGTATTCGTGTAAGGGGAATTAATAAAACTTTACGTGAAGAATTGCTTTATATCAGTGACCTATATGACAGATTAGCAAGTAACACTATTGCTAGTTACTTATATGAAAGAGAAAACTGTGAGGATTATATTACTGAGGCAGGAAAAGTGAGACTAGTAAATGAAATAACAAAGAAGACAATGGAAGAGAAATGAAAAGAATTTAAGGATGAGGCAAAGAAAATAACGAAAGAAATTGAAGTGATAGCCTGTAAAAGGTTGGAGTGCATGCAATCAGAAATAACAAGTCTGAGAGATAAGATGAGGAAGAAGAGAAGAGGCAAGTTGTATATGAATAAGGAAAAGTCTGCTGCGGATAAAAATGCATATCAAATAAGACACATTGTGAAAAAATATATTAAACTAACGGAAGAGAGAGACCAAATCTTGAAAAAAAAAACAATTATAGGATGGAATAGTAGAAATTAGAAGAAAAGAAGAAGACGACGAAATTAAGAGGGAGAGAAAAAGAGAGAAATCTAACCTACACAATTTTACTTCTTATAATCCTGGGAAAGAGATGAACGAACTGCTAATGAAGACTGGAGGCTATGTTCCAGCAGAAAATGCAACCTGTTCTAGTGTATCGGACATGAAACATCTGAAACTAGAGGCGGAGGAAGCACTCTATAAATTTACATTAAGTGTGACAGGTCAGCATAAGAAATGCAAAAGTACATGTAGATTGAAAAGAGGAATTGCTAGTAATATTAGGCTAAAGTCTAAAAGTCCTTCTTTTAGGTCTAAAATTAGATACGAACTTAGCAATCCAAATTTGAAAAGAGGTGATAGTGAATTTATATACAGAAGTTTAAAACTTATTGATAGATTTTCTATTAATTATCTGAAAGGGAAGAAATTAAAATGGATCGATCAAGGAAAACCCGGGGTGGGGATGATTTAGGGGCTATAAAGTTGTTTTTGAACCAGGATGATTTAATACTAAGAGAAAGTGATAAGAAAATGGGGTGGTCTCTAAACTCGAAATTATGGTATGAGAAGGAGTATGAACGGCAATTGGGGGCATCCACTTACGAGTGGGTTGGTCACATGGAAATGGTGAGTGAAATTAAGAAAAACTGCAGAAAGGATCTAGGAAAAATTCTGAAAAAAATTTCTTATATATTAAATGAATCAGAGAAAGCATGGTTTAATACACCGAATGCAAATATGGCGGCCGATTTATTATTCTTTTATATGTATGTTAATTAGCCTGACTAGCCTCATTTTAGAGTAAACATTCTTTTGAACTTTGCACATGCTAACGAGGCCAGTGAGACTAATTTACATACACATAAAAGAATAATAAATCGGCAGCCATATTTGCATTCGGTGTATACTGAAAAACAAAATGAGTATATACTACCAAGCCAAAATTTAACGCCTAAAGTGCATAAATTAAAAGACAGGGCTTGTTAAGAAAATGAGGAGTGGCTAACGGGGAGACCGATCGTGACGGGCCACAGCTGGTGCACATTAGAAGCCTCGAAATTTTTACAGAAGGTGTTGAGGGCAATTCTAGAAAGGTTTTTTGCTGAGTTCAAAAAATTGGGAATAGATAAGACTTTTTTAAAAAGTGGGAATGAGCTAATTGAAATTCTTAATGAGATGGACATTGACTTTTGGGGGGAAATACTTTGGTAACATTTGATTTATATACAAATATTTTATAGGAAGATGCTTCTAGAGTTTTAAGGAATTTGACTTGTTTACTTAATCTAAATACTGAAAGAACTGAATTACTCCTCGATTTGTATAATTTTTGTAATAATTGGAACTTCTTTAATGTTGGAAATAATGTATACAAACAAGTTATGGGTGTGAGCATGGGTTACTATTATAGTAAGGAGATTAGCGATCTTGTGCTAATGTATTCAGAGTACCAGTACCTCCTTACTGCAAGAAATGATGATTTAAGGGTTAACTATAAAAAGGTATGCTGATGACGGATTCATGCTTTTTACTACTTATAATTTGACATGCGTTACAAAAGAGATGACCAAGCTAATGCTTTTTTATCCTAGTAACTTATTAATTAACATTAAGTTGAGTAGGGTTTGTGTAAATTCTCTGGATTTGTCTCTATCTATAGATGATGTAACTATAGCTCTAAGAAGATTACGTTATTACACTTATTTCAAGGAGTTACATAAATTTTCATATTTAGATCCAACTTCTAGTCATCCTGGTCATGTCTTTAGAGATCTTATTAAAACCGAAAGTATTAGATATGCAAGGAATTCAAGTTCTAAAAGTGATTATGGACATTCATTTGAATTGTTTAAATGGAGACGAATGAAGCTAGGATATACATCTGGTTTTATTGATAGGTATAGATTGCATTATAATGATGTGAAGTCTAATTCTAGAAGAAAGAGAAAAGACGAATTCATTAGGGATAAGGTTATATATACAATTGTATATGATTACAAAAATAATTTGCAAAAATATGGCAGAAGTATTTTTGAAAAATCTTCTAGAGGCCTAAGCTTAAGTAAACAAATTGCAATTGTTGCTAGTGTTATGCCTAAGCTAAAGAATAGTGTCAGTACTAGAAGGATTTTGCATCAGAAGATGTATGATTTTGGTAGGAAATAAAGATAAATTGTAATACTCGCAGAGTTCTTGTTTATTGTCTTGAAATGGGAAGGAAAAGTCGCCAAAAGTGATGAAAGCAATTCAAAGAAATATCAACCAAAGAGACAAAATGATGGCTAAAAAGAATGACAATTTTGATTTCTTGGCAGGTGCTCAAGAAATCAAATTAGATGAACGGTAAGCCACTTCCATCCTTGCATTCCTGGCCGCAGTAGTTCAAAAGGTGAATAGTTATACACCAAATTGAAGAAACGTTGTCGGGTGAAGAGCAGTGACCTCACCTCCAGGATAGCAAGCGCTTGTCACCCAAAAAAGAGTGGGTATCGCTGTTGTGATTTTATGGATCAAACGGCGGACTTGCTAGCGTCACATTAATGACCATATATTTCAGGCTTTCTCTGCAGTATTTCAGGACTTCTGGTGATATCTGTAGCATATTTTCGTTTATTTAAGGTTGTACGGCACCACCAAAATCAAAGACACAGTCAACTGCAGATTCTTAACGGTCAAGCAACCGCGAACGTCAGGGGTCTCATGACCAGTGCCTTGACGTCAGGTTTGCAGTTTGAGGTTCACGTTTGTACGGCTAGACCACGCTCTTGAAGTAAGTGATTTACCTCAAGGTTTTTTTTTTGCATCCTAAAACATCACAATCACACATTTGAGAGGAACCTTTTAGAACTCTTTCGCTTATTAATTATCGAATTCTTTTTCATAGAAACGTAAAAGACTGTTTTGCCAGTCGGATTACTTTGTGGTTAAACTACGATAACTTGATAAAGCTTAAGTAAAACAAAAGCCGGTTTCTGATGATACATGTATGTGAATGCATGAATGTATATCCATGAATTTATACCTTGCTTCCTAGATGGCTCCGGTAATATGCATAGGTAAAACGTAACCCTCAATCTTAAGCCCAGATTATGCTCACACGGTGAACCCATAACTGTAAACTGCTGGCCGACGTTTGTGGTTTGCGATTTAAGGGGAAACGCTCAATCTTAAGGTCTTTACTATTTCTTAACGACCCTGAGAACAACGAATGACAGCTTGACAAGGGAAGGCCTACTCTGGGACCTTAAGGCGCCTTAAGTCGCCCTTAGTCGCTTGAGGTCACCTTTAATCGTTAAGTTTCAAAAAGGCCTGTACACCTTAAAATTGCCCCAAAAAGATTTCACTTTTACTATTTCTTGAATAAATAATAATTTTATTGCCCCAAATCCCTTTTTTAGTTCCTATATCTAATTATATGTTGCAAGGTCATGGTCCGATACAGTAAAACACAATGCTTCAATAGCCATGCACCATGCCCTCGTTGCTTCAATTATATTTGTAGAAGCCTATGTATAAGGGATGGACCATTTTATTTATTTATTTATTTATTTATTTACAAATACCAAAAAAAAAACATTCCTTCGCAGATAAATTACAGAAAAGTATCGAAAAAAAAAAAATCTTGCGCAGCCTCAAGATGGAAAAAAAATCATGCTAAAAACAATTGCGCAACCCCCTCCCCCTATCCCTAAAAATAAAATGGTCCATCTGCAAGGAAAGTAAGGATGGGACTCATTCATCTTCAAAACATTTACAGCTTTTTAATATTTAATCTATAAGTTTACTTATATTTCATAGACAAAGTGTTGCTGAAAGATTGGACGAGCTGCCTATTAATGCGATAGTAACAAAGCAAGGCAGGAGACATGCATACTATTTATTTGAGATGAAACATTTGCACAACGCCGGAGATAATCAGTTGCAGAATTAGAAGGTGTTTAAAGTATCCCAAGGAATCATCGTGTTAATAAACTTTCTTATGCAAAAATATAACAAAAACATGTTGTTATAAATGAAAATGGTCATGATTTGGGAAAGTTCCACTTGATGATCACCTGAAAACAAAAGGAAATGTACTTTTGTTAATTAGTGAGCAAATTGTGCACACAACAAAGATATGCGCTGCTATATTTTTGCTGGGAACGTCAAGCCTACTCTATTTTATTCACAGAACACAAATTGCAGCATTTACTTCGACTAGATACTATAATATGTTCATATACAAACGCGGCTTCCACCTTCTAGTGACATGAACAGCAATTCATAATAACATCAGTTGCTGCTAGCCAGGTTGGCGAGTTACAAAGAATGTTTATAGACTAAAACCGGCTACGAGTTGCTATGTGCAGAGTTTGATATGTAATTTTAAGTAGTTCCTGTTATCGTGTTTTATAAACCTTATTTCATTCCAGTTATAATCCCCATCTCCCATCCCTACTAAACCCCTTGCGAAGAAACGCAAGAAGACTTCTTCATAGGATTTTACTGCATGCTTATTCTCTTAAAAATGATAGAGCAAATTTACCCTACTGGTCGATCAATATGGCTTGCATCCTTTTGAGAGGAGTCAAAAGCATCCAATCAAGTGATCAATCTTAAATCATTGTCTAACATGATTTTAAAAAAAGTTCTTAATTAGTATTGAACAACAATGTGCTTCAAGCAAAATTGCAGTAGAACATGTACTCATCTCTTAGGCGACAATATAGTTATTATTTCAGTCGAATCCATAAATGATAACTGAAGCGAGCGACACCCATTATTATTATTTTTTGCTTACTTAACTTTAACAACGGCAGAAAAGTGTTTCTTTAGAAAAATCCAATTCCAGATTTCGTTTTCTAAACACCAGATCGATTTTGCTCTCTTGGCTATGATCCAAAAACAGACTATGAATCCTTTTGAAACACAGTGGAGAATTGGAAATAAATATGTATACGACGGATGTGAAAAGAAAACACACAGCCAGCGGCAATTTGAATCATTGAGCATTACGAACTGCTCCGTGGAGTCTGTTTATTCCATCTTTTTATCCCTTTTAGACAATTGCTTTTTTAAAAAACAAAGACTCGAAATGACCAAATGTTTTATCAAAATGTGTAGATTTTTACGAATATATTCTTGAAATCTTTCCTTTAACAGCTTCATAAGAAATCATTTTATCATTTTTTAAGAGCGGATGTCTGTAAATATCGAGAATCCGACGACACTGGCAAAATTTCGAATTTCTTTTTATTTTACCAAAAGAACCTATTTAGTGACCTATTTTCGAAAATGGGTTTAAAAGGTTCGATTTCATTTTACTTTTTTCAAAATTTCGATAAGTCGAAAATTAGCCTTTTGAGTCCGCGGGTGCTTTCATGGACCATTGAATTTTGGCTATTTTGGACCATTTTCAAAACGATCCTGTTATCGCAACATTCGGTGTCCTACAATGCCTTTGACACAGTGAATAAAACGTCTTTTTAGCTTTCTTTTGCAATAAAATTTTGTCGGAAATGTTAACTTTAAAAATCATTTTGGTCTTGTACAAAACACCTATCTTCGCCATGTAAACAAGAAGGCAAATTTAAGGAAACTTCGAATTAGTAAAATGCAGTCTGGTACATGAGTTTTAGGCAAAAAAACAACACTACATTATAGCTGAATCTGTCTTTTATTTATTCTGAAATTATTTTTGGTGGCCGGTGAATACAGCGCTACTGAGAGATTTATCCGTGAAGGCTATTTTTAGCTTGACACCGCATTCGATTTAATTGAATTTTTAGCGCTGGAATGACGGCGAGCTTAAGAACGAAACAGCGAAATTGGCCCTTAAACAGGTCTTTAAAGCTTTGAAAACAACATTTACATGTTTTAAGCTATAATATTCATATGATTTTTATCTAGGACGCATTCAGTTAAAATGTAAGCTATAATCATATGTATCATTGATCGACTTTGTTGCCGACGTATCAAAATACGGCATAAGTCTTTGAACAGTTCAATGAATGTTTAAGTTAGCTTGTCTCGCCTTTTCCTTGTTGTAAGCAGCAGAAATACAAGGATTCTTACATAGATATCTCACAAAAACCATGGCTTGCTTGACATTACAGCATTTGATATTCGCAAAATGTTGTTACAGACGTTTCGTTATTTACACACAGTGTACTCACATAAAAATATCCGATGACTTCCAATCCAAATGTCGCAGACATAAATGTACGAGAAAACATTAAGGACAGAAAAATATAGTCACATCTTGCCGTCCATTTAGTTGTATTAAGCGATACAAAAGAAACCATCACTCGTAAATAACAAGAGGTCAGTGAAAGGCCATAAAATAATTGGTTGCGTGACCTAGTCACGTTCACATGCACTCCCAGTGGACCGCGGAGAGATTATTTATTAATCGAAAAAAGCCAATGATGCGGGACTTGGGAAGGCTTAATTGTATTTGACTCCCACATCCCCTGAATCAAACGAAAATAAAGGCCGAAAACTGAAAGAACTGATTCAATACTACAAACTTGTCATTTTTTCCGTGGGTACCCCTTCCGTCGCTACCATTGCCATGCTAGATGCGTACTTTCTGACAGCATACCGGTTATACCGGGTTTTCAGTTAGCTTTCAAGGGGGGAGGGTGTATTATATCCGGGGGGGGCTTATACGCGGCATAAAAAAACGTTTCAGAATGAGATAATATGAAATAGGCTGAGACACACAGCATTATCAGACTTATCAAAATACATTTTTTCACTTCATTTCAATATTGCTCTGCACTATACATAGGCTTAGACACAAGTTTCTCGAAAATTCCTTAAAAGTTGCCCCAAATTTATAAAAAAAAGTTGCCGAAAAGTTGCCCCAATTTTGCCCTCTTTTTTTCACCACGAAGTTACTGGCGCGGAAAAAATAATGTGGAATTGCTTTTATTTGTGATTCATTTCTTCAGATATAGATACTTTTCTTAATAAAAATCATATTTCTTTCTTTTAACAAAACTAGATTACAAACGAAAACTGACCAGATTACTGTCCCAATAGTCAGTTGTATTATGTACACAGAATCCTTTAGCAGTGATACTAGTAAAGGCCATTGCAGTAATACTAATAGACAGTCGTCATTTATGGGACCAAGAGCTTTTTCCTCTGGTTGCCATTGTAGCAAAGCATTACCTCCAATGAATCAATAATGATTCGTCTGGATTTTCCGCTTTCTTGAAATAGCGCCCTTAATTGGAACACTCAGGTTTGCTCCGAGCCTTTTGGCTTTCTCGATAGGATCATTTGATTCACCTTCATTCGAAGAAATGTCCTCCTCTGAACTTTCAACAAGAGCAGCCATGTTGAAAAACTTGCTCTTATTGGTGATACTGCTGACCGGAGTGACCTCAAAAACCACAGGCAACCCATTTAAGTAGTCAAAAAGAAAGGGTCAGGTACTAGTACTGCTGAGAGGAGCTCACGCACTTTTTATGTCATGATTGAGTCATATTTATGATAAGTAAGCTCTTATATCATAATCATATATTTATTAAAATACTTTTGGCTGTAAAACAAAAAAAAGTTGCCCGAAATGGCAAAAGTTGCCAAAACGTTGCCGAGCAACTTGTGTCTAAGCCTAACTATACATACCGTATACGTTCCTAACATTTTAATTGAAATGGTATAGTGTTCTGTTAAAATGTTATATCATGGAAATAAAATAAAGAAAAGAAGGGAAGGGCTAATATCCGGGGGGGGGGGGACTTATAACCGGAATATTATTTTTGTTTGCAGGTGGATGGATCTAAAAGGGGGCGGGGAGGGGGGGGGTATAACCGGCATTTCTGAAATTGCGACGTTAGTGTTAAGAGTTGTTTTACCAGAAAAATGTCCCTGATTTGTGATTTGTGGAAGGCGCTGGAATCGCCAAATACTGTGAGCTGGATGCCCGACGTTAGCCAAACAAAAATAATATTCCGGTTATAAGCCCCCTCTGTATATTAGCCCGCCTCTTTTTTCTTTATTTCCTTGATGTAAACATTAACAGAACACTAAACCATTTCAAATAAAAAGTTAGAAACGTATACGGTATGTATAGTGTAGAGCAATATTGAAATGAAGTGAAAAACGTATTTTTGCGTCGACGAAGGAGACGCTTCCTAATCTTGTCGGCTAGGCGGAACGAATCGAGAATTGTGTCGGTACCAAATCTGCGCCATCTTGAAACGTCACAATAGTATCCAGCATGCTTAGCGCGTCGTCTAGGCGGAACGAATCGAGAAAAGTGTCGGTACCAAATCTGCGCCATCTTGAAACGTCACAGAACCAGAAACATGCCTGAAATGCGAATGCCATGTCACAACGAGGTACCCAAGGAGACGCACTTTGATCTGTGATTACTTCTAGTTATAAGTCTAATAATGCTGTGTGTTAGCATTAGTCCGCTCAGCTTATTTCATATTATCGCATTCCGAAACGCTTTTTTATGCCGCTTACAAGCCCCCCGGATATGATACACCCTTCCCCCTTGAAAGCTAACTGAAAACCCCTTAGGTATAACCGGTATGCTGTTAGAAAGTACGCATCTAGCATGGCAATGGTGGCAAAGGACAGGGGTACTCACGGGAAAAATGACAAGTTTGTAGTATTGAATCAGTTCTTTCAGTTTAGGCCTTTATTTTCCGTTTGTGGGAGTCAAATGCAATTAAGCCTTCCTCATGCGGCCCGCATTATTGGCTTTTTTCGCTGACCGGTCCACTGGGAGTGCATGTGAACGTGACTAGGTCACGCAACCAATTATTTTATCGCCTTTCACTGACCTCTTGTTATTTACGAGTGATGGTTTCTTTTGTATCGCTTAATACAACTAAATGGACGGCAAGATGTGACTATATTTTTCTGTCCTCAATGTTTTCTCGTACATTTATGTCTGCGACATTTGGATTGGAAGTCATCGGATATTTTTATGTGAGTACACTGTGTGTAAATAACGAAACGTCTGTAACAACATTTTGCGAATATCAAATGCTGTAATGTCAAGCAAGCCATGGTTTTTGTGAGATATCTATGTAAGAATCCTTGTATTTCTGCTGCTTACAACAAGGAAAAGGCGAGACAAGCTAACTTAAACATTCATTGAACTGTTCAAAGACTTATGCCGTATTTTGATACGTCGGCAACAAAGTAGATCAATGATACATATGATTATAGCTTACATTTTAACTGAATGCGTCCTAGATAAAAATCATATGAATATTATAGCTTAAAACATGTAAATGTTGTTTTCAAAGCTTTAAAGACCTGTTTAAGGGCCAATTTCGCTGTTTCGTTCTTAAGCTCGCCGTCATTCCAGCGCTTAAAATTCAATTAAATCGAATGCGAAGTTGGTGTCAAGCTAAAAATAGCCTTCACGGATAAATCTCTCAGTAGCGCTGTATTCACGGGCCACCAAAAATAATTTCAGAATAAATAAAAGACAGATTCAGCTATAATGTAGTGTTGTTTTTTGCCTAAAACTCATGTACCAGACTGCATTTTACTAATTCGAAGTTTCCTTAAATTTGCCTTCTTGTTTACATGGCGAAGATAGGTGTTTTGTACAAGACCAAAATGATTTTTAAAGTTAACATTTCCGACAAAATTTTATTGCAAAAGAAAGCTAAAAAGACGTTTTATTCACTGTGTCAAAGGCATTGTAGGACACCGAATGTTGCGATAACAGGATCGTTTTGAAAATGGTCCAAAATAGCCAAAATTCAATGGTCCATGAAAGCACCCGCGGACTCAAAAGGCTAATTTTCGACTTATCGAAATTTTGAAAAAAGTAAAATGAAATCGAACCTTTTAAACCCATTTTCGAAAATAGGTCACTTAATAGGTTCTTTTGTTAAAATAAAAAGAAATTCGAAATTTTGCCAGTGTCGTCGGATTCTCGATATTAACAGACATCCGCTCTTAATAACCAAAATGTTTTGTACACAAAAGAAAATGATTAGATGATAAAGCCGTGCCATAAGTTACATTGAAGAGAGCAAAAACGCACAATAACAGTCCTCTCTAAATGTTCTCCAAACCAATTTACTAAAGCCATATTTCATGGTTTGTGTTCTTTTTACTTTGGCTAGCTGCTTGAAACTTGTCACAGTTTTCTCGGCACTATTTGGCGGACACTTTGTTATCGAAAACCAACTCCTAAAAGCTAAAAGCAACATCTAAAAGCTTTCAGCTGTTTCTCAGTTTAACAGTCGGCTGTCAATTTGCTACGCACTCCACTGAAACAAGTTTTACATATTAATAACTGTACGCGTAGAAATGTTCATAGTACATGTGAAAGGATACCAGCGTTCTGCATTGTATTGTATTGTAGGATTGAAGGTAAGTTCTCAATTCTTGATCTGTTTAAAATATCCATTTTAATTATTTTGCACCATGTTCAAACTTACCCAAATCCTACCCTAAATCTAGACCTATGCTGAATAACAACAAACATTTTTGGACTAATATATGAAGAAAAGATTCTCTGCTGAAAATTATACTATTTCTTAACGACCCTGAGAACAATGAATCCATGCTTGACATGGGATTTGAAAAGGAGTCACAAAATTGCTACCTTTGGTATGACATCTTTCGTTGGCTCAGGAAGCACCTTCAAAACCGTCTTTTCTTTTTTTCTTTTTTTTTTTCTTTTCTTTTTAAAATAATACATTTTATATTTCATGCTGTCCCCATAATTCGTATGATGTATCCTATATTGTCAGGAAGCCTACATAAGCCCCCGGCTTCTATATAGGCTTCCTTGTCAATACCACCTTAAACTTTTTGTAGTCTATCGTCTTTAAGTTCATAAATTTCTAGTGTATTGTATTATTATTATTATTATTATATATATATATATATATATATATATATATATATAAATTTCTAGTGTATTGTATTATTATTATTATATATATATATATATAATAATAATAATAATAATACAATACACTAGAAATTTATGAACTTAAAGACGATAGACTACAAAAAGTTTAAGGTGGTATTGACAAGGAAGCCTATATAGAAGCCGGGGGCTTATGTAGGCTTCCTGACAATATAGGATACATCATACGAATTATGGGGACAGCATGAAATATAAAATGTATTATTTTAAAAAGAAAAGAAAAGGAAAACAGAAGTATGTAGCTCAACAAAGAGTATTTTTGACTAGAAAAGAAGGAATTTTTTAAGTCTTTTGCCAAACAAACGGATGCTTTCACTGTTTTGAATTTCATGACTTAACGAGTTGAAAACCTTAGGTTTTTGAAACCAAATTGAGAAGTTTCGAATATTAGTTCGACAGGGAGGTATGTAAAAAAAGGTTGCAATTTACCGCAGTTTAAATCTGCTTTTAAGAGACTTTTGAGAAACGAGAAAGAGAGGCAGAACTCAGCAAACCTTTATAGATCTTGTGCAATTGCAACGGCGTTTCGCGATATCCAGTCAGCGAATAATTAAGATAAAGAGAAAAATATTCAAACAATTATTTTATAAATAACTAAATGTTTTCTTTTCCTAGCTTTGTTTAACTGATGTTTTGTTCGCAGCTCTTACAAGGTTTTCTCTGATTTGCTGAGAAAACAATAGAACAAACAATACAACAATGGACCCTAGCCCTGAAAACAATAGAGCTGCGTGATACCCAGTTCCAATGAAATTAGAGGTTTAAGAGCTGCGTGGTATCTGGATGTTTTGAGTTTTTGTACAGGCTCTTATGCACTCTTTGCAGGTTGGTTTCATTTCTTCTCTCATTGAGCTTGAAGTCCTCAGAGTTCATGCAATTAAATATAGAGGTTATTTAACTTCTCACTTTAATTTTATAATGTTAGCACTTCAATCTGTTTACCAGTTTTGTATCAGAAGCAATCCGCATCTGTCTAAAGGCATAATATGACCACCTTTCAGAACTGTAATTGAAGATACCATCGCACGGAAGAGCTTTATCTCTGACCGAGGCCACGCACGCCACAATATAAAAATCAACCTAATTTTATCAATTGGCATTTCAATGCCGCAGGGCCATAGCCAGACAAAAATTCTTACCGAGACAGCATCAGAAAAAATTCTCATTTTTTATGCATAGCCTAGCTATTACATGAGAGATCCAATGCTTGTACCAGTATTCAAAACTCGGTTCGGCCTCTGTTCGCCTCATGCTAGCTACGGCCCTGAAGCCGACTACCTTTTTGGCATGCACAGATTTTATGGATTACATAAAGCGGCAAGAGAATTTGATGTATTTTCCTCTTGAGACTTATACCATAACAAAACAGTGACAAATTGGAAAACATTATAATTACAATTTTGGTGTCGTTACAATAACAGTTGACTATACCATGCGCGATTTAGGGGTAACACTTATTCTTTTGTTAAAACAATAGAATATTAGAGCACAAAAGAACGACAATACAATAGAATACAATACCATAGAATATATTAGAATACATAATTTTACCTAATACAATGAATGTGTACAATGTACAATAGAGCTAACACCCTAAATCGGGCATCATATGCAGTTGACTTGACAAAGCACATAACTATTACATTTCAAATAGCATTGCAATTACAGCTTACGCAAAATTCAAATAACAACTTATGTAAAGTTGCAGGTAAAACTATTTAACGAGTTTATTTTTCTTTGCATTGCCGACTACGTATTCTTTTTTTGCTTTAATCCGGTAACCTTTTTTCAGCCGCTTTTTTAATGAAGGATACTCGTTAATGTCGTTAATTACAGTGTATATAACGATATATCACGGAACTGGCCGCGGGTATCCGCTTGCCGCTTATAATATTACAATCGCTGTCTCCTAGTACCAATAAAACATGAAACACAATTAGATTCAAAGTTACTGTCAAGAATTCTGCAATACCCTCATACTCAGCGAGCCAATAGCACAAAACTGACCAAACGTTTAAGGCTACGTTTACACGGAACCGGACGAATGTTCGACCGGTTGAAATTTCGTGCGGTTAGGTGTTCCGTTCACACGGAACCACGCTAACCGTACGAAAATTTAGACGCCTAGCCGTTCAAAAATTCGAACGCCAAAATCGGGGACGAATTTTTAGCCGGTACGGTCAATAATTTAACCGGCGCGGTATGAACACCTTGACCGTCTAAATTTTTGTACGGCAACTGCGTGGTTGCATGGATGCGTGGTAACTCAGCTAGAAGAAGAGAAAAAGAAAGTCTATACTACGAAGATGGAATGTGTCGGATTCTTAATCGCTTTAATCACTAATATTACAGTATTAATGCAAAATATCATCTTGCAAATGGCTATGACATGAGGAGCTTTACATCTACATCGACATCTATATTTTAATATACTTGGCAAGGGTTGCCTATCACGCCAAGGTAAATAAATAATAATCACGCACGAAGGCGACGGTGTGCTGGAATCCTGTTAATTCAAAACAGTCGCATATCTATCCGTAAGTCGAAGATGAAGCACAGGCGAAAACACTAGGTGAGACCGGGGAGGACGTCTCTTTGTTGGGACAATTTTGCCAATAATATCGTTATCGTCGTCATCGCTACCATTGTTGACCTTTCTCTTTCTAGACGCCATTTTGGACCTGGTTAAGTAGCGTTCTGCGCATGGGCAGATGGTAAAACAACTGACAAAGGTTAAAATTCAACCGGTTAGAACGAAAATATTGCACGGTTCCGTGTGAACAAAATGTCCGGCCAAATTTTTCAACCGGTCAAAAATTCGTCCGGTACCGTGTAAACGTAGCCTAAAAGGCAAAGAGTAGAGAGTAGATTTCCTTTCATTCTACTGATCCGCAGGAAATTTCTCATTCATCCTCGTTTGCCGCAAGAGTGGTGTCCTCTTTAAACGTTTTATACATCAACATCAAAAATCAATATAGCTACATTAATTTGTATTATCATGTTGTTAATACATTTCGTATAACCAAATGCTCTTGGTAGCAGGAAATAATTAATAATTTATAAATTAGTATTCTAAAATACCTGTTTAGACGATACAGTACAGCTCAACTGTTTCAAGCAACAGTAAAGATCTAAAATTTTTACTTCAATTTTATTTTCCTTAGGAGTTATTAATCAATTTTATAGATCTAGAATGAATAAAGAATGCCGAGGTTTACAAATTAATACAGTATTTAAAATCAAATGCAGCATGTTAAACAGAAGCCATTGGATCCTTTACTGTGCATATAGCATCAAAGAATGGAACTCCCTGCCTGTTGGAATTAAAAAACGTCCATCTGCCTACTTGCCTATCTGCCAAGGCTTTCAAATCTTCCCGGTATAAGAGAGCTTTAGAGAACCAGTCTGAGCTTGACCATTTTAGCCCTGCTTAAGTACTGTTATATCTTATCCAGCTTGAATATTTTTAGCCATTTTTAAGAACTTAAATAATATATGCCTAGTCTTATGCATATGTATACATATAATTAGTTAATGTATATTCTTCTTATCCATTTTAGGTAACCATTAATTGTAGATATACTTCTTTTAATATATGTTATAATTTTCAGTTTTGTAAAAGGGCCACAAGTTTATCAGTTTCTGTAACTGTTTAGTGCTACCCTCATTAATTAAATTATTATTCTGATAAAATTAAAAAAAGAGGAGACAAATTGAGACCGTGCCATTAACCATATGAATCAGCTACAATGTGTTAAAAAAATATAAAAAGCGTGTCGAAAAGATAAAATATACAAAAATGATTATCATAATTGTATGTTCATCCTCATCCGACTATTTAATCATTACTATTTTGAGGTTCAAATAAACTGAATATAATTTAAGACACTTAACGCGTAAGCATTGCAGAGGAAAACTGGTTTATACCTGGTCGTTTTACACAGAAAGGTAGACTTACGAAGACTGTGACAATCTCCCCTTCATGATTTTCAAAAAGCTAAACCCTTTCAAAAGTGACAGTTTGAAAATGATCTGATTACTTTTGTCTTCGTAAGAGAGCACAGCGAAACACTTGCTACTGGCACATTGATATCATATTAAAACATTATCCAATAAAGAAGCAAATCACAAGAAAAATTGTGAAAACCCGACTTCAACAATGCATTCAAAAGTTACACCACATAAACAGATTCCTAATATGTCTTCAATGGTGGTAAAGTACCTTATTACAGAAAATTTCGTGATATACAATTTTCTTTCTTTACAACGTGCTTAAAAAATCGCGAAAATTTGATATTGCCAAAATCGAAATTCACTTATTAAACAAAGAAAATTTTTTTAATTAACGAGATATCGCGAGATAACGCATTTTTTTAGTTTATAGTTTATTCAACTTTCTGGACTCATACAGTCCAGAAATGTTGAGAAAATTTCAAGTAATATAGCATATTTTCAATCACAGTCTCTCTCAATTTATCTTGACATTTGCCATGCCAGCCGCCCTTTTTTGAATTTGAAGAACTCGTGGCAATGAAATAATCAAGCACTGTACGTAATGGGGCTATGCCACTAATTATAGTGTTACTTCAAAAAGCCCAAAAGGCATATTTACAGTATATCAGTGGAAACCCAAGAACAATGGTCCAATTTGTTTAAAATTATTCTAATAAGTTCTAAGAGTAAAAATGAAAATGAGTAAAACTAAGTGTCTTGGGCTGCAGATGGCCAATTGTTCGAGTTTCTTGCCTTGTGTCTTCAAAAACTCTTATAAGCATTTTGTGTATAACAAAGGTAATAACTTTTAATCTGGAGCAGTTTTGAACCTTAAATGTCAATTCACCATGACATAGCTTCTTTTACAAGGATCACCCAGTGTTAATTGTCGTTATTGATTTGGCACCATATGTTAAGAATTTCTTCTTTGGGTAATTTCCAAAATAATTCAAGATTCCTCCAGCAGTTTCTGATCCGCGTCAATTCCTTTTCATCATCAGGACTCACAAGGTAAGTGCAATAAACAAGTGACTGGCAAAATCGTGTGGCTACCAAAATAGGGAGCAATTCAATTTCCTCCATGGACAAGGGATTGACGGAGTGGTATCCGGCCAAGAAGTACCTCGCCATTCGGACTCGCCCGCAGCTTAATTCGCGGTCAACTGCAACATTCAAAATGTGCATAAGAGCAACCGCTACATCAAAAACACGGCAACTGTAGTTAAGAAAACCAAAGTCGATGAAACCAACACCGTGTGCAAGGTTACCGTTTTCAGAAGGAAAAACCAAGATATTTCCATGATTCAAATCGCCGTGGATAAATTGCTTAGGCAAAAGGGGGAGTTTTGCAGAGATTTCTTTGCGGAATGTTTGACATATTTCTTGGACCATTTCGATGCGATGATTTTCACTGACAGCTTTAAGAAATTGCTCTACTTCTTCACCAGCACAAGACATGTCCCACAAAAACTCTGGACCGCGATCAAGATTTGAACATCCAAATTCCTGCGAAACAAAAATAAGCAATGTTAGGAATGGTAAACTCACATTAAAATCGCTGGCGAAGAAGCATGCATAGCGCAAACAAAATTGGGAGGAACAGCTTAGCAAATTCCGGCTGTAGTTTGTGCACCTGCCTAAGTAACTGGCCTTTCTAAATCTAAGAAACTCGAATTTTATGATATCTTTAAGAACGAATAAAAGCTTTCTCATTACATAGACCTTACAAGGAAATCAAATGACAGAAACCAATTAGTAAAATTTCGTATAAGTAATCATAAATTAATGACTGAAATTGGTAGATATGAACAAATCACGAGAGATGATAGATTGTGCCCTACTTGTGGATCTAATGAAATTGAAGATGAAATTCACTTCATTTTCCACTGTCCTAAATACTCAATTATTAGGGACGGATTTTACAGGAAAATAGGGTATCACCTACCAAATATAAAACAGTTATCTCCTTCAAAAGTTACCAATGAATTAATGAACTCTCGTAATTATTTTGTAAATATTCATTTGGTGAAATTCATTATTTCATGCTTAGATCTCCGCAATAATCAAATTATCAAATCAGACTGATTGTACTTTCCCTTTCTTTATTATATTATTGTAATTTCATTTTGTTATGTTGTAATGCTTTACAATACTGTAAGGATTTATAGTCATGCAAATAAAGCTACTTGTTGTTGTTGTTATTAAATCAATGAAGTCTGTGTAGTCTGGTATAAGGGAGCGGGGAGGCCAAAAACGCAAGGAAAGGAGTATTTCTCCAAAGTCCTCCTATTTTTTTTTTCTCCCACTTCCCTGTCCGTTTGCGCCTGTTACACAGGCTACAATAATTGTTAAGTATCGTATCTCAAACGTTCGGCCAAATTTATGCTGAAAACTGATCTCCGGCCCTTACAACAATTGCTTGCACGCAATTTCTGTAACGCACGGTAAATGTCGTATAATAAAAGAAACTTTGTAACTAGACCGTACCTGTAAGTCTCGATTCATCCTTCCAACAGCCATTCCAACATCGAAAAGCAGTTTGATGCTCAGCGATGTTTGATCCAGCACTTTACCTGGTACAAAGTTGAGTAGTCGCACAGCACACACAAAGTGTTCCTCTTCAGAATACTCTCCACCATCGTAAATCTCCACCAGGTCTCCACTGCTGTTGTCTTCATCAGTTTTAAATGCTATACCACCAGAATGGTTGCTTCTTGGCATTTTACACAACACATAACGTGTGCCGAAAACGGAAAGGACAGGAGAAGAGCACCTATAACCACGTGAGTGGAGAAACGACATGGCGTCGAGTTGTGTGTCTATGAAACATTCGTGGTTTGAATTCACGTAATTTGCAATTTTGAGTATGTACTCTTTGCAATCAGATCTAACAGAACCCTCCTGATCGGTCACTAAGGATCCTCGCATATAAAAGTTTTTGTCATCGAAGCTGTTCAGTTCTTTAACTGCGGTGATGTTCAGGTTAAACAGTCGAGTTACCATAGTTACGGCTTGATGTGTAGTCACGTTGGGAAAAGGTGATTTTAGCGTGTTTTTCTTGTCCATTTTCCTATAAAATAATAGAAGCAATGTCAAGCTTCCCATCAAATCAGTGAGGTAAATAAATGACCTTATAATTCAACACATTGATACACTGCTCAAATATGGTCATAGACCTCTATGATAATATGGTCATGGACCTCTATGACCTCTACCATCACTGGTCTACTCCAGCGATGGTGGTAAATTTCGTAATTTGAAGGAAAGTAAAAATGACCGCTGCCTGCAATTTAGTATCTTTTGGATAAAAATGTGTGAGCTATTTAATAAAAAAGGGAAAGAAAGAAAAAAGACAAGAAAAGAACGATAAAAATTACTGATCACATTATTGAACAAAAAAGGCGCGAAATTTTCGAGTTGTGTCGCAGCGTTTCTTGGCGAAGCTGAATGAAAGCTGATTCAAAGTTTCAACCGTTCGACACGGAGTGAATGAAGGAGCACAATTTTCGGAAAATGCCTTATAGTAATCAACTCTGGAATATGATATAGACTTGATACTTTCTCAGAAAAGTTTCTGCTCTTTGTTTTAGATTAAAGTTAAACGATCTCAGCATTACGGCTGTTGGAGCTAAAACGAGAAAGTTTGTAAACAACAGCGATCGATTCAGCTCGTACTTAGATGTTTGAAAAAGCCACATCAACTACAGCTAACGATGTGTTAAACGTCTGCTGAGTCCTTGCGCTATGAATTTTTGTAAAGACTGTCCTCGCTGTAGTTCTTTCAGACTTTTCGTCGCTCTGTTCAGATAGCCGTGGGTTTATTCAATTTGTTTTGATTCTGAATTGAACTTTTTAAGATACGAAATACTATAGAATAAGCGTTGTTGGGGGACAAGCAATTTATTCTACACTGAACTGTTCGGGACTCAGTAAGCAGACTTCAGTAGCTTGCTCTGGTTTTTACTCTTGATTAGACTTCCACAGTTCTTTACAGTTCAGTTCCTTCACAATGTTCTGCTTAGAATGTTTCTCACATAGCTTTTATCTGGGCTGAGAATTAGCTGTCAATCAACGTCAAAAGCAGATCAAAAAGTAATGTAGACTAACGTAAGCCTCACCGTGATTGGTTCGGACAAATCATTAACATTTATTCCTTCGATATTTTCGTCAGAGTCGAAGCTGACTTCTCTTGACGTTTTTTCTCAGCCAAAACAAAACTACGAGAGAAATATAAAAATTACAAGCTACATTCTTATTGATTAACATT
Organism: Dendrophyllia cribrosa; assembly: GCA_024195265.1. Classification (NCBI taxonomy): domain Eukaryota; kingdom Metazoa; phylum Cnidaria; class Anthozoa; order Scleractinia; family Dendrophylliidae; genus Dendrophyllia; species Dendrophyllia cribrosa. The sequence continues at coordinate 32,751,551 of JAJLRJ010000007.1, read as the reverse complement.
TAGGAGTTATAGTAAGTTCACAAATAAAAGTTGTTGTTCACAATTTCTCCGCAATCATTGATTACCAGCGCAGAGTCGCTTAATTACAGCTTCGTGGGTCGGTCCGAGTACCGCCCTTTCCATATCATTAACGGCTATAGTAAAGTGCATAAGTGATCTTGAACGATCTTTGGTAGATAATAGATCCTTTGTTACTCAATACCACCTTTTATCGTACATTACGTGACTTGTGAGCAGGGTCCAAAAAGTAATTAAACAGTCTCGATTAATGTCCGAAGAAGTCACCTAAATCGATATAGTTTTACGGAAAAATAAGACAGTGAAATACTCTAACTAGAATTACCATTTTCAACCAGCGCGCTTAGAAAAACTTGACCTGAGCTTTATTTAATTATCTTGACTAAACACCTATAGCTATAGCCCTTATGCATGTTTACGTCAGACTAGCTAATTTCACCCCAAGCCTTGCTTTCGAAGTGTAAACCCGTGACATTCACATCAATGTCAAGTTCTCAGAGGAGCAAATATGAAAAGAATACCCACACAAAAACAACGTGAACTTGTCAAAGGTTTTCAAGGAATGTAGTACAAACGAGGCTTAATTGGTGGTGAATTTTGAGCTGGTGACGTCGTCATGCATAAGAGCCATTAGAGCATAAAGCCAGTTAATGTGTAAATAATTACGTAATGGTAATTACTTCTACTAACAGAAAGGTGTTACTCACGAAATACGGATAAGCTAAAGTTTCTATGAAATATAAACTGATATGAGCTCGGAAAAGGCATGAAGGTTTTACGCTAAAAAAATGAGTAAGGGACTATACAATAATTATCAGGAGGGGGGGTTGGAAAATGGGCTTCAAGTAGGAAAATATTAGGTAATACCCCCCCTTCTAAAGAAGTGAATTTAGTTATTGCCCCCCCCCCCCTCCCTTCTGATCAGTCAGTCAGAAATTTTGTATGACCCCCCCCCCCCCCCCCCCCCCCCCCCCCCCTTCACACACCTTTTATATACAAATACCCAGCATTTTCTTAATATACACCCACCTGTTATTGCTACGAGGTAATGTTTGTTCCAGACGTGGATCGATATACAGCAATACTACACGTTTACTTGTTGGACATCCGTATCTGGAACAAACATGACCTGGAAGCAGTGTTCAACAAAGCCATCCGATTCCACTTCTGAACCACTTGATTGTGAATCCGAGTTGCTTGCACTGGAACTCATTTCCTCGTTATCGTTTTCTTGGGTTTCTCGTGGGATGCAAGAATGATCACCACGAGCGTACTGGAGAACTCGTGCAACCAGTGCCATTTTACCTCCACTGATCTTAAGACTATGCTGGTTGAAGTACATCTTCAATCTGTTGCAATATGATTATCTATGTTGTAGTGAAATTATGATTTTGGCGCAATTTTGTCTGCACTGGTTCAAATTTATTTCGAACCAGTGCAAAATATTTGAACTGAGCAAAATATTTTCAACAGGGCAAAATATTTGCACTGGTGTATAACTATATTCTACTGTTCAAATGTTGTTGATAATTCAAATTTTAAAAGCCAGAAACACGTTATCACTATATTCGTCTCTATATTACTACTGAGAGGTAGAGAAGAATAGATAATCGTATTGCAACAAACTGAAATTGCAGTTTAGCCACAGAACAGATCATCAAGTATTTCAGTGAAAACTATAAACACTTGAAATAAAATGTTAAGCCTCCCCTCCTCTTGAGTGACTTATTTTGCCTTGAGCCCCCCTCCCCCCCCCCCCCCCCCCATCCTTGCTTTGATTTTACTTTATGCCCCCCCCCCCCCCCCCCCCCCCTCTCTCTCTCTCTGGTTTTTCAAACCTCCCACCTCCCCTCCCGATAATTATTGGACAGTCCCTAAGAATATGGCATTTTTCCAGTAAGGATATCGCGAAATGTCAACCCGAAGTAGGGATCAAATCATAACCCAATTGACCTTGAGGTGAATAGCATCATTGCAAAACAGAAAGACCCGATTTAAGATTGTTTATTCAGTGAATTAATTTGTTTTGAAGTACCGAGTGATAATTATCACAAAGCTCTTGCTCTGTACCAAAGTCATACCAGAGAAAACATCCGATTTGATCACTACGAAGAATCGCTTACAAGAGTACAAGTTAAGAGCGAGTCAACAACGTTTTTAAGTGCTCCAAGATTATATAGATAAATAAATAAACATGTGTGACGTTTCATTGCTTGCATTTTTTTTTACTTGCATTTTTGTTGTTTTACAGTACTTGTCACTAAGGAATTCTCTGCCATTTTACTGTGGTTTAATTCGTTCAGTCACTAATCTGTCCCGTTTTTTACGTAGACGAAATCTCTTCGTATAAAACTATCAATTTGTGTACATTAAATTATTTTTAGCTGCTTATGCTTGTTTGTCAAGAAATGGCGCGAGGTAAAATATAATATAATATAATATCATCCCCCCCCCCTCCCCCGGGCATTTGTCTTTGTTTTTAAATAATGTTGCAAATGCCCCACGATGGGGTCAGCTCATGCGTACAAATCCCCACGGACGAGACTTTATTTTAATGATTAATCATGGAAGCAATAATTGTTCACAAATCAGAGAAATGGATCTTAATTCATGCTAGGAATTCTTCCGTTTTACCTCAGTATAACTTATATCCCTTCCTTCATTCGTTAAAATATGTATGTTTTGTTTTCAAAAAACTTTTGACTCCAATAATTTCCTGTCGATTTTCGTTTTTACGTTTGAAATTTTCAAGTTAAGTTGCCATTGACTCGTTTTAAAATAGCCGAATCCTTCTGTTGCGACATATTCTGAAGGAAAGACACCACGGCCACGAATGTTGGCAAATAAGACGTCAACATCATAAAAAATTGCCGTGATACTATCTTCAGTGGCACCTGAAAGGTAAGAAACTAGTCGGCCTGTTTTGAAAATTGTGTGAAACTTATTTTAAAAATGATAGCCTGAAATGGAAAGTGAATGCGTTCTGTCTGTTGCTCCGGTTCACTTGAAAAGTGCGGGACCCAAACGAAGTGCGCGTTTATCAAAACAGTTTTTATATTTTTAAATTGGGGGCAATCAGGAAATTAAAAATAAACAACGAAGCATGTACCACTTTTAAAATCCGTTGTTTTGACAATACCCACCCTTGGGAGGGAAGAGTTATAAAATGCCCGGGGGGATGAGCGGGCTTGGAATTGACGAAGCCATAAGCCTTTTTACTGAATAAAAGGTTGTATATCTTAATTATTTCTTCTCGAAACTGTGATTTGTTATCAATGTGTTGAATTATAAAACAGCTATAGTGCTCAATCTTGCGCAATATCGCCTGATTTTAGCCAACGTGGTCTACGGCCTCGTCGGCTAAGTATCGGGCGCGATATTGCACTCGCCTTCGCACTCTTACTGTTAAATATTTTGTAATATGCATTGCAGTTCAACACAACAAAATGGACACTACAGCTGTTTTAAGTACGAGAAAAAAGGTGAACAAATGTGACAGCCAAAACGATAAATTTAATTTAACTTTTTGCTTTTTTTTTTTAAGTTCACCTGGAGTTTTATAAAATGTAGAACTCGTTATTCTCTAAATTTCTGTCTGCTTAGGTTTACAGATATTTGCATGTTTGGCGGAAAAATGTCGTCACAAAGTTGGCGCCAAATTATATTTTAATTATTATAGGATATCTAATGATGGTTTCCAAAGGAACTTGCTACAAAGATCTCAAACCTGAAAAATGTTGAAAACATCAGAGCGCTCAAAAGACCGTCCATAGCTTGCTCTCTGTCACACCTGACGCGCATGCATTTTCCCTACTCCCAATTTTGGTTTTTATTCTGGATAGAATGCTTCTACTCATCGCTATGGCCAGCCTCTATTTAATCCCTTTACAGAAAACTCCGTCATGTAGTTGCAGCGATCCAAGGTATTACAAAAACTCTGGTAACTGGCTGTCTTTCGATCTAATGATTTCTCTTGTTTCTAGACATGATCACTGTGCTATTTCACCTTTCTCCAGATCGGTAGAGGTAGATTAACATCTCGCTAACCGTGTATGCTAAACTCATCAAACCCTAAAACTGATAGACCAACATCTCTCATGATGTTTTCAGTTTATCATGAATACTTTCTTCAAGAGGAATTCAAATTTGTTTGATATTGTCTCCCAAAAGCAGTATTTCCCTCCTCTTCGTGCACCGGAGCCGAAAAGGTGGGTGCTCACTATATACTTAAAAGTAGTTTGGAGGCCTAGGTTAAGTGATAGAAGACAGCGGTTATTTCCATGTCACTTGTAGGTGAAAAAAAAAAAATTGGCGCGATGCAGCCGACAAAAGTAGCTCCTTCCGCATAATAAGCCGCCATTTTGATTCTAAATCTCGCGTCCTTCATGACCAGCGGGCCAAGTTTTAAGCTTTTATTACTTATTACTGTCGAGAACGTCACTTATAAACAGATGTGGAGATCCATTTCTTGTCTTAACTAGACCGCGAGTCTAATTTTGTATCTGGTGTCCTGTGTCACATGTTGGTTTGCCTGTTTACCCCCAGCGAAGAAAAATCGAGTTTGGAGGCCATTTTCTCTGTTTGCCAAATTTGCGGCCACGTAAGATCATGCGGCGACTCACGCATCGAAGCTCGACTCACGTGGTGATGCTTGCGTCGCTACGCTAATGTTGAAGTTCTTCGCTCGTTCAAGTTCTACGCAACAGCTAAATTGCAGAATACCCGGTCACTTGTTTGCATCTCGTTGAATAACAAAAGTGCCTATTGTGTTATGCCTCGTTCTTCAAAGCAATATTGACACATGTTAATGAACTGGTCAGGAATGGTGGGAAATTTTGCAGCTACTCCAAAGTAACGCAGCTGTCACGCTGTTTCTTACTCTCATGTGGCAGCAAATTTCACATTGAATGTCTCGTCTTAGTGGAATCAGAATTCACCAAGAATTGGCATCGACCGTTTACGAAACGGAAATTAGCGGCGGTTAAGGGTGAACAAAACATTTAGCAGGGAATAAATCGGCATCTACACTACTTCTTTCAGCTGATAAACATGTCGAACGCACTCTTTTATTCTGTACTTACTACAATATAGTTAGATAGTTCTGATTAGGCTTCGTTTAAATGGCCGGACCTTTAGTAGTGACCTAGTGTGAAAGTAGCCTTATTATCATAGTTAACTTACTTTATTATTTTGTGAAGATATTCCAGATGCTAAAACTCACGTTTATATTTTTTAATGGCAGAACAGGTCTTACTAAATAAAAGATGCGTCTGTTGATTCTAATCTGCATATTCAAACTGACAATTCAGTCAGTGAGTTGAAGCGGCACTAATTACAAACCAAATAGATATTAAATTCTCAACCGACCAAGAAAATCAGCTCTAAAATAGTTATTATATAAACACTGCGAAAACATTTAATTCTTTACTGAGTTGTCCTCAAGCCAACTCACCCTTTGATTTATTATTTCTTTGTTTTGTTTCTTGAATTTTTCTCCATTCTTTTCATTTATTCATGGCACATTAACAGAACGAATTTTAAGAACGTGCCCTGTTGTATTTCAGTCTTTTCTAGTGAAGCTGTCGCTCAATTCGAGTTTTGAAGGGAAAAAATCGGGTATGTTCAAATAAAAGAGAACGACTCCATTGCCTCTAATAATTTTAGATAATCGACATTTCAACTTGGAATATTAAAAACACATGGGGTTCGCCATAGTAGTTTTGGCATTTAAATGTTTCAGCACTCAGATGTTAAAGAAAAACAATTTTTTTTCGATCCTTCTCTGAAGCGTCAATCTTAGTGACCCGGGTTGATTGACTAAAAAATTATGCGTTTGTATTATAAGATGCCTGTACATTTCAATACAATTCGCGTATTTCTTTTACAATCAAAACCAGCTCCCACAACACAGAAATGCAAATTAATTTTGCCCTTCGCCAAAACAGATTCAAACCTAGAAGTAAGACATTTTTTTATGAAAGCCAGCGATTGAAAAACGGCGAAACAAGAAATCAAAAATATACTGGCACTTGATATTATAATTAATCTTTCAGTTTTTGTGAACATAATTCGCGAATTGTACGGTATAATAAACTTATTGCCACCTTGTTGAAACGTTGTTTTAAAAACATTCGACGCGTTTTAAATGTAAAACGTAAAAATTCAAAGAATCAGTAAATGAAGTCTAACCTGCCTTAAGTTTGGCGATCGAGGAATCTCAATCACACTGTATGAAGTGTAAACTGTTTGTGCGAGGAGTTAACGCGAGGAAAACAACAACAAGACGAAACGCAAGATGCTAAAAACTCATTCGAAATTCAACAACGTTTACAACTCTAATAACACTGGTTTGCGGTTGACCAACCGGTTCTGACTGGTGCAACCTGTCAAATTCCTGTTATTTCCGGCTTATCCCAGACCGTCACGCTGACTGACGGACCGAAAGCATCCGATTCGCCAGTATTGAGCGGCTAATTCTCCATGTAATACTCCATGTGTTGTCCCTGACCCAAAGCTCTCTGACGCAGGCTTGTCATCCTCTGTTTGAGTGATATCCTGTGTTGCTATAATGGCTGCATCGGCTATAAGCAAAATGCAACGGTTATAAAGGAACCCGTTTCACGCTCTGTTTGACCATATCTACCATTTCTTCATTTGATAAAGATACTAAACTGATAACAACGGCTACAAATAATTTAAGCTAATAAATTTATAACTGACTTTTTGAAAACGTGGTTGATGAAAATTACAGCCGGATTTCACTACAACTCAGTACGCTCAAACAAGGGTTTTATGACGCAGATCAGCCTAAAAAGAGAAAGAAAAAGGAAAGGGAGCGAGAGGAAGAGAAAAAAGACTAGCAATACTGTCTTTTGTTTTTATATTGCGGACTTTAGACATTTTTGAACGGCAAAAAACGAAAGACAGTGCAAACTCCCAGACGCTTCCTCAGACCTCATGGACAATAAAAACTCCAGCTCGATATTTCGATAAAATGGCACACAATGACCGAGAAAAGTCCAAAATTGCCTTTTCCGCCCGAGTTCAGCATGTTCTCTAGAACATTTCGCAACGTTGTGTAATGTTCTAGAACATGCTGACTTCGGCCGCAAAAGCCACGTTTGGACTTTTCTCACCCGTATCTCGGATTCTAAATGGGTTAAACCCATATCTTCTAAATTTAGAATTACGGGTTCTACCCAGGTTAAATGATCATCTGTGCCGGCTCACATGACAATGGCTGCCATTAAAAATTATTCAGACCAATCATCGTTCAGAATAGAATGTGGCCAAAATAAAACCATAATGGCGGACGAAGCTTCTCGGTGTTTTTAATATTTTGGATTCGCTTTTCGCTTTATTGTTTATTATTTTCCCGGTCACGAAGCGTTTAAAGCCCGAATCTTTTAAAGCAACGTTTATTGACAGAAGAGGATCGAGAAGGCAAGATATTTCAGTGTCCTTAGACCGCCACAATAGATGCGGCTCCGCTGCAGAATTGCCTTCGCTGCACGACTGTCATGTGGAGGATGTAGGCGAAACTGCTGATTTTCTGCAGCATTCGGTGATTGCTCACGAAAATCGCCGAAGACAGGAACAAATAAAGTGGAATGAGGTTAGAGATCGTGTCGCTGATGCAGCAATGGAGGACTCGTACTTTCCCATTAGTTCCTCTGTTTGGTGCCACGAAACGGAAGCCCTTGTAATGAGATGCACAAACCGAAAGCTTTTCTGTGCTTGGAGGTGCAAGAAATCTCCACTCCAATCTCAATACTTACCATGTTCTGGATTTGTGGAAGGTACAGTATGTTAGCATGATAAGTGATTAAGCTTACGAAATAAATGTAGATGAATAATTCAACAAATATAGCAGTTGAGGCTGTATTCAGCCAGTTTACAAAATCCGAGTTTTATTTGCTATCTGACAGTGTATTATACTTATAACGAGCCGCCACCTGTATTTAAGGGGACACTTTCTGAACTCCCAATTATATACAGGATCGGCTGAATTATTACCTTCACTGTCTTGGAATTTGCTTTGGTAAATATTTAACAGTTATAGTGAGAAAGTGAAGTGTTATATTGCCGGATACTTAGCCAACGAGGTGGTTAAGGCCAAGTTGGCTAAAATCAGGCGATATTGTGCAAACTTGAGCACTATAACTGTTTTATAATTCAACACATTGATAACAAATCACAATTTCCAGAAAAAAATCATTGAGAGATACAACCTTCTTTAAGTAAAAAGGCTTACAATTAATTTTACCTTGTGCCATTTCTGACACAACAAGCTGCAAATGCCGAAACATTTTGCCAATCTAACTGATTAATAAGCGTACACAACTTGAGAGTTTCTACGAAGATCTTCCGTCTATGTAAAGAACAGGAGCAGAGATGAGACTACACAAATTAAAACACAGAATGTTTTGTTACAGGTGTTTCATGTCTTAAAAAGTACAATTCAGAATCAAAACAAAATGAACAAACACATGGCTACCTAAACATAGCAGCGAAACGTCTGAACGAACTGCAGCGAGGACAGTATGTCTTACAAAAATTCACAGCTAAAGTATACAAGAAATGGTTAAATCATCATTACCTGTAGTTGATGTGGCTTTTTATAGTCCCTTCTATCAGCACACCAAATTTTCAAACATCGAAGTTGAGCTGAGTCGATCGCTGTTGTTTACAAACTTGCCCGCTATATGACCTTTTTAAAAAAAAATTATTCCAAGTATTTAAATATTTTTAATTTTTATCAGTTGTACTGAAGGAGCCTGATATATATATATATATATAAGTGTACGAAGATGTGACATAGAAACAAACTTCTAACTGTTCCGGCTGTTTAATTCAGTCGACGTTTCGGCCTTCGGCCTTCTTCAGGTGGAACTATTTACAGATAAAAATTTAAAAAGCTAGAAAAAGCTTCAGCTTTTTAAATTTTTATCTGTAAATAGTTCCACCTGAAGAAGGCCGAAGGCCGAAACATCGACTGAATTAAACAGCCGGAACAGTTAGAAGTTTGTTTCTATGTCACATCTTCGTACACTTATCTACAAATTCACATAGAAGCACTGTATCCTACGTGGATCCTTCTACTGGGAGTCATTGGTTTGGTGTACCATATTTATCCTGCTTATATATATATATATAGTATATACTGAAACAGTGGATAGCATTGTTGGCACGCTCTGATTGGCTACTGAAACTCGGAATAGCAAGTGCTATTCACCTCCCAGTAATTTGCACATGAAAATTGTAATCGTTGGCAGGAATAAATGAGTTAAAAAGCATCATTTTCATTATATTATCTCACTGTTTCAGTATATACTAAAACAACTATTCACCTTGGTGTAGGTGGGTAGTGGTGAATAGTTGTTAAATATATATATTTTACACAATGTGATGTTACAAAACAGTAACTTGAGTTTCATGCTCGGTTGTGATCATCGTGTGAAATCATGTCGGTAAACTGTTGGTTATTTGTCGGCCGACAGTTGGCTGACAGTCAGTGGAGGTGAGCTGTTTTTCACTCAGTTTACCATGTATTGAGCACTCTATCCAAGTGATGATAACCACAAAATATGTATGAGTTTTTGCAGTTGATAAATTAAATACAGTAGAAACCCGCATAAAAGAACAAGTGGATTAAGAACACTCAGGCTGAAATTTGGTCAAAAAGTACTATATACATGTACATAAGAACACATTCAGTCTGAAAAATGAAAATTGTTCTTATATAAAAAAAATTGGCTGCCAGTTATATTAGAATAACCTACTAGGGTACAGTACTACATGTAGGTAGATCAATATATATGTGCTAGACCATTGCACACAGAGTTTTACAGCAGGTATGGGAATTTCCAGGGTACATTTAGCAATTGGGGAGGGGGAGCTGGTGCATTTTGAATTTGCTTGACTTTTGCTGAGTTTCGTGTTGTTTATCACCAGAACTGCTACCCCTCCCCCAATGTAATACTGTATTACGTATTGCCTTGATTAATGCAGTTAAGGTTACTGTAGTTCCATCCATTTATTAAAATGTTGTGTTTGCACATTGATTTCATCTGTTGGTAGTCTATGCAGTATTTACTTTTTAGAAACAATTTTAAGAACTAAGAACATTTTCAGGCTGATTTTGCAGAAAACACCCGATATATAAGAACAAAATCAGCCTGAACCCCCAAAACATGTGTTCTTTTATGCGGGTTTTTAGTGTATGTGTTGTCACCTCTGTCCAGTTGATTAAATATGTCAGGGACCTGGTACTGACTTTGGATCAAATGGTCCATGTGCAAACTTGGCTGGCATCGTCCATTGTTTTTGTGTTCTTAGACAAAACACTTTAAACAGTAAAATTATTATACAATGTAAAATAAATTAATATAAATATTGATAAAAAAACAATTTTCTTTGTCAAAAATACACACTGAGGTTCTTTTTATACCAGTAAAATGTCTGTTTGCAGTATACATACATACATGTACATTATGAACCTGCTAGTCTTCATTTTATTAATGCAAATAATATATATATATATATGAGTGCTTTTGTAACGACCATTTTACCCTGATGAAGGCTGTTGAATGCAGCCGAAATATAGGTATTGACAAAATTTACAATTTGTCTTCATTTGTGATAGTATATATTTATTCATGGAGACTGCGCTTTTTTATATTGGTGCTTGTGAAAGATTTTATATATATATATATATATATATATGTATAGGTAACCACCATTCAAAGAGTGTTACTTTCCGCCAGTGTGAGCATCCTATAGTCACCTTAGTATGACTACACCTTTGGCCTGGTCCACCTGACAGACCAACTACTGCTTTCCATTTTACACTTATGGACATGGCTTTTGACATGTTCATACACTGCAAAGTATCTCTGAGAGATTTACAGATGTTCTTGAGTCAAAGAAGCCGCCTTTACAACCAAAGATGGTAAGAACATTAAATTTACTCTGCATACAATGTATGTACCTGGCTGTGTACACTGCATATTTGTTTGGGGTCATTCCAGAGTGATGCCTGAAACTGGGGTTGTTCTTTCCTGGGGCTTCTGTCAAACAGTCATCTCCACAACATCCTTTCCACAACAGAACCACAGGGAGGCTTGTTTGATGTTAGGCCTCAAGAAAGGGGGCTTATTTCAAATAACAAATCTTAGAGGAAATAAATCGAACTACAACACAACAAGAAATCGGTTATGTATGTTGTGGTTCAAATTTTTCTTTCGGATGAAAATTTACAAACCACTTTAATTTTTTATTTTTCTTTGTCCCAGAATAATTAACATAATCTCAAACAAAAGAAAATAAAAATCAAACTGCTTTGAAAATTTTTAAACCAAAGAAAAACTCGAACCACAATATATACAATGTACATGTATCACCGTCTTACAAATGCAACGTCATTTATAAAAATACAGACTACAAAGTGAGGCCAAATATATTGCTGAAAGTCATTTACATCAGCCTGGCATAAAGGGGTGGGGTAGGGGTTAATAGATACAGTAGGAGGGCTTATTACAAAATGTGATTTCCAAAGGGAAGCTAAATTGAGCTTTTATGGTATTTGCCTCAGGTTCCATTGTTATTGTTTTATACCAATGTCTCTTTGTTGCTTTCAATTCAGACGGTCAAGCCATTGCGATAAAGTTATCGAAGCAAATAACAAAGGTCACTGACAACGTGAAGAAAACGAAAGCTTGTCACAATACTATTCAGGGTGGTGCTACCTTGGCATTTGATTATGTAAAGGATCCTTCTTCTGATACGCCGATGTTCAGTCTTCGCCCACATTTCCGCATGCTATACCCAATTCTACAAGGAGAACGGCCATTGAACTGCATTGTTTAAAGGAGAGGCGTGGAGAAGAAATCTCCCTCTTAACAGTTGAAATGCATAGGCTTGTATCTTTTCTTCGCAAACAGATGACCATTCTTGCGATCGCATTGAATTCAGAGGGAACCGAAGAAGCAGCAAAAGTCACCCTTGGACTAAACTCAGTTGTTTCTTTCCAAACAGGCTGAATATGAAAAGCGGCTACACTCCTTGCCGAAAATGTCTATGGGGAGAACGACTGAGCAATATTATTTGTTTCTTTCCAAACGGGCTGAATATGGAAAGCAGCTATATTCCTTGCCGGAAATGTCTCTGGGGAGAACTCGTTCCCGTTACTCTTGAACAACATGAAATTGTTTTGTCCTACCACGAGTTTCTGGACACCAACATGCCTTAAGTGGGTAAATGCATCGAAAGCATAGAAGATTATTATCTATATTCGGACTCCGAATGTGATAGTGACGAATGAGTGGTGTGCTAGAATGAAACCTCCACAACAGGGAGACGGGATCATTTGTGCAGTTGATGATCAAGGAGCGCAATACACCAATTATTTCAATAGCCCAATTTCGATATATGAACATGAAAAAATAGTCATCACTACGAGGCTTAGGGGAATGATAAGCGGGTTTATATGGTTTATTCCCCTAAACCTCGTAGTCATGTCTATTGTTTCAAGTTACAATACAATACAATACAATATTTATTTAAAGTGGCGCATACTTTTAGCAATATGGATTCGTTAAAAAAACTTTACCAGCTAATTCGAAATTATTATTATTACTTAAGGTCTTGCTGCCTGGCGTCAGGCATGCAAGAATTACCTTAAAAAAATATAACTCTCCAGAAAAGAGTACTTCGTATGATGTATTACACAGACACGCGATCATGCAATTCCCTTATTCGTCAACGCTAATATTTTACCTATAACTTTTTTTTGTATTTTATTGATATTTATTGATATTTATCTCAATTTTACATACAATACAATTTTTTACAGTACAATTTTTTGCAATACAATACAATACACTTTAAATACAATTTAAAATACAATACAAGAAAGACACAAGTAAGAAAAATTAAGTAACCCTATAATAAACTCTATAAAATAAGGGACGAAAAACAAAAGAACAAGAAAAGTATTTGGTATTAACGTTCTTTTGTTAAAATAAAAGCGTAATATACCCATGTAATTTGGCTGCCAGCTTGAGTCTTCAGTACATATTTCTTCCTCCTAGCGTCGTGAACGGATCGCTTGCCTTTTGAGTCAGCAACGACTGTTGCAATAATGATATGTTAAAGCCACTTTAGAAAGGTAGATGTTTAAGGAAGGAACACGGTCTTTATTTCGACAGAAGTAAATATGCTGTTTTGCCAAAATTATTAAATGGTTGAGCAATAAACAGTCTGTGCTTGTCTCCCAAATTCCAAAAATTTTGTCAACATCAGAGAGTGTATCCAGCTTAATTTTAATCTTATTACAAAAGAGGATAAAATCTTGCCAAAATTTTCTAGTAAAATCACAGTTTATAAATAAATGTTCAAGGGATTCATTTTCTTTTTCACAAAATGTGCACAACGGACAGGGAACCAAGCTAGTTTTATGAAGAAACATATTTGTTGCTAAGTACCTATGTAACACTCTAAATTGAAACTCCCGTGATCTCGAATCAATAGCAACTTTGAACGGCAGCTGATAGATCTCCTTCCATTGCAGTGAATCCTCATATTTTTTCCGTATATCTTATCTGTGCAGTTGGCATGACTTCAAACTTTGAACGTACTTCTTTATAGATGTTTCTAGAAGACACTTTCCTTTACTACAAGTCTATAGCAAATTTAATGCACGATATCAATAACAATTATGCACCATAAGAGAGCGAGAGCGAATTTAGGACTTGATTCTTAAATACTCATTTACTCATAAGGCATGCATCTTCCAGCAGTTTTCGGATCCGAAAAACTCCGTACCGCTTCTAAAATCTTGGCCTAAAAAGCATTTCCTAAGAGCGCCCGAATAAAAAAAAAGACCGACTGGTGAGCTAAGATGAAATATTGGACGTTCTTCGCATACATTTCAGTATTGAAATCCCAGTTTCAGTTTTGTGTGAAATAATCCGCCGTTTTGGTCATTTGCCGTCAAATCGTTAATTTATGGGTGCGCTTAGATGGAATATTTGACCTTATTCCCATACATTTATTGAAATTTAATTTTGAGTTTTGTGCGAAATAGTCCCCCGTTTTATTTGGTAATTTGCCGTCAAATAGTTACTTTATGGGTGAGCGTGGATGAAAAACTGGACGTTATTCGCATACAATTAAAATCCCATTTTGAGTTTTATGCGAAATAGACCGCCGTTTTGGGCATTCGCCGTCAAATCGTTACTTTATGGGTGCGCTTGGATGAAATTTTAGACCTTACTCGCATACATTTATTGAAATCCCATTTTCAGTTTTGTGCGAAACAGTCCGCCGTTTTGGTCATTCGCCGTGAAATCGTTACTGTATGAGTGAGCTAGGATGAAATATTGGACCTTATTCGCATACATTTATGGAAATCCCATTTTGAGTTTTATGCGAAAAAGTCCGCCGTTTTAGTCATTTGCCGTCAAATCGTTACTATATGGGTGAGGTTGGATGAAATATTGGACCTTATTCGCATACATTTATGGAAATCCCATTTTGAGTTTTATGTGAAATAGTCCGCCGTTTTAGTCATTTCCCGTCAAATCGTTACTGTGTGGGTGAGCTTGGATGAAATATTGGACCTTATTCGCATACATTTATGGAAGTCCCATTTTGAGTTTTGTGCGTAGTAGTCCCACGTTTTGGTCAAAATGAGATTTCAATAAATGTATGCGAATAAGGTCCAATATTTTATCCAAGCTCACCCATAAAGTAACGATTTGACGGGAAATGACCAAAACGGCGGACTATTTCGCATAAAACTCAAAATGGGATTTTAAGAAATGTATGCGAATAAGGTCCAATATTTCATCCAAGCTCACCCATACAGTAACGATTTGACGGAAAATGACTAAAACGGCGGACTATTTCACATAAAACTCAAAATGGGACTGCCATAAATGTATGTGAATAAGGTCCAATATTTCATCCAAGCTCACCCATACAGTAACGATTTGACGGGAAGTTACCAAAACGGCGGACGTTTTCGCATAAAACTGAAGATGGTATTTCCATAAATGTATGCGAATAAGGTCCAATATTTCATCCAAGCTCACCCATAAAGTAGCGATTTGACGGGAAATTACTAAAACGGAGGACGTTTTCGCATAAAACTCAAAATGGGATTTCAATAAATGTATGCGAATAAGGTCCAATATTTCATCCAAGCTCACCCATAAAGTGACGATTTGACGGGAAATGACCAAAACGGCGGACTATTTCACATAAAACTCAAGATAATATTACCATAAATGTATGCGAATAAGGTCCAATATTTCATTGAAGCTCGCCCATAAAGGGACGATTTGACGGCAAATTACCAAAACGGCGGACTTTTTCGCATAAAACTCAAAATGGGATTTCAATAAATGTATTCGAATAAGGTCCAATATTTCATCCAACCTCACCCATATGGTAACGATTTGACGGGAAATAACCAAAACGGCGGACTATTTCGCATAAAACTCAAAATGGGATTTTAAGAAATGTATGCGAATAAGGTCCAATATTTCATCCAAGCTCACCCACAAAGTAGCGATTTGACGGCAAATGACCAAAACGGCGGACTATTTCGCACAAAACTCAAACTGGGATTTAAATACTGAAATGTATGCGAAGAAGGTCCAATCATTTAAGCGCACCAGTTGGTCTTTTTAGATTCGGGCGCTCTTAGTAAATGCTTTTATAGGCCGAAATTCGAGAAGCTGTACGGAGTTTGTCTATCCCGAAAACTGCTGGAAGATGCATGCCTTGCGAGTAAATCGGTATTTAAGAATCAAGTCATAAATCCGCACTCGCACGGTTTAAATCACTGTGTAAAAACTGCATGCGAGCAAAAACAACGCCTAAGTATTTTTCTTATTAATTATTGATGAATATTACCTTCCACTGCGTCTCGCGGAGAATATCACCAATACCCACTTCACCTTCGCCGAATAATTGTTAATTATACCAAGAAATTTAAATATTCAGTAGATAGCTATGACCACACAAACAGAGCACGATAAGCCTGCGGTTTGGCCCGATTTTCATTTTTTTTTTTCACCAGCTGCGTGATTCTGCTAAAATTTAGTTTGACCAAAAGTACCTTACTTCTATGGTTTTAAAACAAAAAGGAAACAGAAACGTTTTTCATGTTAGTTCTCGTCAGTATTTGGTCCATGCAGCAATTTTGTGCTCTTTCGGTCTTGTTTTGCGGGGTTTTAAAACGTCAATAGCTCAACTCCCAGGCAAAGAAGCTGTGTTTTACAAGGCCAATGAAAATAGAGGTTTCTGAGAGCTGCTACACTACCGTCCGAATCTGGATAAATAATCCTCTATGCTTTCCATGCATTTATCCACTTCAGGCATGTTGGTGTCCACAATCTCGTGGTAGGACAAAGCAATTAGTCATTTTATTCAAGAGTAATGGGAACGAGTTCTCCCCAGAGACATTTCAAGGAGTATAGCTGCTTTCCATGTTAAGCCCGTTTGGAAAGAAACAAATTGTTTAGTCCAAAATAGGGGTGACTTTTGCTGCTTCTTCGGTCATCTTTGGTCATCTGTTTGCGAAGAAAAGATACAAGCCTATGCATTTCAATTGCTAACAGGGAGATTTCTTCTCCGCACCTCTCCTTCAAACTATGCAGTTCAATGGCCGTTCTCCTAGTAGAATTGGGTATAACATGCGGAAATGTGGGCGAAGACTGAACATTGGCGTAGAAGAAGGATCCTTTACAGAATCAAATGTCAAGATAGCAGCACCCTGAATAGCATTGTGACAAGCTATCGTTTTCTTCGTGTTGTCAGTGACCTTTGTTATTTGCTTCGATAACTTTATCGCAATGGCTTGACCTTCTGAATTAAAAGCAACAAAAAGACATTGGTCTAGGATAAAAACAATGGAAACTGAGGCAAAATACCGTAAAAGCTCAATTTAGCTTCCCTTTGAAAATCAGATTTTGTAATAAAGCCCTCCTATATCTCATCAACCTCCCACCCCACCCCTTTACGCCAGGCTGATGTAAATGACTTTCAAGCAATGTTTTTTTGTAGTCTGTATTTTTATAAATGACGGTGTATTTGTAAGACGGCGATACGCTTACATCGTATATGTCGTGGTTCAAATTTTTCTTTGGTTTGGAAATTTTTAAACCAGTTTGATTTTGGTTTTTCTTTTGTCTGAGATTATGTTAATTATTCTGGGACAAAGGAAAATAAGAAATTTAACTGGTTTCAGGGGTAACACAACATATATATAACCGATTTCAATTGACTCAAGAACATCTGTAAATCTCTCAGAGATACTTTGCAGTGTATGAACATGTCAAAAGCCATGTCCATAAGCCTAAAATGGAAAGCAGTAGTTGTTCTGTCAGGTGAACCAGGCCAAAGGTGTAGTCGTACTAAGGTGACTATAGGATGCTCACACCCACAGAAAGAAACACTCTTTGAATGATGGTTACCTTTAAAATATATTTATAACATAGCTAGGAAATTCGACCAATCCCATTCAATAACGCGAGCGTGCATCTATTTAACTATACAATGAACAGAAAAGTAAAAAGAGTAAAATTACGAACTTGCCTCGTAGCGCTCGACTGTTCGAAGATTTGTTCCAGTTTAGGTATTTGTCAAGTCGCCAAGAATACTTTTCGTCTTGGTTTCTTCTTTTTCTTGCTCGTAAACAGCTCCTGCTAAACATTTTTCGAGGCTTTCACTTGCTCAATCCGGAATAATCTCGCAAACATATTCAAAACTGTGCGCCATGTTGGACAAAACAAAAGCAAACAATTTTTCTATGACGTCAGCCGTGCGTCTGTACTCTACTAGATCACAGGCAACGACCAATCACAGATCGCGTAGTATTCAGTTCATTGTATAAAAAAACAAATAGATTCCATTTGACCGTGTGTCTGTTCAGTTATAGATCACAGAAGACGTCAAAATGTGGTTAGAACATCAGTGATACACTCGCCTGCGGCTCGTGTGCCACTTTTTTGTTCTTACCACATTTTGACGTCATCTGTGATCTAAAACTGAATAGACACACGGCCAAATGGAATCTATTTGTTAACTATATCGGCGCAAGCCCGTGCGGTTATAAAAAGATTTATCATAGAAATTACGTGTGTTAATGCCACTGAGCATAATTTTTCTCGCTCACTCATTTGCTCACTCCTTTTTAGCGCGTTTGAAATAGAGAACAACATCGTAAATATCTGGGTGGAAGCAAACGTCTTCACAAATCAAACCTCAAGTGTTAATTTATTGCCGGTTACTGCATGACTGTATGAAAATGTCAAAAATTAATGTTAGTGGCGGCGCGATGTTTACAAGTTTACTCGTGACCACGCTACGCAAACCGAGGTTTTCTACGGAAATTATACCTATTATAAAACGACAGACAACATATAATACATCAGTAAAATGGCAGAGAATTAGGTTTATTTTACAAGTTTAAGCGAGTTGTATTGTTCTTGTTGTTGTTTTGACATGGACCATTCGCTAAAGAACCCGCATCTTTCGTCCACACATTTCAAGTCGGAAGTCAATCCATACTGAATTGTTATCTCTTCAAGTAACAACAGCTGTGGGCTGCACAGCGAGTCTCCGTTTCAGTTCATGAACCATTTCTCCACTGAGCAGACCGAGTTCGACAAAACAGCCCGTGATGCGAAAAAATACAAACTTGCTCGTTTTAGTTCCTACAGCCGCGTAGTGAAATTTTTCGGTTCCAATCCGCTTCAAACAATGTTCAGGAACATTTTAAAGGAAGCATAAAGCATATACTATATTTCAAAGTCAATTATTAGAAGGCATTTTTAGAAAATTGTGCTTGTTCGATTTTTTCCAGATCAAGCAGTTTGAACAGCTTTGTCATTCGAACTGCGATACGCGGCAATAATTTTCGCGCCTTTTTTCGTTCAGTCATGCGATCAATCTTTTTTTCTTTTCCTTTCCCTACGTTATAAACAATTGGTTCATGCTTTAAGCTGTGCATCTATCGAGTTATGGATGCACTCCGAGAAGCTAGAGTTGCTCTCGGCTATCGCCTCGAGCAACTCTTACGCTTCTCTCGTGCTCTCCAAACTTATACATTTATAAAATGCTTAAGAATATGCGTGCGCTATGATTGGTTAAACCGAGTTCATTATAACTCGATAAAACACGCGCGTGACGTAAGGTTTATTATAACCGTTTTTATTTTATAAAAGAAATAAAAAAACTTGTTCCTCGTACATTGGTGAGTTATATATTAAGCACTTGGTAATTTTTAAGAAAACTCGAGAAGTGCGAGAAGCACTCGCCTTTGGCTCGTGCTTCTCTGCACCTCTCTCGTGTTCTTAAAAATTCCCGCGTGTTTATAAAACTCAATAACGCACTCGGTGCGTTTTTTATTTCTTTAATATATTGCATTAATAAAATGAAGACTAGTGGGTTCATAATGTACGTGTATGTATACTGCAAACAGACATTTTACTGGTATAAAAAGAACCTCACATTTGGGACAAAGAAAATTGTTTTTTATCAATAATTCATTTTACATTTGTATAATAATTTTACTATTTGAAGTGATTTGGCTAAGATCACAATTATACAATGACGCCAGCCAAGCTTGCACATGGACCACTTGATCCAAAGTCACTATCAGGTCCCCGACATATTTAATCAACTGGACAGAGGCGACAACTGCAATTACAGGGTTTATGTTGATAAAACTCATTCATTGTATTTTTTATATATAAATTAGTTAAAAAGACCGAAAATGGACAACTTTTGATATTAAAAAACGGGACGTAAATACGGTTATACAACCATGACTTAAGGCTAAACTACTGACAAATTATGTAACAAATTGAAAGCGGATTCACAACAATAATACAATTTAATAGAAGCAATTAAGAAAATAGACAAACAGGAAACAATGAGTGCTATAAAAGATACTAATGAGCTACCCTAAACTAACAATAGAAATTAAAATTACTATGAAATTAAAATTACTATGAAAAAAAACAATCAAAGTTTATGGTAACTATTATGTAACTATTATATAATTGCCTCAGTGCAACAAGTTCCCCATTCAGGGCTCCCGGATAATCATATAGGTCAATGTCAATTGACAAGACCAGCATGTCTTACCGGGTTCCCTGAATAGGGCCCCCAAATGCCAAGGCAATCACAAACAACAACAATTACTAACAACAAACAAAATAAAAATATTAATCATAGTAACTTGCAACCTGGTGTAATGGGTACGAGTTTTTGAATGAAATTCCTGTTTTTTATTTCACGGAAAGGCGAGAAGGAAAATAACTGTGCACTCCAGTACACTCTTTTGTGATAAGCTGTTTTTCTATATCTGCTGGAATTATGTTTGTTTTAATTTGGTCTATGCATTGAAAGGTGAAGTCTGATAAAATGTGTGGTGTTTTGTTTTGAAATCGAGCAATATTTCCCTAAAAACAGACTTCAGGCTAGTTCAATAACATCTGTTTATTATACGACAGCAGTTTCAAGTGGAAATACACACCAAAACGAGTGGAAATATGACAAGTTATTACACTCTTCTGGTCACGTGCTCAAGAAAAAAATTAAAAAACTTAGATTTGTGAGATGATTGTCGTTTAATAAACAATTTATTCAGCGAACAGTTGTGTAATACGGTTGGGCATTTTCGCCTATAAAAGGCTTGAAAAAATAGAAACTGACTCGTAAAGATACCCAGCCGTATTACACAACTTTCCACTGAATAACCTCTATATATTTACCAAAGCCAATTCAAGACAGTGAAGGTATATTAAAATAATTCAGCCGATCCTGTATATAATTGGTAGTTCAGAAAGTGGCCACTTTAAATACAGGTGGCCGCTCGATATAGGTATAATACAGATAGCAAATAAAACTCGGATTTTGAAAACTGGCTAAATTTTTTACAGGTTCAACTGACATAACTTACCTATGTAATTATTAATATAATAGTAATTATTTGTTGAATATAATAAATAAATAAAACGAAATAAATGTAGATGAAGTTCATCTACATTTATTTCGTCAGCAAAAAAACTATAAGCTTAATCAGTTATCGCGCAAACATTAATATACTGTACCTTCCACAAATCCAGAACATAGCAAGTATTGAGATTGGAGTGGAGGTTTCTTGCACACTCCAAGAACAGAAAAGCTTTCGGTATGTGCATCTAATTTCATGGGCTGCCGTTTCGTGGCATCAAACAGACAGACAACAACACGACCTCTAACCTCGTTCCACTTTATTTGTTCCTGTTTTCGGCGATTTTCGCGAGCAGTCACCGAATGCTGCAGAAAATCAGCAGTTTCGCTTACATCCTCCACATGACAGTCGTGCAGCGAAGGCAATTCTGCAGCGGAGCCGCATCTATTGTGGCGGTCTAAGGACAATGAAATATCTTGCCTTCTCGATCCTCTTCTGTCAATAAACGTTGCTTTAAAAGATTCAGGCTTTAAACACTTTGTGACCGGGAAAATAATAAACAATGAAGCGAAAAGCGAATCCAAAATAATAAAAACACCGAGAAGCTTCGTCCGCCATTATGGTTTTATTTTGGCCACATTCTATTCTGAACGATGATTGGTCTGAATAATAATAATGGCAGCCATTGTCATGTGAGCTGGCACAGATGATCATTTAACCTGGGTTGGACCCGTAATTCTAAATTTAGAAGATATGGGTTTAACCCATTTAGAATCCGAGATACGTTTCTCAGTCATTCCTCGCCATTTTGTCGACATAATTATACATTACACAATTTTTCTTCCCTTGTATATTTAACAGTGCTGCAAGCCGCAAGGAAAATTGGATAGAGTCTGAAGGTGTTAGGGATGTCGATGAATCCGAGTATATACACGGTATCATGATGAGATCGTTCAAGAACTCGACGAAGCTAATGTTCTGGAAGCTCTTCTTTCAGTCCTTGCTGTGCAGAATATGACAGTGACGATGAATGCGAGTTCACAAATTGTATTTGTTTTTATTTATTAGAACTTCTAGTTATAGAGCCGAGGCTAAACTGCGACTAATCTTCACAACGCTCTCACGATAAATTGTATAATATTTCCCAATCAATAATTTTAATATACAACATTCACTATTCTGAATGAAAAGAAAGAAAAAAATCCCGAAAGACATATTTATCAGTGGAAACCCAATGCTCCAATTTTGTTTCAAATTATTCTACCAGTGCTCCTTCAGTTGCTGCATAACTGTGATGATCACATTCTTTTTTATTTTTTGTTTCTCCGCACTGTTACTATAAATTTATTTTCATATACCGTATTTCCTCGAATAATAGCCGGGGACGATTTTTTTTTCTCGCACCAAAAGGGGGCGATTATTCGAGGGAAGGCGATTATTCGAGGGAAGGCAATTATTCGAGGGAAGCGATTATTTCAAATATTGCTCACTGGAAGTCGTGCCCTAAATATTTCGTTTTATTAGCCCATTCAATCAAAAAATAATCATATCGAATAAACTCAACGTGGGCTCCAGTGATTGGGGAAAAGCTTGCGTGCAAGAAGGACAAAAGAGAAGAAGCAAAAATGCATATAACGACTTTGCGGTTGGTTTATATAAAGATGGCAAAGACAGCAGTGGCTCTGATGTTCCAGTTGGGCATGTACCTATTGAACTATTTCATCCCGTCTGCACTTTTCTGAATGAAGAAGATAGCAATGAAGGCGATGCCGAGGTTATCGGAGAGCGGACTCTAGAAAATGGAATTGTGGTTCCAGCAGTTTATTCCTTGCGTACAAGGAACAAGAACGTTTCCGATGTGCTAAATAAAGAGCTCCAAGGAATTAAGAAAAAGATGAAATACATGAACATTACCATAGACAAAACTGTAACAAAACCTGTGCCAGTGTGTAACTATTCAGTTGTAAACAATCAAATGAAAGCTTAATTGTTTGTTATCCAAGGTGTCAATTTTTAACTTGACAGGGAGGGGATAAAAGAAAGGGAAGATGGCGAGAGGGGTGGGGGGCGATTCACATTAGCACAGTGTTCTAAGAGTAAACTTAAGTGTCTCGGGCTGCAGATGGCCAGGATGGAAATGGATTACAACTTGATAAAACTGCACCATTTTTTTTTATGGTTTATTCTCTCTTCGAAAATTCACTTGATATCTTCCTCTTGGTGTTCTATACGCATTTCGTGTAGGACAAAGGTACTTAGTTTTAATTTTGGATCAGTTTTGACCTAGAAACGTCAAATCTCCATGACATAGCGGCCTGCAACGTTGCAATATTATTACACTTTATTTTATTCTAATCTTTGATCGTTTTATTCTTAGTTAGATCTGAGATTACAAAATAGTCCGTGGGTATGTTCGAAGCACGTTCTTAAAATTGAGGCCATTCCCGGCTTCAATGTTGGGTAGCAAACTAAGTGCATAACAGTACACAACCTTAACCTTATCGAAGCTTGGATGAAACTAGCGGGAAACATTATATTACTTACTAGACAAGTCGAGTTCAAGAACATTTTTTGGTTCACGAAAGCCGCAAATGAGCCTGAAGGTAAAGAAGCGAGAGAAGCTCGATCTTCGCTCAGGACTTTGAGAAAGTCCAGATTACTCAGGCTCGCTAGTTTCTTTACGGAGTTAAGGCAAACGTTGATAATGACTTCTTGACATACACGCCATTACATTAAATGTAGTTTATATACAAGAAACAGATACACAAAGACGATTATTTTACCAAAGCGAAAACAGAAAAACAGACGAGCGATTGAAGATATTTTACATACAGCTGCTTTACTTTAAGCTGTGTCTGTTCACTGCAGAGAAATTATAGCAACAGAAATGTTATATTTTGTTATGTTGCAGTTATACTAGCCTTGCATTCCAAATTCTATAATCCTTAGTTGTATCTGTTGTGGTTCAATTTTTTCTTTGGTTTAAAAATTTTTAAACCAGTTTGATTTTTGTTTTCCTTTGTCTCAGAATATGATAATGAATCTGAGACAAAGGAAAATAAAAACTAAACTGGTTTGAAAATTTTTAAACCAAAGAAAAATTTGAACCACAACATATCCACTACTTAAAAATAGAAAACTGAATGCAAGGCTGGCACTACGGCAAAGGGCAGATTTATTAATGGCCAATATTTCGACTAATAGTATTAGTCTTCCTCAGGGCCAGGGCTATACTGAAAGAAAATATTGTAACGGCTCCTCAAATTTGAAAATTACATGGTTATAAATGATTGGCTAATACATGACATGTAGACAGCGCACTTGTAAATACACTATATATGTCATATTTTATTTTTATCTTTACAAGTGCGCTGTCTACATGTCATGTATTAGCCAATCATTTATAACCATGTAATTTTCAAATTTGAGGAGCCGTTACAATATTTTCTTTCAGTATAGCCCTGGCCCTGAGGAAGACTGATACTATTAGTAGAAATATTGGCCATTAATAAATCTGCCCTTTGTCGTAGTGCCAGCCTTTCTTGCACACATTTTAGGCATCCTACTGAAGAACAGTTACGACACAGATATATATATATATATATATATATATATATATATATATATTTTTTTTTTTTTTTTTTTTTTTTAGCAACTACTGTGATTTGCAGTCTGTCCATTTGAATTGTATTCAGTTTTGTATTTTAACATTCAAGTGACGCCTGGCACGAGATCTTTCACAAGGAAGATCCGGCAACTACCAGCAAGTTTAATTTCTGCGTCGTGTGGACCTCTGCATTCAAAGGTTTTTCACTACTTAAGTTTGACGTTATCGTATCATCAGTATTACAAACGAGTATCTGATATGACTTCGCGAACACCATTCCCTTTCGAGTAGTTACGGGATCCAAATTTCGCGGGAAGAGACGCCTGAGAACGTTTTGAACCAGAGGAAGAGACCAATGAACGGGAGTTTCCTCGTCGATCGCACCTCTTCCTAGCTTCCTTGTTAACAGGAGATACAAATGGATCGTCAGATTCCAAACCGAAGTCAATGCTGACACAAAAGCTCTCGGTGTCCCCATCTACAACAGTGTAGCCTTCCTTGTCATTATAAGGCAGTGTGAAAGTTTCCAAAAGGTCCGTTTCCATTCCAAATGAGCAAAGCGAGCGCGGAGTCTGGAGCGAGCTGGGCATCTCAGTGGTGGTAGAGCAGTGATCGAGATATGTCACGTCATGGTCCGTGTAGGGATACCTGGTGAAGCGTGCTCTCTCGTGCTCATCAGAGGAAAAGTCATCATCTCCGCCCTCAGCACTTCTCCTGGTAGATCTATGGAAAAAATATGTATGTGAAGAATCGCACATACTCCAATTGTTAGAGTTATAATGCGGGGTTAAGCTGCAAGAAGACCATGAATACTTACCGTTTCACCATCATATTTCTCTTACGCATGCACCGCCTAGAAAGAAGAAAGTACAGAAAATTTATTGCTGCCCCTTGCTGCTTGCGAAAGGTAAGTCCGGGTATTTATTTTTTGGAAGAATTCTTGAAAAAAAATATCACGGGGAGGCCGGAGTGACGATGTTAGAGACCGAAAATTTTTTTGGAAGATTGCTTGTCAGTTTTCAGTGCTATACAGTTCATACACACAGCCTGGGTTATCTTCAAAACTATTAGTGGTTTGCGTTTGTCACTATACAAAAACTGTTAATCTTTCTTTTAAAAGATTTTTTATTTTTTGTGATCTTGTTTAGAGACAAGTTTATTTACCTGCCCTCTCTCCATGTAACCAGAGCAATAATGATTGCAATAATCAAAACAAAGACGCACACGATCACGATGACCTTGGTGTGATCTGTGAAGAACAAATAAAATGGGTAAATAGTGTTAATACAATAGACGATATTGTAAAATCAATGTAACGAATTGTGGCTGGCCTGACGTAGGTGTCGTCCCTGTAAAGGGACTCATCAGAGACCTTTTCCAAGTCCCGCTAATTAACATCTAATGATATTATGCAACTGGGAATTCTTATGCGATATAAGGCCAGATTGCTTCCGACATTCGACGAATTAACAATTCAGAAAGGTCTCTGATGAGTACCTTAATAAATTCACAGCAGGGACGACACACCAGCCAAGATTATTTGCATTAAATAGTTTTAAGCAATAAAATAGTAATGCATTAAGGCAGCCAGTTTTGAAGCTTAAACTACTCCACTTCCTTTACTAAAGAAAAACACAGTAAGTAGGAAACACGTATAAGAAGCTATACAAGAGAACTCGTCCCACTGTAGCATAGACCTTCTTCGTCTCGCTAAACGATAATCCACCCTGGTCTATATCATGACTTCATTATCGCTATCGTTTTATAAGATTGGATTGTTCTCATTAGCCAAGTAATTGAGTGCGTCGCCAATGTGTTACGTTGAAGGAGAATGTTAAGAGTCTGCAAATACAAACAATTATCAATTATTGGACTAGGTTGAGCAAAAATATCGTGGCGAGCAGATATATCAATTATTTGCCGAAACCGAAGGCTGGAGCAAATGATTGATCTGCAAGACATTGACAAATCACCGCCAATTTTGCGATAGCCGATTTTAATAATTGTTTTATCATTCGATCACCGAGTTTGTTTTTCAATTTAATATTTATTCATAACGATAAAACAGAGTAGAAATCGGGCTGCCATATTGTCCCACGCTCCTGACATGATGAACAACTGTTTAAAAATGTTGTTTGCCGTCTAAAACCAATAACAAATCTTTACAAACCTTCTTGTGATATGACTGAAATGGTAGTCGGTGCTCTGAATTCACTTGCATTTCTACTTCCGGTTTCGATTCGCACAAAAATGACGCTAAACAGTGGAGGGCTCCCATGATCCATTGCGCGAACTGTTACCTTATACAAACACCGCGCTGCCAACGACCTGGCAACTCTTAAGGTTCCTGTATTCTCGTCGATTTTAAAAGTCCCGAATGGCTCGTTTTTACAATGAAATGCTTCATTATGGTCTGACAAATTTGAACCAGTGATATCCAGCACAGCGTATGTAATTTGTCCTCCAAGCCCAGTGTCCTTGTCAACAGCGGTTAGCGTTACAACTGTTGAGGTGATGGGAGCGTCTGCTGCAAGCTGTAGTGATGACTGTAAGGAAGGAAACTAAATAAATACAAGTTCCTTATGGACTTCTGTGAATAACATTGTTTCCATTATCCTTCAGCGGAAATTATGCCGCATTAAGTTTGCGTCTGAGAAAGCTCTAAACAAATGTCTGCCCAACAATTGATATGCATACGTAATATAAAAAATTACCTTTCGTTTTCTGTTAAATAGAGATTGATTAATTAAAAATAAACAATGGCGTTAAATATAAAAGAGATATTTAATACAAGTAAGTATCAAGTATTTTGTATTATCTCGCCTTGTATTGTATGTAGAGTACTGTAATGTACTGTATTCTAAGTATTAAGTGTATTGTTCAAAAAAAGCAATAAAAAATATCTGTAACGATAGTATTTCTTTGGGTAGCCTGTGGTACATCCGGGCACCTAATAAATCAAAGAAATGTCTCGCCATCTTGTCGAGTGATGATCTTTACAATGTCTAGTCTTTTTCTTTCTTTCGATTTTCGTGGCTATACATAGTAGATTGTGTCCTGAACATGATTTTCAAGAGGAGAGTGACTGATAACTGATACCCAAGAAATAGTCCTTACCATAAATAAGAGTTTGGAAATGTAAATAACTGTGGGAATAGGTGATCAAATTTTAGTTGTGTGTTTCGGCGAGTTCCACAAAAAGTTAAATTATGCTACAGTTGTAACAGAACCTAACGGTATAGGGAAAAAAGACGTTAAATTACATTGTTCTTCCGATCGGACTTGCCTCAGTTATGTTTCGTTTATACGTCATCGGTGTAAACTCTGTTCGATTGTCGATTACGTCCTTGACATAAATATTAATCCATGTTTATCGGGACATGTTTTGTTTGCCCGCACCTGTTACAGTAACAGGAAAAATCAGCACCACATTTATGTTATAAAAAGGAGCGGACTTAAGCGTTATTTCCGCGGTCTTAGCGTTAAGAAAAATATCTTACGCGCAATCGTGTGTTGAGTCCCGATACTAACGTATTTTCCCGTTCTTGCCACTATCTTCATCTGTAGCTCAGACCTGTAACAGCGTTTCGCCAATTTAGGTTAGACTACCGTTCGCTGCAATGTCACTGTCGGTAGCATGTATTATTGTTATGGTCGTCTGCACTGACGCATGCTCACTGGCCGTTACCTGGTATTCTGCGAGCTCAAAAACAGGGTTGTTGTCGTTGATATCAATCAAAGTAACAGTCACTTTAGCGTAGCCTTCAAGAGGTAACTTTCCGCCATCTTTAGCGACAACCGTGAACTCGTAAACCTGGAGAGAAATAAGTAGAGTGTACTGAACAATGTTTAATGTTGTCAGTGTCGTTTAACCCTTTCACTCCCAGAGACAATAATGAAGACATGTAGTGTAATTCCAACTTTTAAGTCTGTCAACGAAATCCTATGGTGTGACCATTCAAATTAAACCTCTTCGCAGTACTTTGCAAGATACCATTTGTTTTTAAATATTTTACAAAATTAAATTTGGTATTTTTCTTGAATTTTGATGTTTGGCACTCATGGGAATTAATTTGCCACGGGAAGTCACACTTTCCGAAACAGTACGAGGGTAAAGGTGTTAGCTTCTAAAATTGTGGTACTGCATCGGTGGGAGAGTGAAAGACTTATATTTGGTATCATCTGAGTTGAGTTGATTAAATGAGTGAAGTTGAAGAACTACTTTTTATCTATCACGCGGAAGTAATCAATTATATTTCTAAAGTAACATTACATAGTCTGAAATGGGACAATATCTGTCGCTTACCAATCTTCATTATACGAGTGCATACCTGTTGTTCTTCTCTGTCGAGATCTTCTTTTGTGAATATTTCTCCAGTTGTACCATTCACGCTAAACTTTTTCTTGGCCTTTGATTCACTGTAACTAGCCATAACATAAGTCAGCTCTTGATTTATGTGAGAATCCTTGTCATTTGCATGAACTGTACATATGTAAGTCCCGGATGTAATGTTCTCAAAGACCGACACAGCATAACTCTCGAAATCAAACCAAGGCATATTGTCATTTTCATCGTAGACTTCGATATCGACTGTAGCAGACAAATGAGCTTTAAAAGGAGGGGTTCCCTTGTCTGTCACGCTGATTATCAAGCGATAGTGTGACACATTCTCATGGTCAAGTTTACTGGCCAGGAAAAGATAGCCCATCGATTCATCTAAGAAGAAAGTAGAGTTTTCATTGCCGGATTCTATTTGGTAACGAAGAGCTGCATTGGTTGCACTGTCATTATCTGTGGCATAAAGTCGAAGAAGTTCCGTTCCAACAACCGTTGCTTCTGATATTGATATGTCATAACGCGCTGGATGAAACAGTGGCGAGTTGTCATTTTCATCAGAAATTGAAATAGCAACGGTGGTGAAATCCATTCTAGAATCTTCACTGATGTCCCGCACAGCAACTTGAAAGCGATAAAACTTCCTTCTCTCGAAATCCAGGGATCTTTTAACATAAACAACACCCGAAGACGAGTTCACCTTAAAATCAATAACCAAATCTTCCTCTACCATTAAGAAGACCATTTCGTTGTTAGCAGCTGATTGATCGGCGTCCATAGCACGCACGCGTAGAACAGACGCCCCTTGCGTCGTACTCTCTGGTATGGTTTCCTCGTATAATGAGACTTCAAACACTGGAGAATTGTCATTCAAATCGCGCACAAAAATAAACACATTTGCTGATGGCTCGGCATATAATTGTATGTCTCCTTTATCGTGAGCAGCTATCGTTATGTTGTGTGTTGAGTTCTTTTCTCGGTCTAGATTCTTCTCAACTGTTATAACACCATTTCTGTCAACGGTGAACAAGCCACGAGGATCTCCACTCACAATGGAATATACAATCTGACTGTTAGTTCCAGCATCTTGGTCAGTAGCGCTTAGCTTTAACACTGAGGTTCCTCTCACCGCTGCCTCGGATATTGTTACTTTGTACGTTAGTGGGTTGAAAACTGGTTTGTGCTCATTAACATCAAGTACTGTTATGATTACTTCGGTGAACGCTGTGAAGTCGGGATCGCGGGCGGCAATGAAGAGTGAGAAGCTGGCTTGAGATTCGCGATCCAGTGATTTCGTCAGGATTATTTCACCTATCAGGTAAAAAAGAAATTAGACGGTGAGCGATAATTTAAAAAATACGCTAGACTTGCTGTTATTATTATTATGATCTATGATTATTCTTAGAGCAGTTTTTAACTTAGTGTCTGAAAAGTAATTTCGCGATGGCTTTGGTTCTGCATTGTTAACCTTTGTGCTTGACTAAATATCTCGCACCACTTTATCAATCAATCAGGAAAGAAACTGAAACACCTGAAGTACAGCGTGTAAATGATACAGTGATGATATAATTTAGTGACGGATCCACACTCTATCGTAAGTTTGGGTGGGGGTGTGGGGGGGGGGGGGGGGGGGGGGGGGAGTCCGTTAGTCATCCACAAGCGAATAGATCTTTTTCATGCCGCTCGGAGCGTGGGCACTGGAGTGTAAACGCCCGCCGTGTTTTTCAATGACGCACAAAACGTATTTTTAACGTTCGCTTAGGGTTTGCTCGTGCCTTTGGGTATAAATGACATCAACCAGTCAGGAATGTTGTAGGAAAAGAAAACAGATACAAGAGCTTAAGTGCGTTTTTAAAGATGGCGGGCGTTCTCTGGCGGGCGTATACCTCCAGTGCCCAGGCCCCGCGCGGCATGAAAAAGGTCCATTTTTACAGCCAAATCGACGAAATGTATTATTTACTTACCCGATATCTTGTTTAAACTGAACGTGTTCATCCCAGATCCTGCAAGTATCGAGTAGCTTACATTTGCATTGAGGCCCGTATCGTTATCATAGGCATTGACTACTGACACTACATGACCCAAAGTAGCATTCTCCCGGATGCTGACGTCATAGATCTTCTTTCTGAATAGTGGAGGGTTGTCGTTAAGATCTACGATGACGATATTTACAGCGGTCGTGGAGTTAAGCGCATGCTCATCTGCGTTTGTAGCTGTAACTTGTAGGTGATATTCAGAGATGTCTTCTCTGTTTAAAGGCCGAGTGGTAAAAATTCCGAAATGATGTGACGAGATGTTGGGTACAAGAACAAAGGCGTCGTTAATGTTTCCTGAAAATAAAGCAAATTACAAAGAGAGGTTAAGGATTCATTATTATCGTGATATCTATTGTGGGATATAAAAGCAGGTAATTCAATAAAACTGAAATCACGTGATGTACGTCGTTGACTGAAAAGCTTAGTTTATTTGTAGCCAGAGAGGTTATTAACGAACAGTAACTGAAGAACCAAACCTGAAATAATCTCGATTATCACATCTGCACGAGTCTTCTCTTTACTCTCTGCCCTGACTGACGCATTCAGGATCAGCTCTAACGCTGGGGCGTTCTCTTTTACAGACACCGTGTAGTGTAACGCCTCAAAGGCAGGCCGAGGATCTGAAATCGAATGCAATGGAACTAACCAAGGCAGTTCTTTCCCTTAGAAACTTTGGGGAGATTAAGCACCAACTTTAGGCAGTGAGATTTCTGGGATGGTTTTGGCAATATTGAATGGTTAATGGTTGCCTTTGGAAAGCATCAACCTGTCGTTACTAACGCTGGTCATACAAACGATCCCAGAAAGCCTAGTGTCGAAGGCTAGTGCGCAGTCTCACTGCTAACAGGCTTTTACGATGATTGTTTCAAGTAATAACCCCTTGTAGTTATTGCATGCCGAGAATAACCGTGCGGTACACAAACATCCCTGTGGGAGATCCCTATGAGAGTTCAACTACAGCCAATCAGCTACTAGGTACTGCGGTGGATAAGACTGGAGCAGAATGTTCTTTTTTCGTCTCAAGTTCGAAATCAAACTTCTTCATACTATACTTTTCCATATCATGCATTTTCTTTAATTTTTCTGAAGAGAGTTTGCATTCTCGTCCATAGAGCCGCGATCTTTTTGTCTAGCACCCCGAATCCGTGGCGCTGGACAAACGGATCGCGGACCGATAGTAACTGATCACTGCAAGGATTATAGGACCTTAATTTCTTTCTTATAACCAGCGATGGTGAGCAGGTTTCTTCCATAACGCATAATGGACACCGCTTGTATACAGTTGGTATATAAAATGGCTTGGAAAAATTGCGTTTTAAACACGAGGGCAGGACAACTGTATTTAGGTTTAATATGTCTGAATAAAGTTTTTGTTTGTTGTTGTTTGTTGTTGTTGGAAGAAAGGTAAAGACAACATTTCAATACAAGCTGCCATGCTTTCATATATTTTTTTCTTGTGCGGTCATTAATGTTCTTTGATGTAATTATACCGTACACCATGAATCATTAATCTTATAAATGTTCCTTGCTATACTTACTGTATATAATGAATCATTAATCACATATTTTATGTTAATTGATATACATCTTCCGTACACAATGAATCATTAATCACATAAGTGTGTTCTATCATGTACTTACCGTACACGATGAATCATTAATCACATAAGTGTTCTATCATGTACTTACTGACACGATGAATTGTTAATCACATAAGTGTTCTATCTCAAGTGACTTAAGGCTTGGATTTTTTCATCCTTAAAGGACCCCCTGCAGAGATTTCAAAGAACCCCGTTCTTTCTTGATATAATAACTTTCCTCGGTCATGGAGTTTAAGGGAATAAATAATTGACTTGTTCGATCAAATGAAAGTCTCATCGACCATCACGTGATATTCCCTGATTGATGACGTCACAAAACATGTTTTTTGAAATGGGGAACGTTTGGAATCGGAAAGTTTGAAAACTTTCGCCATCAAAATGTCCAAAAGGTCCTTTCCAATGTAACTCCGTCTTTTAAGGCGGTATCCGTCATATGTCTTGTCAGATATTTTGACATTTGTCACGTGACCTGTTTAACTTAATTGGCGGTTTCCGTTGACACATGGACACGATTAAACGACGGCATTATTAAGCCCTTACTAGGAGTCATAGAAAAAGGAATAAACAAGATGAATATAATGTGACTATCTATTCCCCATTTTCGTTGAAAGATTTTAACCGTTATAAGGCAAATGCAAGTCACGTGACTCAAACTTGACAATAAAATGTTGATCAAATGGATACAAACGCGAATAACAAAATTCTTGCCAAAATTCATAAAGATTAGATAAATGCTTCTACTTGAAATAAAAGTCCACCAAATTATTGGTTGAGTCAAGCCTTAACACACTTGAGATCATGTACTTACCGTACACGATGAATCATTAATCACATGCATTTTCTTTGGCGTGCTTATACCGTACGCGATGAATCATTAATCACATACATTTTCTTTGGCGTACTTATACCGTACACGATGAATCATCAATCACATAGATGTTCCTTGATATACTTACCGTACACAATGAATCTCGCAATATTTGAACTCGCAGATACGGGCGATATCTCTGCAACGCATGCGTAATCACCGCTGTCCCGCACCCTTGCGTTGGTGATTGACAAGGAGTTGGTAGACACATTGGACAAAACCTGTCAGACATAAATGACAACAGGAGATATAGTGAGCTAGGGAGAGGACACAGATCAATTTCATTCGCAGACCGCGTCAATGGCAGCCAAGCCATCAGTTCAGTAACAACTGAAGAAATCAAAGAACTAAAGAAAGGGGTGTGGTGCTACAACTGATCCGACGACACGACAATATGAGCCTCCGCTTTACATTGGAAGTTTAACCCTATTCAGACTGGGGGGGGGGGGGGGGGGGGGGGGGGGCTTTTCGAACCCCCCCCCCCCCCTCCAGTAAAATTGTGATAACTCTTACACCGAAATAGCTATGAGGCTGAAATTTTATGACTTTTCCTAGAATTTATCTAGGGACATTTTAGTATCCATAACATGTTAGTGTGATTAACCATGTTGCCATGGCAACCGGTTTTTGACACATAGGTTTTCAAAATATTAAAATATGGTGAATTTTTTATTTTAAGATCTTGTTCTTTGACTTATAGTGCATTTTCTTGTTAGAATAGTTTTTTCTTGGGACTAGTTCTTGAACGACATCAAAAATTTTTAATATCAAATATTTGGGGGGAGGGGTAGGTAAATTTTTGCTCTCTTTTACTTATAGACAAACATTTTGTACTATTTATTAAATAACGCTTCTAAGTTCATTGTTTGGATAACAGACATTAGTTTGATACGTGTTTTATACATTCTGATCCTTTTCTCTTTTAGATATTTTTTAAATTTTAATTTAAACAAAAAAAAAGGAAAATCCAAGATGGCGGATCCAAGATGGCGGACAATAATTTCAAAATTATAGTTTTATCGCTTTTTATTGCTTTTTCTCACTTTACAAGTGTGTCCTTGTTTGTATTTATTATGTTTTAATATTAAAGAGATGATTTTACAGTTATATTTGATATTTTAAGTATCTGGATGGAAAAATATCAAAGAAACGTCGGAAAAACAAAAAAACACGTCATTGTGACGTCATAGTTGGGTGTGGCAGGTCAAACCTGGGTGTGAGATTTCCTTGTATGGAGGTGAAGATTGTGTGAAAATTTCATGATGGTCCTAGCCTTACTGGTTCCAGAGATATAGAGGGGGGTCCGAGGAGCCCCCCCCCCCCCCCCCCCCCCCCCCCCCCCCCCCCCCCCCCCCCCCCCCCCCCAGTCACAGATTGCCTAAAAAGCCCAGTCTGAATAGGGTTAATGTTGTGTAACATGGTTTTCATTTGTCATATCTCTTACATTATATCTCACCTCGTAGTTTTTTAACCAGCGGTATTGCGGTAGAGTCTCACCGACAGCTTCACATGCCCAAGTGACCGAACTGCCAACCCTTGTGCGGAGATACGCTGGCTGTAGTCCCTGGACGAGCGTGGGGCCATTGTTGGAGCACAAGAATGGACCTCCGACAGAATCTGAAGTAAAGCCAGGTAGTTGCTTTAGTATGACAACTCAAAAAAGTAACGGATTTCTGATGAAAGGCGAACAGAAATCCACCCGTTGTTAATGCGTGGATAGGAAGGGTTAGGTCATGATTTTCATGATAAAGGAATTTCATGTTTATTTATATTTCTTTTACTTTTTGGATTTAGTGCATGACCGATCTCACTTAACATCAATCGGAACATTTTTTTTTAAAATCTGGTTTTGAATATATTTCATTAATCGTATAGAGAACACATGTATCTTTACAGTAAATTAAAAAGCTCAGAGAAAAAGAAATTCAATAATATTACTTAAACCTGTTGTTGTTGTTGACTCGTTTAACTTTCTGCCTTAATTAATTGTCCTCAGTATTTCAATAAACAAAACAACAAACAAAAACTTTATTCAGAAATATTTAACCTAAAATACAGTTGCCCTGCAAATTAGCAAAGAAACGCTATTCGAGGCAGGGAAAAGTAATAAAATCCTACCGTGCATTACAACAGAGAATGTACTATCCCTGAGAATTTGAAATGGAGTATCTGAACGGACAGCCACTGCAAGTGTATCCCATCTAAACAACTGAGCCACGGTCATTATGTTCAGCGTGTCTATACTCAGTGCGGAAACAGTTTTTCTCTCAAATAACCCACAGCTGGGCGACAGCCTCCCATTTAAGACAACTGACAGTTGAAAGTCACTGTGAAAGCAAAAATATATTTAATGGTTAGTCAGAAAATTAATCTATATATTCTTTCACTTGATTCAGGTCATTTTTTACTCTTCTCTAATTTGATAAAACCGTCTTGTGACAATAATAGCCATTTATAGTTTCTAAAGTTTTGTTGTTTCCTTCGTCAAGAAACTTTCCTCCTCCTCCAAGCTTCTCCACCTAGGTGTAAAATTGGTACCAGTGATATAATGCTGGAGGTATCCCTGCGATGGTCTGGCATCCCATCCAGGAGAAAGCAGAACTTCTAGTTGGTTGAGCTCCGTGTGTGTGGGCTGCCTGTGACTCGTGTGGGCTTCCTGTGGCTCGTGTGCGACCTTACCTACCTTTACCGCTTTCCCTTGTATATCCTCGTCACAAACAACCGTCTTCTATAGGAAAAACCTCCTCACAAAAAAAATAGTTGCGAACTAAATACGTTTCTTCTCTCATCAGTCTGACCAGTCGTTAAAATGAAACAGGTCTGGAATCGTATGGTTATAGTTTTTTTTGCAGTTGCGCCGCCACTTCTATGGAGCAGTTTAACTCTAAACATTAGGAATCTACAAAGTTGACTAAGGACTGCAATCTAACTTAAATCTTTTCTGTCCTGCCTGCGTATTAATTAAGATTCACTTTTCTAGTATGTTAATTTTTTTTTATCATATTTTTAGACCTTCATCTATTAGGTTTAAAAAGTGCTTAGAAGTTCAATGCGTATATAACTTCAAAAGGTGTAATTGTAATTGTTACTGTAACGTAAAGTAAGGTTAAAGGACATTTTACTTGATTCGTTAGATGGCAGCAAGTCATGGATATTGGATGTGTTTATCGTCAATTCCCAGTATAACTGACCGATCAGAAATCTTTTTAAATTGAATGCGGATATTTTGTGGTGATCAAGAAATGATAGCTGCAAATATTCTAGGTGCATAAAAATTTTTATCAAATTAGCACTAACCATTCACTAATTCCAGCGCATTGCAAAATCAAATTCACAGTTACAATGTAAACACCTGTGATATCCACCACAAAAACACTGTTACTAGAAAATCCAGAAATTGTCTTGAAATAGCCAGGATGGTCTGTTGTAGTCCAGTTTTTAACTCGGAACCAGTATGTTTGTCGGCCACCGACGGAAAAGTTCGACGACACACGAGCAAGAAATCCTTGAACAACAGCGGCTGGTAGGACTGGGGCCAAGTATAAATTGGACTTACTAGATTGGCTTGATACTATCCAGCGGTCTTTATCATCTGAGTACGCGTACACTGACACATACGTTCCTGCCGCCAATTCAACAGATGCAGCAAGATTTAAAGCGCAGACTTCACTTGTAATGCATGTTTTCTTGGCTACAACTGCTGTGGCATTTCCGCTGTTTATCACAACGCTAATTATAGCCAATCCGTTCGTTTCCAGGAGCTGAATGTTGGCGGTGAAATAGTAAATGCCACTCCGTGAGACACGAAAGCGATCCGTGGTCTGATGAATTGAACCCACTTGATACTGCCCATTCACGCCAGTGGTTTTCCAACTGACAAGTTCTTTCCATCCTCTTGAGGTGAAAATGACATCGCTGTATCGGTCCGCCATATTTCCCACGGTTTTGCCCCTCTCAGAAATGTAACGCATGCTAAAATAGCTGTCAGAAGTTATTTTGAATGAAGAGAAGTTATCCGCTCTCACCATTACACTAACTATCATCCCTTGCAATAGCTCCATGCTACCGCTGGTTACAACAACCGCGTGAGAATCGCGTTTAACCAAATGGCTCGATTCTAGTCCATTATTGATGGACTTATCGCCGTTAACAGATAGTTTTAAGGAGACAACCCCGGCATATGAGACATCTTCGAGCGACACGCTAGCTGAAGCTAAGTAAATCCCTGGCAATGGTATAATGAAATCACCGCTCAGTGACTTAAAGCCATGACCATCAATATGAAGTCCGCTCCCCCCAGATGTTTCCCATCCTGTTATTTTATCCCAGCTCGTTTGACCAGCTACTTGAAAAGCAGCGCTTATTCGGGAATAAAATCCGGGTTCTTCGATTGGGTAGATAAGCCTTGCAACGGAGAAACCGCTGCCCTCCCATACAGTGAACGCGTTAGCACTGCCAGACCTTACAGCCACATGGATTTTCCTGTTTCCTTTAAGAAATAGAGCACCAACGAACTGTAACGTTTGTCTGCCGCTTGACTGTGGTTTCTGTTCAAGAGCTGAGAAGCCAGTTACAAGGTTTTCCAGGTCAGCACCACTGCTATCAGACACACGAATACTCACTTCACATGACTCCGGGATACCCGATACAATGACATTGGCTGATATGAAATAAATTCCAGCATGATTTATGTTTAAGTCCCCATTGAGTGCCTCATATTTAAAGCTTCCATCTGTTTTAAGGAAAAGTCCGTTTGTAAGATCTGATTGTGTTGCCCAGCCTTCAATCTTCGACCAACTTCCCGAGCCTGAGCTCTTTATTCTAGTGTCGCTTTTCCTGGACAGGAATCCCACATTTCCATAAGGTATATCAGAAGGACTCACTAAAAACATAGAAAGTCCACTACTGCCTTCTACTTTCCAATCAAAATCCGTACTTGTGCGTGCTCGAACTAAAGCATAATCGCCACGCTTTAATCGTACCATCCCGGTCACTGTAATGGTCATGACGTCATTTCCGCTTGGCGGCTTTGTACCTTTTAGGTATCGAGTATTCTGCAGACCATTAGTAAGGGATGTCTGACCATTTACACCAATATACATTTCAATGTAAGAGTCAGAGCTGTCAACCTCAACATTTTTAGTGACAAGCATACATGCCACGAAGTAGATACCGCTGATCGGGGCTGTGTAAATGCCGCGGACACTGTCGAAACCACCGCCATTTTGAAACGTAGCTTTTACTTTGTTGCCGGGGTTTTCCCACTCATCGATTCCCACCCAATTAGTTGTCCTTATGGCTGATTGGATGCCTTTCACTGCATGAAAGCCTGGGACTGCAAACGTTTTACCGATAAAAACAACAGAAAACCCGCTTCTTTCCAGAACTTCCCATGCATCATTGCTGTCGGATCGGACATAAACTGATATGTTTTGTCCCTGCTGAAGGTTAAGCGAACCTGCGATGTTAAGAGTCAGATTGTCCGGCGGGTAGGCGTGAGTTGCATACAGACCGTTCTCCTCCATCCCCTCCCTTGCTTGTCCGTCAACGGCTATAATCGCTGAAACCAAACTACCTTTAGCACAGATGAGGAGATTAGTAGAAACAAAATATACCCCAGGGAATGAGACAGTAAACCGGGAGCTGCTTGATTGGAAGTTTGTTCCAAACGAAAAAGCACCTTCTTCTCCCGCTTGTCTCCAGTTCTTAATTTCCTGCCATGTGTTACCCGTAAATGCACCCTTAGCGCTGAGATAACTGTTTGCCGCTGGCCAATAATGTCGCGTCTTCATAACGGACAGTCCGCTGCCCGGCTCAATAAACCACTTGTCAAGAAAACTTGTATGAACAAACACCGAGACATGCTGACCCTTGCTAAGCTCCAAGAGGCCTGAGACAGATAAGAAAAAGTGCCCGGATGATTCAGGATTGTAACTCGTCGCGAAGAGACCTGCGTTCCCATTCAGCTGTGAAGTGCCACTGGATTTCACCAACAAGTCAAAACTTCCTCTACCGCCTCGAATCCGAAGAGATACCTACAAAGAGAAAACAAATGACTGAACCAGGAACCTCATTTGAACTTTTTGTTATCTCTAGCTGAAATGATTAGAAACAACTTTGCTGACCGACTGAAACGGTTGGTTGACTTGGTTATCTCCAATGTTTCATTTAAAGATTAAAAACCAGGGGCCGTATTCACGAAAGCATCCTAAGTCCAAAGAGCCTCCTAAGATATAACTTAGGAGATAACTGGTATTCACGAAGACCTCCTATTTTAAGACATGTCTTATTTTTTCTTCTAAACTTAGGACCTCCTAAATTTTTAAGACATGTCTTAACTGGTATTCACGAAGACCTCCTAACTTAAGATATGTCTTGATTTTT
Organism: Dendrophyllia cribrosa; assembly: GCA_024195265.1. Taxonomy (NCBI): domain Eukaryota; kingdom Metazoa; phylum Cnidaria; class Anthozoa; order Scleractinia; family Dendrophylliidae; genus Dendrophyllia; species Dendrophyllia cribrosa. The sequence goes on along the minus strand of JAJLRJ010000007.1, from coordinate 32,711,730 downwards.
CTCCTAAACGTAGGAGGTCAAAATTGACCTCCTAACTTTAATATTAAAACATGTCTTGACGGGGGATAAATTCGATTGTTGACGAGTTTTAAGTCGATTTTCAGCGTGCTTATTGTGTATCTCAATAGTTACGATTAGATAAACATTTTAAACATTATATTACTTTTCTAACAAAAATTAAATCTTTTCAAGTAATGTTAAATAACACGTTTAGTTAGATATAGGCCTTCGTGTCATTAATGGGTTCCACATTTCTTTCTCATTGCAGAGTTATATTTCCGTTTTTCGTAAAAATAAGCCCTTGTACAAGAAATATCGAAGTAGACCCTATTAAAATGATGATGGATTTGTTTGTTGCTTTCGCTACTGACCATGAACGAAGATATTATCAGTTTCGCTATCTTAAATTCGAGATGAAATAAGGGTTATTGTCATTGTAACAACAATTTAGACAATACAAAATATTCGTTCATGTAATTTTCATAACTTATTATTCATAAGAGCGCGCCATATAAACTATCTCTGATTGGTTTACTTTTACTAATCGATAACTGCCCGCGACCATTAAACTTAGGAGACTGCTAAATTACGCTTACCTTAGAATGGTCATAAGATATCGTTCGTGAATAGCACTTAGGACATATCTTAGGAAGCTCCTAAATTTTCTCTTAAGGACGTTCGCACCCATTGCTACTGCGCATTTTTTCGCGCATGTCACGCAAACGTACTGTTAATGAAATATCAACAAGAACGTACCCAACGCAAACTTTTTTCCACTTTATAGAATGGAGCGTAAAGAGCGTGTAGTATCATGGGATAGCTGTGGATCCAGGTCTTCTCGGAAATGTCACGCAATGACGTGACAGTGCGAATAGATGGTCGCTTTGAGAACTTTGCAGCGATTTTACTCTCTTGGATGCCCGGTGATCCCCATTTTTCTTTCCGTAGATCACTTCCTTTCCTAATTTTCCCCATTTTAACAAAAAAAAAAAAAACAGAAAAAATCTGTACGTGAGAAGTTACAAATATTTCGCCTTTTCTGCTCTCGTGTGACCAAAGTTTTCTTCGAATGTGGACGGGCAAGACTAATATGTTTTCTTTTTCAAGGCCTATTCTACCTCAAGGAACGACATCAGATGCAAAAGTTTACGTAATAGACTTAGTTGTGTTGAATTGAGTACGTTTACCTGATCTAAATTTCACTAAAGCAGCTTCTTTTATTGCTAATAGTTGTAAGCTAAGATCGTCTTTAAATAACGAAAGCTTCTTACAATGCGCCTTATCTCGAAAACGAGCACGGTGACCCCCCATTTTTTTGGTCATTTTGGCAATAGTTGATCTTCACCTTACTGCATGGCAAGTTTTAAAAAAATCTGTGCGTGGGAACATTTTGGGCGCGAACGTCCTTAAGTTATATCTTATGATATATCTTAGGTAGGATTTCGTGAATACGACCCTAGGTTCTAAAAACGCTACTTAACACATTTCTTTTATGAGAATTACTCTGCACAAGCTCACATCAAGCAAGCTATGTACTTGGTGTTTAATTGATAGATAAATAAATATTAAATAATTTTCATTGTCATTTCAGTAATGCCATCCTTTTAAAGCTGATATGTTTTAACGCACTCTCAAATAAATTAAATTGTTTATCAGTATTGAATGATACGATACACGACATTATCGAGGCGATAACTATACCATTATGCTATTTTCTATCAATAGTATTCGTGCCGTTTTGTGTTTTGCAAATATTTCACATTAAAATTAGAAATCGGAATGTCTTACTAAGAATAAGAATAAAAAAGAAAGCGAAGTTTACACCGAAGTAGATTACACCATAATGCAAAATGATCATTATGTTTAATAACAAATGACCTTTATGTTTAACAACAGATGTTATAATCGAATGCCTTATTTAACCTAACAACTGCCGGGGTTAAAGTGCCACTACGACGAAAATTTTTGTATTTCTTTTCCGCTTTTTTTTTTTTAACGCAAATGTATCTAATAGGTTTAGACAAATGCGAATTGCTATAAATTAGGTCGATATATTCTTACACAGCCCAGAAATAGCTGGCCGAAAACCCACGAAAATCACGTAAAATTCGTCCGCCATTACTCCGTTCATAAATCTGAGCCCACGTTCTAATGGTTTGCGATCTGGTACATGCGACTTGATTTGTGACGTCAATGACTCAACGCGGTTCCCTCCGGGACACAAACAACAAAGCCAAAAGGCACGTGTTGAGTCATTGACGTCACAAAATCTTTAGGCCAACTCGATCCAACTCTCAGGATATTCGGTCCCGGTCATTTTTGAATTGAGTAATGGCGACTAGCCGAATTCGAAATGTAGAGTTAAAATAATGGCACTTCACGTACGAGTTTTAACTTGAAACTTCGCAAGGTAAGTAACAAGTACTTATATTTTTAAAATATGAAGAGAACAGAAAATGTATATTTTTGATCATATTGGCACTTTAAATTGTATTAACAAAAGCTGGAATACTTACAGCTACATAGTATATACCACCTTCGCCACACGTAAACCTTCCGTTATGAAATACTTCCGGATCATAAAACTGCACATGCGAAATGGAAGGGGCAGGCCATGTGATCAACTCCATCCAACCAGTCCCTGGAATTTGATTGGCTGTCTGAGTAACAGTTGACACACCTTGGAGAGAACTCTGATTGTAGGTGTCAATATAACTTACAGAGAAACCGCTGTCCTGGTGAATCGTGAGGGATTCACTCGCACTTGAGTTAATACGAAGGGTAACTGTGTCTCCTCTTTTAAAGTAAAAGGACCCGTCAAAGTTCATCGTGAAAATGTTTTCAAAACTAACAATGTTTACATCGATGAAAGGACCACGAATTTTTCCGTTTACTGATAAAAACAATTTGCAAAAGCCAGGATTTGCTTCTACTCGGATATTTGCGGCCAGAAAATAAATACCGTCGCAGGTCGCTACGAATTCTCCGGTGGATGATGAAAACCCGCTGAGACTGGAGAATACCCCTGGGGTACAACTTGTCTCCCAGTTACGAATGATATGGGAGGAGGAAGAAGAATATAAAGTTGCCTCCATGCTTTTTATAGCAGAAAATGCCGGAAAAGTTCCAACTGGTCCGGCGTAACGCAAGGAGAAATGGCTTCCATCCTCTATCCCCCAATCTGTGTCCTTTTCCGAGAAAACAAACACGGAAATCTGATCACTTGATCTCAAGTCCACAAATCCACTGACTACCAAACTGAATTCGGCGCCTTGGTAACCTTGCCTGGTTGCACTCATTGCTTTGTTACGTTTCTGTTTTTGTCCATTTATAACCAAAGCAGCTTGAAATGCTCCGATATCCGCTTGAGACAGGTGAACACTGAATGAAATAAAATAGATTCCTGATTTTGGTATCGTAAATCGCGACGCCTTGATTACCAATGGGGCTCCGAACAGAAAGCGACCACTGTCGGACAGTTGTGCAGCTGTCCACCCACTTACTTCTGTCCACCCAGTCGTTGATTTAGGAAGTCGAGCACTAAGGTCTAGACTAGCGCCAATCTCAGGAAAGGCTGCGGAGGAACAACCCCAGGTGTAAAGAGAGCATAAATGATTACTGATATTTTCTCGAAACTGCAAACATTGCACTCTAACGAAATTATGGAAGTAGCTATCTGTCGTGGGTCGTGGGTAAAACGTCGTGGGTCGTGTGCAAAACGTCGAGGGTTATGCATGGGTAAAACGTCATGGGTTGTGGGTTAAACGTCGTGGGTAAAACGTCATGGGCCCTGGATGAAAGAAAAATAAATAAAAATACCAAAATCATAAATGAATGAATGAATAAAGAAGTATTCTTGGTTTGCACTTACATCATATCATGTCATCAGCTAAATTCAGAAGCATTAAACAACAGATTCAAAAATGTTTATGAAATTGTAGAGAGTTCAAACTACACATCTGGGCCATATTTGGAAGCGTCAGAGCATTTCGTTCAAGAGTTATAGGCGAACGAGTATTAGATATTTTTAGTAAAATTATGAAGCGGGCATTTTGGTGTACTACTTCAATACACCAACATGGTGGCCAAAACTTCAAAGTCTTAATTACGCAAAACATCTCATCACAAAAGATTTGATTCACTATAGGTTACATTAAATCGGCTTATAAGCATCTAAAATACAAAAATAACGTTCAACTGGTTCAATTTTGTTTATTTTCACGGCTTATCGTGTGAAATAGCTGACGAATTGCGTGACACATTAAAACTTTTACAAATCAGAAGCAAAACATCGTTTGAACCTAAAACCTTTTGTGAAGGATTGTAACACTGGTATCTACATACCATATTAGAAACAGCTTTGAAGAATGCAAAGTTTAGATTTTTGAATTTTTATGACGTCATGTGAAAACCAAGAATAGAGATAAAAGCGATTTAATCCCAGGAGAAGGCAATTAAAACATTGAGGAAAGTTTTTTACTGTACTCTAATAAAATACGGTGCTATCCGACTCCATTGTAATAAGGAACTGCACTATTTAGACGTCCTCGATAAAACCAGGCTAATTATTGAACAGTCAAAAGTTAATTTAATGTCTCGGGAATTAAAGGCAAGGGAAGATTATTCAGACCATATAACGTTATTTTAAGAATATAACAATTTCTTTCTTTCCCGATTTAAAAATATCCGTTTACCCGTATCATTACAATTGGGCAACCATGTGACGTCAAAAAAGTTAAAAATGGCGGCGGCGTTCAGTGCTCAATAAAATGGATAAAGAATTCTAAAGAGACGATTTCGAGCTTAAACCCTTTGTGCCAGTGAATTTGACGAAATGTAACCTAGTAAGCGAGAAAGTTATACCTAGCCTCATTTTTGTTTTTCTCTTGTTCCCAGGACCTTACGTGGATTTTGCGCTCGTCTGTGTAACGCCTCGGGAATGGGCTGGATTGGTAAGTAAACTGAAGACAAACTAAAATATTGTCCGAGGGATGCATGGCGAGCTATCTTTTGCCCTCGATCCGCAAAAATACGATTTGGCAAAGCAAAACTTTCGCTTAACCTCCCAAAATAATTCTCCGAAACAAATTTACTCTTCAGTCAAATAACTTTAAAGATCCATCTAAGCAAATTCCATTGAAATTTTAAAATACACAAATGGAAAAAAATCGTTGACGTAGAAAATTAAAATTAAACTACTTGAATCAGAGTCAAGTAACTGACTCTGCTTTTGTAATGAAAAGTTGCGTTATTGGAACGATAAAAGGACTGTCTGGAATTAGAACTTTAAAAATTGTTTTTCAATAGAAAAACAACAGATCGAGCATTAGATACAGTTTGATATTTTGTTGCGTCTTTAGGAGAGAACCGTATTCAGTGCCTTCGAAGATTGTAGCCAATGAAAAGTCTCTTTTGCGTTACCGCAACTCGAAAAGCAATAAAAGTTAGGTAGATTAGGTTTCCTTTCCTTTTAATGCTCCGTAGCTGCTCGGCTAAGGCAGAAATTAGCGAATTGGCATCTCACAAGTTACAATAATTGAATTGATGTATGCCAAGTATAACAGTAACTTATCAAGACCTCTGCCTTTGTTATCAACATTAGTCGACTGCTTCGACTGAGCGACTGATAACACAAACCTCAGACTTTTTTCACTGTGAGTGCTCAAACTCATCCAATAATTACTCTGGCTTAACCGTTAATCAAAGAAATCAGTTCTGTGGCTTATATAGTAAACATTTACCGGCGGGTTATTGTACGGACGTCTGGACGTCTCTTTCCAAGGTTAAACATTTATTTCAGTACAATGACCATAACAAACAACATTTTTTACTTTTTTATGTTGCTAAAAATTTAAAATTAATGTCAGTCGTTTAAAAACATGATTTCAAGTATAACTCGTTAGCTGATTCCAATCATATGCAAATAACTGTTCTCAAAACTGTCTTTAACGATAAAACGTCTTCAATAACAACCGTAGTTGAAGAGCAATATATCATGGTTTATGTACTAAATGGTTGAAGAAAGAAAACCTGTAAAAAAAATGCCAGAGATTTTAAGAGATATCGAATTAGCTACATTGAGAGATAATGTACCCACCTGTTACTGTTAGAAGCGAAAAGTTGGCCGCCAAAAATATTAAATAAGTAAAAAAAATTGGTCCCAAATGTTTTCGATTCAGCATTATTCACTTTGACCGCAACCGTACTTTTCTTGACTTGTTGTCAAATTTGGCTGCTAATTCGAAGTGTTCACTCGAATTTTGATTAATGTCCAACATTGCTAATCTGTTAAGCCGACTGTGTCACGGCTGTCGACCGATGATGTTATTCTGTTAGGTTTTGAAGAAAAACAATTTCAAACCTGTTTTTTCTGTTTAGCATAAGAAGAAGTTGTATTTCATTTGTGAGACAAGGCCGCATGGGGTTACGTCGTTAAGTCTCATTCGTCAAAAGCGAAAATATCTTTACAGGGAGCTAATAATTACACTGAGTGAAAACTATGTTATGAAAACAAGATCAATAGAAAAACATGGTTAGTGTATTATGTCTGACAAAACACGTGTAGAAAGTAGAAATTTATAATTGAGAAGGTTTAAGAATAGCGTTTTAGTGTATAGATCTAGTTAGAATTCATTGCAGTGTGTACAATAATTTGTTTTTAAAATAATTAAAGGTAAAAATTGGCTTTAATTAATCGACCAAGCTGTTTTCATTATTTTCTTCTCATCTTTTTTCGCATGCTATTTCGTAGATTTGGAAATAGCGTCTGAACATGTAATATAACTATATGTTTTCCGCACCAGCTGTATGTGTTCGATCGAAAGTGCAATTTATTCCGTTCTTTTTCATATTGGAGATACTTTTTTTAAATTCATCAAAATTAAAAACACTTGGTCAACTGCTGCGACTAGCTGATACCTTATCCGTGGCCAATCGGGAACATAATGTCCTCAAACAAAGGTGCTCGCTGAGAGGGTAACGTTATGCCGGATTATGACAGAACGAATATCCCATCCATCACTTTTAGGATAATTAAATTTATCGTTATAACAAGTGTCTTTGTTGTCATTAGCCTTGCACCTCTAAATATAACAGCAAACATTAATTGGTTTCCTTCAATTCTATGGACAATATGCTGCACCAATACGTAATTACACTGTGTTCTTTTTTGTGTGTGTCATTTCTTCTTTGGGATTGTTATGTAGATGCATAAATTCTTTTTCAGTCATGATCTTATTTTCACCTGTCGCAATTTACAGCAAGAATGAGTTATTTCGTATCGCCGGCATTTTCGCGCTATACTTAAAACGTGAATTTAATTCATTTCATATATTGTGTAGATGTTTCTTCCTGAAATACATATATATATATATATATATATATATGTATTCATGTACAATGCAACCATACTAAAGCTGTTGAATTTCCTATGAGCTTCTAAATTTGTACGAGACAAAAATTATACTGATGAAGTTTGAAAACCGATCGTTAGATGAAGCAACCTTATTCGTCTAAGAGGCGGAATATTATTTTAATTTCCGTGGCACTGATTGCAGAAAGATGATTGATTTTTAGTATAGACTCATCTGATGCAGTAGTCTTAATTCAACTTTGAAGTAATTTGCTCGTCTTCTTTTGGTTGTACCGAGGAAAAGATAAAAAGATTTTTTTATCTTCTCTTTTTTCGGGGGGGGGGGGGGGGGGGGGGGGGGGGGGGGGGGGGGGGGGGGGGGCAAGGTTGTCAGTGCGAGAGTGAGCCACTAGAAAGCAAATCTGATTTCTATACGTCCCTAAAGAAACTGAGTCCCTTCCCCATTTTTTTTTTTTTTTTGCCATATGCGATTACCATTTGAATAAAAGAACGATTGACCTCTCAAAATCTGAATATGAATTGGTTATAATTTTCACCTGTCATGTTTTGTTTTGGGTGTGGTATTCCTATAAAAAATATAATTTTTCTTAAACGCAAACTAGAAATCAAACGAACAGAACAACGACTATTAAAAATGAAATCATTAATAAACTTGATACTTGGAAAAAATAATACGGAAGAAACTTTCTAGCATAAGAGAAATTTGTACTTAAGAATTGAACTATTTTGTCTCGGTCTTATGGTGTATGCAAGTACGCTCTTTTTTTATTATTGGCCAGCCAAACAGGGATTTTTACCCAGCTAAAGGTTATAATGACATTAAAAGTAAATTGTTGTTGGTAAAATCTGAAGGCTGATGGGCATGTTATTCCGACTTAACGACAAGATGAGAAGAAACGTTCCAATACTTTTCCATGCTATTTGTCGAATTCAATCCCATGAAGGACAAATCATTGGACCGGCTTTCTTGTAAAATAGCTCTTACTTAAAAATTTAAAAAAAAAGGGTTGACAAGGTTAATTTGTGTTTTCGCTTAAGCAAAGGAGATAATCGGAAAAATGTGAAAAAGTTGCCTGTCAACATAGATGAAAGGTCCATAACAACAATGTAAAAAACAAATTATATCAATGGCCCTACCTCGATAGTAATCTGCCAAGAGAGGTGATCCAGATATTGCAATAAACAACTTCAAAACAAATGTAAAATAAACAAGAATCCATCTACAAGATGTGCTCGTGGAAGAGGTCATCTCTTTCACGTCAGCCAATATCCTACTTCACTATCTTGTTTCCTTCAACTAAAACATACATCGCTTGAATAAATGAACAAAACCGAAATAGAGTTTAAAAGAGACATTTCATTTCAGTGAAGAATCAAAACATTGTTCTTTTACCAAATGCCCCATGAACACTTTATAATTGAGTGTTTTCTTTGCAAAATAGTTAATTAAATTTGCACCCTTTTCAAGTTTCACTTATGTGACCAACAAAGTAATATCACTTTGCATACCTGATGTAAAGATCAATTCATTGAATTAGCAAATGCCCAACAGTGTTTGTTTTGTTTGTAAATTTAATTAACTCTGGGACAAAGATTACTTTTTTCCTAATGAAAAGTTGGCTAAAGAACGCCCGTTCTATGAATAAAAAAAGAGTGACTAAAGTTCACGTGTCTTGGCACATCTGCGGTAGCATGGATCTGTTCTCTGTGTTACATGATATGGACAGACTCGTACCCAGTCGCTTCTCTGTATTCGCGCCTGAGTTCGCGGTGCATCAACGGAAGGACGGAAGAAAAACGCGAAGTGACGTCAATTTTTCTCCCTCCTTCCCAAGCGCCTTTGCGCGCGTCAATTTTCCTTCCCATATTACTTTGCGAATAAAAAAATAGGTGGCGACTGGGTACGAGTCTGTGATATGGACGATACATTGGTATTCCTGTAGTTCCAAAATACCGAGATAAGCGGAGTATAAATTAGTGTTTTTAATACATAGCTGAATTTGTCATCTGATTTTCACAGAAAAAGGTGCGACTTGGACTGCAACACAAAAGAACGTTCTGGTTCTTAAGTCGTTTTCACAATGTGATTTCCTTGAATGAGAGAAATGTTTTATTTACAAAAAAAATAGATCACTACGTACAATAGTTACTAAAACCAAGGCTATATCAGGTAGAAGACCAACACAGAGTGGTTTAGTACTCGTAGTCTGAAATCATACATCGCACACGCAACCGACGTTGAACACCATGAATGTGTATACAACAATTTAGAAAGAGCACAGGATCTCGCGAAGCTTGGCAGCGATTGGAGTTCTTTACACTGAACTGTAACTTGCAGAGTAAGTAAGTTAATGAGGCTCGCCTCAGTTGTTTTGGCCGTGGGGTGTATGTTTTGAAATCAACATTTCCACAGGGTAGACATGCTTCAATTGCTTTGAAAATCATACTTCATCAAAATTATGAAATGTGATCAAAGTGTTATGTCTCACTGATTTCCAAGCGATGGCGGTTATTATAGCAACGCTTGCTTATTGCCCTTCGTTTTAACAATGCCGTTTTTCTCAAAATCTAGTCAAACACTTCATAATGAAACATTCAACTTTTGTAGTGACTCACGAATCACTAGCTGCAGCTAGACAAAATAATAATTTGGGGCATGATAGGCAAAACAGTCATAAAGCAAAATATTTCCAAAATGTCCTTACATATTATTTTAAAACAGTCAGCCGTAATATATTTGCGTTCTCGAGAGAAAGTTATTTCTTTATTATCATTAAATAAATAATATTCATGTATTCTTACATCATTAAATATACAACAAATACGACGCTTAATCCTGTATAAAGTAGTCAGCTCGTTAAAGCACTTTTATGTCACTTTGCCTAACTGCGCATTAGATTTCCTTGAGTCGTGCTTATTAATAATTCTCCTCTCTATTTGCAGTTGATAATCATTACATCTGCTTCCTCCCTGGGTTAGTACCAACGCTCTTTGACTCCCTTGTGCCAGCACCAGGTCGTTTGTCACCATGGGTAGAAGTTTCTCAGGCGACCTAAGGGCGGACAAGGAATTCGGGACGGGAGACCTGCGAGGCGTCCCGGATGACAAACGAGGTGGCCCGGAAGACACGCGAGGTGGAGGTGTCCGGGAAGACAGGCAGGCTGTCACCAACGACCCGCGAGGCTTCCCAGAAGACCCTTGAGGTATCCTGATTGGTCGAGGCGAACATTTTCGAAGCGATGGGCTGCTTCGATTGGATGTCGTCCCTTCAGTACGTTCAATTTTAGTGGCAGAGTTTACTCGTGAAGTTCCGGCTGAAAAATAATTTTAAGCATTATGATTCATGCAGAGTAAAGTGCAAATAAGCCCTAACTAATCTAGCCGTAATTAACTAAAAACAAAGCTAGGAGTTCAAACGTAGAACTATTAAATTGTTCTTGGCTACACCAGTATTTACCTTTCTTGCATTTGGTTGCATTTTCTTGTTGTTGTTGTTGTTGTTGTTTAGAACAATGGATTATAAAACAAGTAGTTGTAGAATTCAAGGAGTGCTCTTATCGTTGAGCTGAGAGGAGAACCAGGCGTGGCCTGGCTAGCCACAATGATTGTTGCACTGTTCGATCAACCAATCGCATAGTGCACAGTTCATCAAACGCGAGGAAAAGTGTTTCATGTAATATATCAAAAGCGAGGAAAAGTGTTTCATCAGAATTTCCAACCACCAAGAAGTAAGGTGAAAAAAGAAGGGAGCAGTCGAGTTTTTGTAACCCACTTCGAAGTGTTTGAATACCTAATGAAACACTCTTTCGAGTGTTTGATATAGCTTCTGAAACTTATCATTAAATACAGAGAATACGAAGAAAAGAAGACAATATATATGCTAATTAAGATCGGTTTATATAGTTGTTTGATCCCCTCTCTCAGTCCCTACCTCCTTCCTTTACTCGTTTGCTCTTACCATCCCTTTCTTTTTCTCCTAATTTTGTACTGACTTCACTTACTGACTAGCTCATTCGGTCATTCGCTCATTCGCTTACTCACTCACTCATTCACGCGCACAAACTCACTTCTGTTCTTATTCATTTGATGTCAACCCACTTTTTCACTAAATAAGTGAGATATATTTTAACCAAACTCCTTACCTTCAATAGCCGGCCGTGTCACTTGACCTGATACCCACCCCGCGTCTGGAAAAAACTCCCACTTGGAGTTAACAGGCGGCCACATCTTCATCGAGCACAGCGGCGAGGGGACTGGGGATGACCTGACGGAATGTGACCGTGAGAAACCTTTTGATGTTTCTAATCGTGCAATGTGCCTAACAACAACATTGTCTACAATCTCCTCCCTGTAAGTCCGCCAGTCACTCTGCTGGAGATAGGTTTGACAGAGAATGCTGTCTCGAGGATACGTAGCTGTTAACTTTCTAAGCTTTTCAAGAGTAGCATCGTCAGAATATTTGAAGAAAATTTCTTTCGCTATTTTGATGACTTCGCAACCTCCGCTGACCAAGGCGAATTGTCTTTCTTTGGGTTTCTTCTTTTTCTCGAGTCGTCTGATAGCTCTGTTCCATTCTCTGTCAGTTTGGTCTAGACTTTTGCCAACGGTTTGTAATTGAGGCATGTTTTTGTCCTCCTGCTCCAATAAAGACGACGATCCCTGTAGTAGATAAAAAATAACATAGCTTCATGATTAAAACAAATAAGCACATCATCGATGCATGTCTTAATTTATCAATGCTCGCGAGGAAGTCACCTCCAATTTAAGGCAAATCTGTATAAACTTAAACTATTATCAACTTAATAATAATAATAATAATAATAATAATAATTAAAACATATTTATACAGGATTGCTGCTTCAGTTTTTTTTTTAAGAAAAAAACTGCTATCAATGCAGGTCTTGTTGAAAATAAAAAATAAAAATACATAATAGAAAAAGCGAAACCATTTAAAAAGTAATTCAATCACAACTTCAACGAATTGTTAAAAATACTCTTGCATTTGGCCAGAACTTTAGGATTGTACCACTTTTTTCCAAGCTAAGTGTCAGCCCTTCCTTTTTAGTTGAAAGTGAGGTTGGCGGTAGATAATTCAATCGCTGGGCAGAAAGATAGAAGTATCCATCGGCTGATACTCCCTGGAGCTATCATGCAATCTACTTCTTTTAGTTTTAATCATTCACCGAGCAATGAATACAAAACGTTATTAAATAAATGGTTTAATAAGCAGATGCAGCAGATGCAATTTTCCCGAGCCGGCTCCCAGGGATGCGAAAACTAGACCACGCCAGGAGCCAAACAGCTTGCAGCATGTAAGTATAGTCGTTTGATGAGGTATTCAAAACTGAGTTAGATGGCTACAATTCTCAGGTTTTTTTAAGCCAGTTGATGGGCTTGCAAGTGCACTGTAAACAGAGCCGTTTGGAGCTGTTTTCAATTGAGTGTCGAAATTAATTTCGCGATTGCTTTGGTTTTGCATTGCTATACTTTGTGATATGGGCCGCGTTACGCGAAAAGGGCCCGGACGACATATTTTCTCGATTTTAAGTTTTCAGCTTTTTTGCCCACTTTAATCCCTAAATAGATGGAAGCGAAAAACGTCCGGAAATAAAAATTAAAACCATAAAAATCGCGCCTTGAATGCACATACCGCAAGGCTTCCGCCATTTTGAGCAGCTGATTTAAATGCAAATATTAATTACTCGAAATCACGTGCCATGTAATCCGGGCCCTTTTTGCGTGACGCGGCCCATTTATTAAAATATCTCGCTTTATGATTTGCGTTCTGATTGGTTGATTGGGTTCTCTGCTTCTGTCGTGATTGACAAGAGTTATTACTTTTGTTTTGGTATTCCGACACTCAATTCAGAAAAAAACTGCTCTATCTGAGCGGTACTTACAAAGCATTGGCCTGGATTCAGCCTGTCCACCATCATGTACACTCCGACACCAACATTACCGTCCACTCGCTCCTCAATCAATCCCTCGTCAACTTCCGTCTCTGCCACTTCATCAGTGATAATATGAGCTCCGAAAGGTACTGAAAAAGCCCGCCGCTTCTGTTTGTGACTATAGTCCTGTTTATCTTCAACGCTGAAACTTACGCGACCTTTTGTCGATTTTCCCTTGGATTTTTCCGAGTGCAAGATTCCTTTAGCTGATGTTTGATCACGATGCGAGGGTTTCTCTGCTGAAAGAACATGCACCGATTCGGATTTTTCCCTTCTACGGGAAGGGGACTTCTTTTCCGAATTTATTGTCGCTTCACCTTCGGGGCTCTCCGTTGTTGGCGGCAATCCTCGAGACACAATAGAACTTAAAGATATCTGGTCGGCGTTTGGACCGTAAGTGGTTGGCGTGTCGTCCTTTATTCTTTCCATTCTGTATTTTACGGCGTGTCCGATGTAGTCTTTACAGTTGCTAAGGTCTACAAGCCTCAGAACGTCGCATTGACCCTTTACAGGAAAACAAAATAGAACACTTTTATGTAGAAATTATTAAACTAAGTGTCTAACGATCAGAGTACACTCTTTAAGGTGATTCCACCGTTTTGGATTGCGTATCACTTACTGCCCATAATTTCTTGAGTCATTAGCGCGTGTACGAGCGCACGCACATTTTGAACATAGAGGTTTCCTTTGAGATTTTAATATCAAAGGAATAAAATAAGTGCTGTTTTCTCGTAAGCACGGGCACCCCACCACCCACGCAATTCCGGATTCATTACTGAAGATGAATTGGCAAAGAGGACAGCTGGACCGTGCAGAATATATTCTACAAGTTCGAGGTAGATTTTTCATATTTGCTTTCCATATTTTTCTCCAAAATGTTGGTAATATAGTTTAAACAAGATGCATTAACGTTTTTTGTTAGGTTTAGCCTAATAGCGGAGCTCTCTGAACAGAAACGATGATGATAAGCTTAACTTAAATGAAAGGTCGGAAGCACAAGAAAAATTAGAATTAAGATTGACGACCAGGCTATTTTACAATTTTAGCAATTCTCAAAAACAGTATCACGCGACCGTCTGCACAATCTAGAATAACTAGTATGGCTAGTTTACGAATAAAATACACCTGTTGCGTATCGAAAATTGCCCGAGAAACTGATTTGGAAATCAAAATTGCAAAAAATACACATCTTTGCGCAAGGCGACGCGAGTGAAGTTAGAATTATATATAAAATCCAAGTATTGCTTTGTTTACATAAAATCGCTTTTCAACCTATGTAATGAATGAACAAACACATAAAAATGGACAACAACATCTTCTTTTGAAAACCAGGGCCGTAGCCAGTATGAGGCAAACCGAGGCACTTGCCTCAGTCATTTTTCCTTCCTTTTTTCCGGGGAAAGTAAGATGTTTTTTTTTGAAGGAGAAAGTAAGACACTACCAGCAAATAACCATGGATATTGCCTCAGTTCTTATTTTTTTCTGGCTACGGCCCTGAAAACGTTTATTCAAATATCCGTTAGTTTATGTTTAAAAGAAAAAGGCGTACCATTAGCGCATCGAGGAGCTGTCTGGCAATTCAAGATATCAATCCGACTGAATTTGAGCACGTTTTATAGACATTCCTTCCAAACTAACGAGAACACAAACACGAAAAAGTTAATCACAAATTGATATCAACATAAATTCCAATACAAAAATGTAATTTCTTTAACCTTTAAGTCCCTCGAATGCTTGAAAATTCTTTAAAACTCCGCTTCTTCGAGTGTTCTGAAGTTCCTCGAAGCAAGATTTCATCGCTTAAAGCTCTTCTTTTTCTGAGTACTCTTTAAAGTGTACAGGAAGTGAAATTTCACTACCGTTTTGTTTTAGGGTTTTATGTTGTTTATATAACCTTTATTTCATTTTCAGCGAAGAGGATCCACTATTTTTAGCGGTTTGAAAACTCCCGCTGGGGCCTGAAATTTGCGACATTTTGAGCGCGGCCAAGAAGGTACAAACAATATATTTGTGACGTCATTAGTGTGTTCGATCACAAAACCTGGCGGAGAAAGGGACGAACCCGAGGCTAAAATACGTGTCGCTTTCAAACATATTAATCGAAAGAATCCTTCCACAAGTTGATAAAACTCCACTGTGAAACAAGTAACGCGCTCAGTTGTAAACACACTAATGACGTCACTAGAACGCAGGTCCTTGTCTAAAATACCCAACTTGCGTCGCTTGTTTAAATATGTTACTGCCACTACAAGCGACTTATTTATCCATCAAAATAATTCTTAAAACTCCTTTTTTTTTCAGATTATAGAAAATAAAAAATGGTAGTTCGCTTTATGTGCACTTAAAAGCAAAATAGTCACGGCCGGTTTTGGCCGGCACGGCCGTCAATGGGTTAAAGGAATTTAGCTCTAAACAAATGCTTCGACGATCTACTAGCTTCAATTGTGCTAAGACAAAATCAAGTTAAAAAATAAGCACTTAGCTCTAATTCCTCCAAAAACGCTTGACTTGCAGAGTTACGCAGCCTCGAATGCGGTCTTGACCACTGTTTGAGAAACCTGTGAAACCTGTCTTGAGTAGCAAACCGCGAAAAAAATGCAGAGAAAAGCGATTTTGCAACCGTTTTCTTCGCTAAACACAAAAATAGTGTTTACTGTAGCTGATGTACATCGGCCATGTAGCGGCGGGAAGCGTATGCCGACATCGAACGCGCATGTTGCGCGAAGTCATACGCGCCCACGAGCTAGCCCTGCGCGATGGACGGACGGACGGACGCGCTCGCGAGTTAACCTTGCGCGAGTTCGCGCCCGCCATGATCATGAAAAATTAGTATGGAGCTCCGCGAGCGGGCTTTCGGCCCGCAAGAGCTCCGCTATTATCTACATTTTATTCTGATATGTTTAATTTTGACATATTTTCATCATAGTTTCTGTAAGTGTATCAATTTTGTGAATACTTTTAGTATTTTAAATTACACGTAAATCATATGCAGTTTCTTGACTGCGAGATTCTTCTTCTCGGTACTTACTTTCAAATGCTACTACGTATTTCTAGAGCCTTTTAGTTACCTTTCTAATAAAAATGATCCACGGAAGAATGGATGAATCGCGCACAATCACTTCATCACTGTTATAATCCTGCAGTCTGCTCTCCTCTGCAACTTTCTTGACTACATCTTCAGGCCACGTGCTAAACACGTGGTGTTCTCTGGCAGAAAGTACAGAAATGAAGTCAGAATATTTCGCACTTAGGAGTGTGAAAAGTACCGAGCGCTTTGTTTATGAACGGCTCCAACGTGGAATACATCTTTTTACGTTGCCTGGATGTTTTTCAATTTCCCGTCAAAGTGATGGTTGCTACATCGTGCGCAATATATATTTTTTTTAATTTGCAAAATTACATATGAATCTAACTTCTCTTAAAATATTTGAAATGGGGATGATCATAGTTTTCCCACTAACCAAAATCAGCACGAAACACTGAATTATCAGTCTGAGACAGATAAAACTTAAAATAAAGTAGGTTTTCAGACAGCGTACTAAGGTGGCTCCAAGTAGTTTTTTTTGGGTCACACTTCCCTTTTTGAATGCGCTTATACATAATCTTACTTTAGCTCAATGAATCTGAATTTAATACCAGATGTTAGGCTTGGATGAACGTTTTGGATGATGCTCTTTTTATGTTAATCAGCGTTTCCATAGCAACGGTAAACAAATATGGCGAAAATAGTTTTTTTCAATATATCTTTCGATTTTGGGGCTACCCGCGACAAGTGAATAAATGCGCTATAATCTACACAGTGTAGCACACTAAATGGGAAAATTTCAAACCAATTAAACTGTTCGATTTTGAATAAATTGCTGAAACATTTTTAACACGTATTTTTTCATGTTTGAAATATAAGCGGTCAAAACATTCCATAGGTCTCATAAATTATCATTAAATTACCACAGAAAGTTTCCTCAGACTACGATTATTACTCTCTGCAAATAGCTCTGACTAATTCCTCGGCAATAAAGAGATCGAGCTTTTCATTCAAATGCAGTTTAAAAAGAGTGAAAACGTCAAGCATCCTGGGCGATCGATGCGTCAGATGAAGACTGTGAACAAAGTCAGCGACATGCCACTGATTTCGCCTTAACGCCCAGAATGGGCTATAGAATGATAACTTTAAGTAATGCTCCACATAAGAACTATAGTAAACTTCATTGTTCTGCGGCACTGGCTCTTTCCCACATAGAATATCTTTGATTTCAAGAATAGGGGAAGAGCTGATGGTTCATAATTATATTTCATTATAAAAATAACGAAAACCCATTTGCGTCAAATAAATTTTAGGAAATGTTCATTTTTAACCAATCAGAATAGCAAAAGACGATAGCTAATAATTTTGCTTCTTTGATGAAGTTCCCCAAATACAATATCTTTTAAAACTTGCATGTTGTGCGATTGGGTCTCGAATTACTTGAAACCTTAAAAAAATTAGACTAAATGCACCTTGAACCTTAACTTTTTAGCAGTTGTTGAGTCTTGGCCAATGTAATCACTAGTTGTAACAATTAAAAAAGTTGACATTCCATTGTGCATTGCCGTTCAGCACTATCCTTCCTATGCGGATCATTACTTAATAACTAATACAATCTTATCAACTTTGAATTATGGACCGACTTGTTTTCAACCTTCTTTACAGGCTAAAAGGGGAGGGGGGTTTCTCTCCACGGTCTCGGGACGTTTTTATTGATTTAGCATTGAAAAATTATCGCTTTCGTGAAAATGCTGCACCATCTATATATAACAGTGTATTTTATTTTAGAAATGTTGTTGATACTGGCTGTCAGAAAGCTCTTGTTTTAATGAAATTTCTTGCGTCCATTTTCAATGAAGTGCAAATTGTTTTCTTACTTGAGAAATTCCACTCGTCTCTGCATATCTGCGTTAAAACACTGGTCAATCTTGGCGGAGAAGAAATCCTCTTTTTCCACTGACAGTAACTCGGTTCTCTCTAAGCAAACCACAGTTACGGCCCTTTTAAGGTGTCTGATAAACGCTAATTCCTGTAAAATAAATGAAGACAATACACACTTAAATGTATAAGACAAAGATAAAAAATAAAAAAACAGCAACAGCAGGGATGAACAGGATGCCCCATGAAATAGATTTTGTGCAAAATAAACCTGGTCTGGGGGTCATTGGCGGCAACAACATTGTATTTCTCCAGGAAAATGTTGAAGACTGTTTCCTTTTGATTGACATCATTAACGGGTGGTCAGACACGAGGGGTCATGTCGCAGCGACATGTAGCAGCGACAAAAATTGGTGTAGTACACACCGAGGGACATGTAGCAGGGAGTGTAGTGGGGACATGTAGCAGGCAAAAAATCATAGCGCTTGCACACCACATGAAAATGTCGCGGGGACGTGTCTCAGGGACATGTTGCAGCGACACGTCCCCTCATGTGAACTGATACTATCATAATTGTGCAACATCAATCTTGGGGACATTTTGTCCCCGCGACGTGTCCCATGAAGTTTAACAAGTTGAACTCCGTGAGTATTTAAAGAATATTAATGAGGTAAAATACAATCAGCCCCGCACTCCCCTGGGACTGAAATCAAATCAGCCACCAGGCTTTTCAGAATAACCATAGATTACCAGGTAATATATATAGATAGGCTGAGTCTAACAGCGTAGCTCTCTGAACAGAAAGCCGATGATAAACTCTAGGTGAAAGGTCGGAAGCACAAGAATTAAGATGATTACGCGACCGTCTGTACAGTACATTTAGACCGTACAAAAGTTAACTTTTTTCCGTCTAGAATAACTAGTATGGCTAATTTCCGAATAAAATACACCTGTTGCGTATCGAAAATTTCCCGAGAAACTGATTTGAAAATCAAAATTGCAAAAAATACACAGACATCTTTGCGCAAGGCGACGCGAGTGAAGTTAGAACTATAAAATCCAAGTCTTGTTTTGTTTACATAAAATCGCTTCTCAACCTATGTAATGAATAAACAAACGCATAAAAATGGACAACACAATCTTCTTTCGAAAAACTTTATTCAAATCTCCATAAGTTTATCTTTAAAAGCAAAACGCGAACCATTTATAGCGCATCGAGGCCGAGCTGTCTTCGATGAAAGAAATCGTGAAACGACTGAATTTTAGCACCTTTTATAAACAATTCTCCAAAACTAACAAGAACACAAAGAAAATGTCAATCACAGATTGATATCAACATAAATTCCCATCGCAAAATGTAATTTGTTTTACCTTTAAGTCCCTCGACTGCTGGAATCCGAACTGAGAAACATCTCCCCCATTGCTCCCGCATTGATAAAAACGTATGAAGTTCCTCGAAGCAAGATTTTATCCCTGAAAGCTCTTCTTTTTCCACTATAGCGGCTTCTGAGTATCCTTTAATTAGTATCCCTGTCTTGAGTAGCAAACCGCAAAAATATGCACGGAAATAACGACTGTGATTTAAAACGGTTTTCTCCGCTAAACACAGCAAAGCATCAAAGTGTTTGCCGAGCCGACGTGACATTCGGCCGTGTAGCCGCGCGAAAACAAAGCCTCGCTTTGATTTAAAAATTGCTAAGATTCCGGATGTTGTGTGGCGTCATACCCGCATGTTTTGCGACGTCATACGCGCCCGCGAGTTAGCCTTGCGCGACGCTCTGACGCACCGACACACATGTCACGGACGTGCGCCCGCGAACATTCCGCTAGCCATGACCATGAAAAATGACGGGCATAGGTTCTATAAGTATGGGGCTCCGCGAGCGGGCCTTCGGCCCGCGAGAGCTCCGCTATAAAGGTCCATGCACGTGATGGATTTGCGTCGTGTGATAGGCTAATATGTTTATGAATTGTTAATGAATGTTTGAAAAACACCCTAAAAGGTACCAGAATCTCGTTTGATTGGCGTGGCTCCAATGAATTATTACTCCTAACCGGTAGCAATTCTAAAACGATTAATGTCATATTCTGTTATATTTTTCGGCTCAATACTAATTCGATAATACTAATTCTAGCGGTGGTTATTCTGGATTTTATCGCCCTAAGCGGTACCAATCTACAAATTTTGACCCCTAAAAGGTACCCCCCCCCCCCCCCTCCCAGGGCACTTGCTCTCGAGTCGGCGCACCAGCCCATCAAATTTTGATAGGAATTCCTGGATTGAGAGTATTCAGGGGGGAGTATTCAGTGTTAGGTAGGGGATTGGAAAACTCAGTTTTGCAATTTTTTTTTTTAACTTGAGTTTCTGTTTACCCTGTCTGTATAACAATTTACATACCCCAAAGAAGTCTCCTCTCTTGAGTACGGAATTCTGAGTGGGTTTTGCGAATGCGCTGTGTTCATCATCCTCTGGTGTTACACACACTGAACCGCTGAATATAAAGTAGAAACGCTGGGCCACGTGACCTTTACGTATCACCATTCGCCGCCGACCAAAACTGTGAAAAAAATACGAATTTCAGTTTGTAAAGCTTGGGGAGAATTGTATTCTCATCAGTGACCTGCATGCAGTTCTTGTAATCTTAGGGAAGAGAATTGTAAATGGTGCTAGATGACGAATCATCACGAGAAGTTGTTTGGCTATAACTCGGGTAAGAAGATATCCACAGTTGTTGATCACGTTTAGAAATCAGGCTCACGGGCAGTATATGCTACTAACTGTACGTATCTGAGTGCTAAAAACATAGTCTCCCGGCCCGGGGGGTACTCCCTATAATAGGCTATACGGGGATGCTCCGCCCGAAAGGGGTACCTTTTTTAGGCCGGAGGTATATGAAAGGGTAGGGATTTCACGAGTTGAAGTATATGAAAGGGTAGGGATTTCACGACGTATAGGAAAAGGTAGGGAAAACACGAGTTGAAGTATAAAAGGGTAGGGGGGAAAAGGGCCTTTCAAAATATATCAAACAGACGCATGTATCGCGTAAAGGCTATTTGAAAGGGGTACTATTTTCAATGAAAGGTATATGAAAGGGGTACCTTTTCTGTCAAAAACGGTATATGAAAGGGTAAGGGTTTGGACCTCGGAGAGGAGCATCCCCGTACAAAACTTTGTTGTGTCCCGACAGTGTCGGGACAATGTCGGGACCGTGTCCCCTTAACTTAATGAGGACTTACCACTCATATTTGAGCGCTTTGCAGAGCGCTTCCTGTATCATGGAACTGTATCTGCGGAATCCTTTGAGCTGCTTCATAAGTTGCACAAGTGTGTGAATTTCTTGTGGTGTTCTTAATTCAGGTTCCTTCCTGGCGATTTCTTTGGCCCAACGTGGCATTAAAAACTACAAACAAGAGAGTTGTTACATTTTTAACTGTTCTTGGAAGAGAAATAACTTGTACAGTCAACTTACTCTAAATGGACATCCCTCTAAATTGGACATATCACAAAAAATGAACATTGTCAAGGTAATAATTAGCTTGGGAAGAAAACACACTGACACCAATGAAAAAAATGTCAGTGGATAGATTTCCTACATCACTTTAAGAGTAAATGCAATGCTATAGCGGTACGTGAATCTTCGTTCTCGGGCCGATTGACGAGGTAGACCAATGAATTCGTCATCATACGTACAAAAAACTGTTAGCATTGCGACTTTGCTGGACCATATATATCCTCGAATATATGCTAGCAGAAGCTTATCACGTGAGCTTCTGATGCAATTTATACCTTTTAAAGCATTCCACAATATATTGAAGGTACACTGTTAGCCGAGTGTCGATGGTTTGTCTATCCAAAATAAGAAACTACGACTGTTATCGAAGATGACAACAAGACAAACCAAAGAAGGAAATCTGGATCAGTTACAATTCAATACCTCATGATGACATTTGTAATTTTCTGGATCAAACATTAAATTATCCATAGCACCCTGCACGGTGGCGGTCTTAAGGCTCAGACTTGCGTCAGTTTGGACTTGTTCGTGTTGACCTTTCTCAATTGCATAATATACAATGCTTTTAAACGCCTTGTTACACGTCTGCACCTAAAATACAATAATATAAGTGATAAGTTTGGATGAAAATGCAGGTGAAATTATCAATGAGTGATCATGGTACCAGCGAAGGAACCTGAAAAACATACATGGTGTACAGATCATAAAAAATGGCTACGTGATATTTTGTAGAATACAATAGAATCCGAATTGTCGAATATCAAAAGAAAGGAAAATTACCAGTTATGGTGAGGGTTTTATATCCCTTAGCAAATTACCAGAGATGGTGGGGGTTGTATATCCCTAAGCAAATTACCAGAGATGGTGGGGGTTGTATACCCCTTAGCAAATTACCAGAGATGATGGGGGTTGTATACCCCTTGGCAAATTAACAGAGATGATGGGGGTTGTATACCCCTTAGCAAATTACCAGAGATGTTGGGGGTTGTATATCCCTTAGCAAATTACCAGAGATGGTGGGTGTTGTATATCCCTTAGCAAATTACCAGAGATGTTGGGGGTTGTATATCCTTAGCAAATTACCAGCTGAGGGCTGCCACTAATTTTTTTACATAGACTGGGAAGTGTAGACAGTAGCTGGGGAAAATTAGTTTATGATGTTGTAAATGCTTTGGGTCGGTTTATTATGTAAACGAAGTCTAACTTTTAAGGCAATTAATGGACCTCCACATCGGTTTATAAGTGGGTCATTTTAGTGCGTAAATGTTTTTCTAGTCTGTGCTATATACCTTCTTGACACTGTTTAGTTGGAGTTTAAACACAACAGGCAGCCGAGGGGCTCTCAGCCCTTATCAGTGGCAACCCTGAATGTCTATATAACATTATTTAAAGGAAACGAGTTTGGGATCAAGATAACACATGCAGTACGAGATACCGACATTATACTGTAGCACCTTGCACATTATAAGACATTACTGAATGGATACTGAAATGTATGCTAAAGGAAACTGTAATTCTTTAAAAAGACCGCATTGGCACATATGACGTAAAGAGCTGAAGGGGCGCAGGCCTTTCAGTAGCTGGTCAGAAACTTACAAATAGCTGTTGAAAGAAAGCTAAGTCAGACCTAAAAAGATACCTCACGGCAGACCAGAAGGTAAAGCCCCGGCTACACGTTCTGACATTGTTATATAACATTTGTTGGTTCAACAATGTTATAACCTGTAGCCGGCATGTTAGATAATGTTTGACTAACAATTTTTGTTGGAAGAATGTTTGATCGAAATCAAAACATTCTTCCAACAAAAAATGTTGTTATAAACTCTGTTGGTTCAACAATGTTAGAACCTGTTGCCGTCATCGAAATCAAAACACTCTTCCACTAACAAAAAAATGTTAGTGTATGCCGGCTACACGTTGTAACATTGTTGAACCAACAAATGTTATACAACGATGTTATATGACAATGTTGGAACGTGTAAGTCAGACCAGAAGAATTAAATCTGTACTTACCAGCCTTACAACACGCCTGAATCGATCTAAAGGCTGAAACAAAATTATAGAAAAAAAAATTAAAAATGTTAATTTTTTCAGCCGTGTGCAACTGCAGTTGCATTCGGATATTTCCGGAGTATCACGGAGAAAGCATGTTATATTATGCTTATAGAATCAACTATCCACATCAAGAGAAAGTGATATACTTTCTCCTGTCCACGTGTACTTACAAGATACTAGCTGAGTTTCAACTTGTAACAACATTCTATTTTCCTTTTTAAAAAGAATAGTATGGCTGACAAAAAAGAACAAATAATGTGAAGAAAAAAAGAGAATAGGTCTGTAAGAAATTAATTATGTCATAATTACACGTGGCGGGAAAAATCACCTCACGTGACCGAAGAGAGTGAAGAATAATTGAGAACCGAAAGGTGATGTTTTACTGATCATGTATGGAAGGAGTTTTGATCATTGACACTGTTTAGAGTACGGATTATCGAAACGTTCGGTAAAATAGTTGAAGAACATCGAGTGTAGAATGAGTATTGACATTTAATCTAGTGAACACGTGTAGAAATAAGTTACAGAATACAGTTTCAAGAATAAACCGTCAATAAAATAACAAGGTCGGCCAACAATTCAGTTTAGAGAATCCGAGTTTTAATCTTTCCTTGGATCTGTTTCAGCTATGGATTAACTTCTGCTAAGTAGACTCATTCCATCGATCGTCCCCATTCTTACTGCACCCGGCGGCTCAACAGTTGACTCGGTTGGATTTAAATGGCCCGTCCCAATCCTTAAACGTTTATATTCTTTATCAGGATTGAAGAAATGATTTTCTTAGATACATCACAATAATTTGAAGTCCTATGTGAATTGCGCGTCTACAACACCACTAAATTCTGGAATTGTTGGTGTTGTAGATACACAATTCACTTAGGTGATGTAAAGATAAGCCGGCCTGTGAGTATAGTTCTCTTTCAGTTCTTTCACTGAACTGACGCATTTATACAACGTTTTGAGCTTCCATGGATATTAAAACTTCGATAAGACCTCGTTTATAAGCCCAGGGCATATAAAATGGGATTTAATGGAATTTCATAAGAAAAACAATCAGCTACAGGGTATGTATGACCGTAATACACACAAACCTGAAGTTTCTTTTTTCGTTCCTTGCGAAGTTCTGCCTGTAAGAGAAGCAACGAATTTCATTAAAATCATTCAAGAAGGCACCGTTAAGTACTAAAAGTGTGATTTTGGGAAGTACAGATCATATATTTCTAAAAGATAGGACTGACTAGACAATTTGGCCGAACATTAACCACAAGGTATGGGCCGATTCCACTTGAGGAGTCAAGTGAATGGAGTATGGCTACTGATGGTGATCGACTGTGGAAATGATTAAGACAAACGTGTTCAAGTTTTGACCGGAATTCCTTTTACTAAACAGCATACAACTCTTAACAATTGTCTTAATTCCTTAAAATGCTGTTTTAAGCGGAGATAAACCAGCCTATAGTCGCGCAAGAGCTCTCGCTGGTGCAAACATGTGCCTGGATTAAAATAAAGCGCTTTAGTATTAATCCTAGGTGCAGACAGTATCATTAGCGCTCTTAATTCATCAGTGTCGATATTAATTGAAATAATTTGTTTACATTTTCATTTCTAAATATCTGACCTATTGGGTTTTTCGTTTCGTGTTGGTGTTATTTAATTTTTATTTTTGTTTATTTAACGATTCGACAAAATAAGAAAAACTGGGTTAATTTCAGTAGATGGCAGTAGAACACAAAAGCACTTTCCTTCACTCAATTTCATCATATATTTTCATATTTTACGGATAACCATTTTATTTTCTCATCTAGGTCGTTTAATGGAAATATTTACCAATTGCTGTTATTAGTCAAGAGCAAATCTACAATAAATTGCCGGGGTTTTATGTAGAGAAACGTCTTTCCATCTTGGCAATCAATTTAACAAAGATAACTTACGGAAAAATTCCACGGCGACTAATGGTTTTAAATCGTTTACGTTCATACACATAAAAGAACTGAAGAGGAATCAATATCGAGCAATTATTTTAAGAATCTTACAAATGGATCATCTTTGTCTGTCTCGTGACCTCAGAAAAATGTATTCAAATCAGGAACATATCATGTTGAAAACGTGTCAATTCTCTCGTTCCTATTGATTTGGTTGAGATACTTCAAAAGTATATCATAAATTTGTTACTCCATGAAGTGGTGAAAACAAGTGACTGTTTTCTTTGGATACTGCCGCCCAAAATTGTTCATACACTGCCGAATACTGATCTTAACTTGTCACGCGATTTCGATTTATTTAACACCGCAATTAGACATGCCGATGAAGAACAAAAAGCGTTTTAGTTCACTTATTGTATTAATTAAAGCTACAAACTTTTAGAAACTATGGGTGTCCGTTGATGTTTTTCTGCAATTAGACTTGTTAGGTTTTTTCCAAAGTACATGAATATTAATGATAAGGTATCGGAATGATATGGTAGCTTGCTTCATGTACATCGTCATGTTGTTGTTAGATACCCTTAGATACCTCCTCGTGGGTAGTCTTGTAGTACGATCATATTCTTGGGAAAGACTTAACTAAAACGTACCTGTTTTTTCTCATGATATTCTTTGAGCCATCTCCTAGGGAGATCAGTCTTCATAACCCATTGGCCAACTTTATGACTGTCAAACTGATACGGCCCGTTATGCCTGGAACTTTGTGACGAGCTACGGCGATCACGACTTTCCAACGACGAAACAGCTCTCTTTTCAACGTTTATAGAGCCCCTTTTCGTCGAGCCAGTGGCAAAGGACTTTTTCCGAAGTCTCTTCATAAGTTTTGTAAGGTCCTCACCGGATTTACCTTGACTCGTTAGACCTTGCATTTCACAATTAAACTTGACTTTCGATCGAACAGAAACGCAGCGTCAATCAGTGATCAATGCTCTTAACACGCAATCTTGTTTGCGCTCCAGTGCTTTTTGAACACTCCATATTAATCAGTGTTTTTCCTCGCTAGTGGACCATAACTCGAATATCTCATAAGCCTATTATACCGGTCTTTTCTCGCCTTCCGGTTTCAGACAAAGAAACTGTTTGCACGCGAAAACTTCGTTCATGTTTCCATTGTTTGCGTAACGCGATTCAAAACCTCGCGTTGTTTCCTCGCAACCGTTACAACAGCGCGCGCTTGGAGACTGATCAAGAGCAACCAAAACAACGGCAGTGCGTAATCTCGCATTGCGTTATTCTATCACTAAAATTTGGATTTTTTTCGATGGGTTATTTCGTTTCGTAAATGTAAATGTGACTGTAAATGTAAATGTAAAGGTTGTTCCGTCATAGTGTTCAAAAACCATAATAACGGCATATGAACCACAGCGACAAACCAATGAAGAGTGCCCGATCTATTGAGACCTGGATCAGTAAAAATCTTGAATAGCATTAGGTAACAACGGCAAACTGATGCTTACGGCAAGAAGAAGAGATTGAGACAGAAGTGAAATAAAAAACAGTTTATTTATTTATTTCTCCAAAGATTAACAAGTTTACATGAATGAATAATTAACAAATAAAGAGAAAAGGGACAAAAAAAAACAGTTGAATATATTTGCCCGATATTTCGGTTTGCAAATATATTCAACTGTTTGTTTTTGTTATTTCACTTCTGTCTCCATCTCTTCTCCTTGCCGTAAGGATCAGTTTGCCGTTTTTACCTATACTTGTTCATAGTGGACGAGCACTTAGCTATTCTAGCTAATATTCACATGCGTACCACGCAAATAAGAAAACAAATATTACAAATTGAACATAACATAACATATTAAAAATTCCATATGGCAGGAGGCAGAGGAGGCAGACCAGTTGGCTATTTTACAAGTGTGGCCGAGGAGTTGAACTCGGGTGTGCCGTGAAACAACTTCATCTAGTGGACCCTAGTGGTCAGAGCGGGACTTCAACCCGGTGTCTGACATTTGCAGACTGCAGACTGCAGACTGCAGACTGCAGACTGCAGACTGCAGACTGCAGACCGCAGACTGCAGACTGACTGACACTAAAATTTCTAATGACAAAAATGTCATCAACAATTTTTCCCGCGTAAAATTAAGTCAGCCACATTCCCAAGATTCTTTGTGGACTTCTTCGTGTGGAACTACGACCCGTTCACCGTATTAAATGGCGTCAGATTCCAGGTACGATTCGTTGTTCTTCTTAGCTAGGTTAATGTTAGCTAACTAGTACGTGTCTTGGTTGTCCCTTAATAAAGAAAGTTTTGGTTATACAGTGTGTTATTGAACACTTATCTAAAGGTGTTGTCCAGGCGGTGTTTATCTTTGAGCGGCGCGAGAATTAATTGAAGCGAGTGTTGGTACATGTATTAAAAACCCATTCTCCTTTGCGCCAAACCTAATTTGCATGTGTAAAATGCGGCGCTTCAACAATTAAATTCGACAGAATTTGATAAATGTGACTTCTATTGAATATTCAACTGAAGTTGTAAATTCAACACAAATAAATTCGATGTTTGTGAATCAAATGTCAACCTTTCCCGAGAACTTTTTAAATTCGAGTTGACCCAAATAGGTATTAGATTTAGCCCATGTAAAATGCGTCGTTTAAACCAGGGCTTGCCTAAATCGCAGCTAAAATCGCATAAAAAATCCCTTGTGTAAACTGGCCTTTACTTTCTCACTGACGTGTACTTTTAACGTGCTTCAATGTCACACACACAACGTTAAAAACTGCATGCTGGAATTTCTGCGGCTTTACACAAGACTTGACACATTCCCTTTTATTTCCGCACGAAAAACGTTTTGCCGAACATATTTCCCCCATCCAAAGTGGAAATCTCGATCTAAGTGTTCAGTCTGTGGTAGTCTACCACCGATCTGTTCACAAGTCCACCTACTTCCACAACAAACAAGATCAGGGATATTTGAAACCTTTTGAATAATGCAAAGATTTCATAAAACATCTCCGTGATATCACGTAATTATCATAGTCGGGAATATCCCAAATATCAAACAACAATAACCTAAGAACAACAACAAATCTTACCTGTAATCGAACGGCATTATGGTTCTTTAGTGTCAGTCAGTCAGCAGTCTGCAGTCTGCAGTCTGCAGTCTGCAAATGTCAGACACCGACTTCAACCCAGGACCTTCGTATTTCAAGTCCACGGCGCCCTAAAGGCCCGTTTACACATGGGATTTTTGATGCGATTTTTGTTGCGCTCTCCAATGCAATTTTTGTCGCAAGTGTAAACTAGCGGCGATTTCCTGTGCGATTCGGGTGCGACATTTGCTTTGATTTGCTGCGATTTCCCAAAAAATCGCCGCCAAGTTGCATCAGATTTCGAACATGTTCGAAACCTCTGCGACATCGCGCGACAAATCGCGCCCAAATCGCACTGAAATCGCCGACCGTTTACACATGCGATTTGAAGATGCAACTTGCGCGCGACTAAAATTGCATCGACAAGTGCGACAAAAATCGCATCAAAAATCGTATGTGTAAACGGGCCTTAACCATTCGACCACGCTGCCTCCTTACAGATCCATCGATGCGTTAATTATTTTGTAGTTTTCTTTTTACAGTCGCTCGGTCTTTGTTAGTCAGGCTAGCCCGTTGCTGGCCATTGGTTCTCGAGATAAAATCTGAAAGTTTCCGCTGATGTGATTAAAATGAAGAGGAAGCAAGCTGAAAAGCCGGCCGAAAACATGAAAAATATGTTGAGCCATAATAACACAATACTGATCCTTACGGAACGAGAAGAGATTGAGACAGAAGTGAAATAAAAAAAGAACAAACATTAGAATGTATTATTATTATTATAAAATATATATTATTTAACTTCTGTCTAAATCTCTTCTCCTTGCCGTAAGGATCAGTTTGCCGTTTTTACAGTATACTATTTTAAGATTTTTACTGATCCAGGTCTACAAAAGATCTGGCACTCTTCATTGGTTTGTCGTTGTGGTCTTTCTGTCATTTTATAATAACACAGCACTGCCGAAATTCGTTCTCCTTGTTCCCAGACGTTTGAAGAATAGGTTATTAGTGATGAATTAAATATAATTGCGAGTTGCCGTTCCATGACACCCAAAATTTGGTCAACTATCTGGTCAAATATGACATATTAGATTGAACGCAGGGGCATAGAGGGGCGGGGCCCGGGATGGGGCTCCCACATAAAATTGACGGGGTGATCGTTGAATGAACCCCTACTGAAAGGTCACCAGAAACCTGTTTTTTGGGTGTGACTCACGTTAATTTTTACCCCAACGGACGTATCAATTCTCCCCAAGGTACCAAGTTCTTCCCGTCAGAATACTTTTCTCGCTTCATCGTCATCAGGTCGACCTCGGACACCTCTGACTCCTTCGTCCCGGCCTTTTCTGTTTTCCATCGCTATCGGCAGTTCATTTAGGAGGCACCCCGTTTCATCAACTAAATGGTCAATGTAGGTACGTGATGATCGGCCAACTGAGGAGTACCCATGGCTCGGGTTCCACAGCAGAATATCGCCTGTTCGTCCTTGCTTCTCCAGCAGTGGCCGGCGAAACGGAGTCGTCTTTCTCGGATCGTGTTCGTTATTGAGCCAAGGTTTCCATACAGCTTTTTTTGTGGGATGATCTCTTTTACGAGATGCTAAGAACTGCTCGTAGCATTCTGGTGTGATCAGAATAAATCTGGCAGTGGTTATTCTCGTTTCAAACTCCCTTAGTGGAACCAAACCACGAATTTTAACTCGTGTTTTCGCTAACCTTTCCTATTCTTCGTGAAATCCCTACCCTTTCATATACTTCAACTCGTAAAATCCTGACACTTTCATATACATCCGGCCTAACTGACGGTACCCCTTTCGGGCGGAGCATCCCCGTATAGCCCATTATAGGGAGTACCCCCCCCCCCCCCCTCCCCAGGCATTCTACAGGGCAAATACACATCAAACCGAATACAAATACGCACCACAACGAGCGCAAAGACGACAGACATGGCACGTTATTTACATGAAATGCACTCTTCCGACAGAGCGCTAAGAAAAGCACTTTCAAAAACCAGGAGCCTATAATAGGCTCCTTTAAAAACTTAGATTGTGGAGAAGATGACTGTGGTATAACAAGAGAAAATAATTGGACAGAGAGGGAGTCTCCCAGTAATGGTTTTGGGATATCTTAATTGCAAAAAAGTTATTTTTAGTAACAATGCGGACCACGCGAAAACATTTTCCGGTGAGCTGGTTGACTTCCGGAAGACTCGCTTTCATGAATCAGCGCGTCAAGCCAGGCGGAGCCAGCAAATTAAAAAAATGGCGACCATCGCGGTGGTAATTTGGCATGTGAAAAAGAAAGTAAAATGGTCCTGTTTGAGCAAAGAACGTTATAAAGTACCACAGCGGCTGGATACATAGATCTTCATCTATCTTTATACACAAACTGTTGCAACTGAAGCGGTAAAAAGGGGGCTGGACAATTCAACTTACTGGGCAGATGCCAATCAACCATCCACTCCAATCTCTTGTAAGCGTCGTTTCTAAAAGTTTGAAGTCGCTTTGCTCGATCGATGGTCAGCCCATCCAAAGTTCTCAGACGTGAAATAGTTGCATACTGTAGAATTCAAAGTCGTTATGTTTTTTGTAGCTGAAGGATAGGAGGATTCTCTTCTGGGAAAATCACTTTTTAGGAATTTCAACACGGCAAGGAGTTAAAAACGCTAAAACCGGTTCACATGCATGCATGGATTTGTTTTCTATAAGCTTACGTTTGGAAGGACTTTGTCAGGAGCATCTTCTTTCCGTGGAAAATGAATATCAGTTCTGTTGAGGTCAGCTACCAAGGAACTCTATACTGACAGCCGGGTTAGAGGTTATTTAGAGCCAAAGTGTAAGTAAAATTTCTGGAAAAGTGATTGAATTTTATTTATTCGATAGGCCGCATGTTCTAAGTTAAATTCATTTATTAAAGCTTACTTGGATTATTGACTTCAAAAAAAATCCAGTAGACTTGTATTATTTTATTTCTAAAAAGCGAATAAATAAAACACGCTTTTCTAGTGATGTCACCTTAATTTATTCATTGAACTTTGGGATAAAGGCCACCATTTCTTTTTAGTAAACTTGCAGACCTTCCCCTTTGTCAGACAAAAGATCAGAAAGTTTGGCTGACACTGTATGCGACGTCAAAAAACTTAAATGACCTACTATAGAAAATAAAGGCAACAATTAAGAATTGTAGCTAAGGTGAATGCATTGACCATACACTTAATTCCACCCAAGGCCATTTTTTTCAATAAATTTTTTCGAAAGAGCGGATCGATGTCTTGCTTGGAAGCGGCCGCCGTTTACACGCTTTGTATTTAGCATTTTTTGCATAAATTTCTATGGACATCTTTATTCGCCTTCTCACATTTATGTTTCATAAACGATTCGATTAGATCCTTTTCCGCCAGTGAGTGTAGGTTGCTGTTATAATTTGGATTATTTCGCCAAAATAGTTTCAGAGAAAGGACTTTATTTTCGCGTGTACGCGAGTTTCAGCGTCCGACTTCACAAAAATAGTTTCCTGACTTTTCCTTGGATTTTATTTAACGATGCCTCTTTTTAATACGGTTAACACCAATGGCTTATTTTTCATTGAAGTTTGGTTGTAATCTAAGAAGGGAAAGGAGCCCCAAAATCGATATTTTCGTGAGTAAACCAAAATATTCACTTCAGACATTCTAAAATTCGTTTTCTTCGACATTTTCGTGCCAAACATAACAAGATACTTGGCGTACAATTTGTAGCCTCAGCATGTCTCCACGGCCACAGTTTTACTTTCATACCTTCATATATATTTGCTGGTTCATACAAACAGAATTTTTTAATATCTTTGATGTCTTTTATCCCGGGTCACAGAATTCCTGAAGTTTGTCATGCATGCACTCAGTTCGAAGGAACTTTACAGGCCCACTTTTCCCCAGCAGTTGTTAAATGAATGAAAACTTTATTTTTTAACTGAAATTCAGACGATACTCCAATGCCGAATGGCGAAAACAAGCAGGCATCGTTTTGGAATAAACTCCAAGGAAAGGCCAGCAAACATTTTTGTGAAGCTATTAAATAATGCGTGTAGTCGGCTGAAATTCGCGCGTTGTTTGTTTATAAAGTCCTTAAAATTCTCAGTGACCAGTTATAATCCAATCAAAGCAACGTTCGGAAAAACAACTTATTGATTTTTATGAAACATAACTTGGACAAAGTGAATGAAGATGTCCGATCCATTGTTTTTTATTAGAAAAGGTAAATAGAAAGCGTGTAACCGACGGCGCTTCCAAACAAGGCATCATCCGTAGTTTTCATTTATTAAAAAACGTGGCCTTGGGTATGATGCATTTTCGTATTGAAACTTAGCTAAACTTCTTTAAGCCTAAACACAAAAGTTAATAATATTAATTGCCTTTAGTCTAGAGTGGACCAAGTTTTGACGTCGTGATACCGTGTTCAGCAATCTTTTAAACTGAGGTTAAGATGTACTTTGACATGTACAAACAAAGGATCGTTGCCCCATGCGAGTTTACTAAAAAGAAATGGTGGCCTTTTATCACAAAGTTCAATGAATAAATTAAGGTACATCACTAGAAAAGTGTGTTTTATTTAAGAGCAGATCCGTGCAAGAATCAAACAAAATCGCAAATCTTCGGTAAAGCTGAAAAAAATCAAATTCGCTTCTCTTTTGCATATAGATAGTCTATAGTAAGTACATGAATGCCATGTAGTTTTTTCCTTGAAATATCTATTTGTTTCCGATAAAAACGAAGAAAGTCGGTATCATCTCAGGGCACTATTTGGTAATCCCAAACACATGCAAACAGGGTTGAAATAAGTCATGATTCACTCGACTCGCGTATCAAAACTACTGCGCTAGAAAAAGCTGTCATAGTTCCAATTTGTTGCATAACTTGTCATAGACTAAACACCATGATTTCATAAAAATTGGATTAATCTAAGTATTCAAGGGAAGCCAAAAACTTATGGCTCTCCCGTGCTCCGTAAAACGGTAGGCGAAAAACAACAATGATTTTGAGCGGGTGCCTTTGTTCAGAATTTCGTAATATTAATACCAGAATTGACGATCTTTTAAAATATGTAAAGTTTAGTTTGGGGAAATGAATTTGGGATTTTTAAGAATTTGTTGAAAATCGTGAACGAAAGACATAAAATCACGCCATCTTGTGTATGCGTGACCAACAACAAAAAAACATAGAACGTTTTTCCTTGAGAAATCTTGGCAATTAAACTCTGACGCCAAAAAACAATGGAAATATACAAACCTTAACTTGGATATGACATTCTTGAATGTCCAAAATGTTTAGTTTTGCCGTCTGTTTAATTTCATTCGTGAAGTTTATCATTAACAGTGAAGATCAGTGAACAAAAACGACAACGATCAAAAACGATCAAAAACGCTTTACTCGCTGAATTCTTCGTAGCTCACTTTGCACTTTCGTACTCTTTACACCGTTGATACATTTTTTTCTGTTGGAAACTGTAAAAGGGCTCACAATAAAGCGAACTAGTTCAAGCATGTGTTTGCAGTTTTCCATCCTTGCATAACCGTGAACCATTTTGAGACCGTATGCAAATTACGTCTGAATTGAAACTTGCATATCAGGCTGAGCAAGCGTTCGTGACAGTCACGGTTGGTAACACAGGGTGGTATTCTTGGTGGCCAAAATGCCATATATTTTTTTTTTAAGTTTGACGAGTGTTGTTCGGAAGTCTTCAATTAATACAGTTCAAAGCAGGAAAGAGATCTCGTGGATTTTAAAATACAGTATTGACACTGAAAACCAATATTTATTACATGGGTGGGGCTGGGTTGGGGTGGATCTTGTCGGCCTGGATTTCACATGTTAAGCTACACAAATAATCTTTAAAACGAGAACGCAGGTACAAAGATTAAGTAATTTTGATCCATTTACTTGTCATTGTTTTTATTTTTAGAGTTTTATAAAGTCTTCTACTTTCGCGTCTGGTATCTGATTGGACTGCTATAGTAAATCAACAACAAAGACAGGCCAGCCCTAGTTTCATTTCTAAAGTGTGACAATCGACAATGCTTTAGTTGTGAGAGGAACATCCCTCCTTCATTGTCCTGCTTTTAATAAGAAATATTTCGGTTAATCTTCTCTTTAACCGATACATACATGACTCGCGCTTTCCGCTCATTCCTTGCTCTGGTATTACCTTTTTCTGTTTTTTAAAGGGGAGGTCGGGGCAATAAGAAATCAATTCCTGCGAAAAATTGCTGACGAAAAAAAAAAATAAACACAATAAAATGAAGTTAAAAACACATTGAAAACTAGCGGAAAAGAAACAATGCAAGGCACGTTTCATGCACAGCATTAAGAAATATAATTGATTAACTAATCAATTAATTAATTAATGTCATTATAATGAAATAATAAACTGATGTGATATTTTTTTGGTGTATGTAGGAGAGCTATAAGGCATTTAACTCTAAAACACCCTTATGGACTACTGGTCCTAGAAAGAAGATTAGGAAACCAAGGAACAAAGAATCTTCCGCGTTCTGAATTCTTAGGGTTTTTTACAACAACAACAAACAACAACAGTTTCATTTGAAACCTTCCAATTACAACAGTACCTCCCATCTATCATACATACATAATTTCATTCCACTTTAAGGTACTTGCCCAAGGTATATTTGCCCTCTCAGAATATAGGGAACTTGAGTTGCATTATTGTAAGCAAAATTAACCGAGAAAAATGTTGATTTATATTTTTTAACCAAATTTTCCCATAACTTTTTATACATTAATGCAACTCAAGTTCCCTACCACACGATTGTGCCAATTGGCTGTTGAAACGCATTGCTGAAAACAGAATAAAAAAATATTAAAATCCGAATGAGAAAAACGCGTTTTTGTGATTTCCTTATTTGGTAATTCCCTATGATTGACAGCTGTCAAACTCCCTCAACTATTGACTTGACAGATCAAAATTATATTAAAAGAATGTTTTCAATCCTCAAAATCAGTTGCTTTTCATTTGAATTTGCTAGCACAACTCAGTTCTGCTACAGAAACACTTGAAAAAACTATATTTTGAATGTCCCGCCAAAGGGTCATGTGACCTAATTCAACCAATCAGAATGCTCAAAGGAGGTCAAAAGGCCAAATTTTGAATGTCAATATCTTCTGAACGATTTAAGATATTGGCCTGAAATTTTGGATTTTTGAAATTAGACATCAGGATGCTTACTGAGACATTTTTGGGAGATATTCTGAGAGGGTAAATATACCCTGGGTAAATACCTTAAGCGAGTGCTACGTCGCTTGTACAATATATGATAGTCCAATACACCATCTGGTGTCGTATTCAGGGCCCATGCACCCCATTGGGAGAGATGGGACAGAAAACGTTTGGGAAAGTTCTGCTTTCTCTAGTTCAGTACTGCAGTCGCACAGTGTTCAGAGCCTTGAAGCATACCGCACTGTACATAGCGCTAGCATTAAGCGTTTCTAAAAAAAATACATGGAACATATGGCAAAAAGACCCAATGAATACCTTATCCACCCATGTACCAACCGTGACTGTCACGAACGCTTATGCTCAGCCTGATATGCAAATTTGAGACGTAATTTGCATATAGTCTCAAAACGGTTCACGGTTATGCAAGGATGAAAAACTGGGAACACATGCTTGAACTAGTTCGCTTTATTGTCAGTCCTTTTACAGTTTCCGCCAGAAATCTGGTAAAAAAAAATTGTATCAACAGTATAAAGAGTACGAAAGTGCAAAGTGAGCTACGAAGAATTCAACAAAAAGTTTTTAAAAGCGTTTTTGATCGTGGCTACGGGCTTCACTGTTCATGATAAACTTCATGAATGAAATTGAACAGACGGCAAAACGAAACACTATGGACATTCAAAAATGTCATATCCAAGTTAAGGTTTGTATATTTTCATTGTTTTTTTGTTTTTTGGCGTCACAGTTGCCAAGATTTCTCAAGGAAAAACGTTTTTGTTTTTGTTCAGTTTGTCACGCACACACAAGATGGCGTGATTTTACGTCTTTCGTTCACGATTTTCAACAAATTCTTAAAAATCCCAAATTCATTTCCCCAAACTAAACTTTACATATTTTGAAAGATCGTCATCTCTAGTATTGCCATTCATAATATTACGAAATTCTGAACAAAGGCACATGCTCAAAATTATCGTTGTTTTTCGCCTACCGTTTTACGGAGAACGGGAGAGCCATAAGCTTTTGACTTCATTTGAATGCTTAGATTAATCTAATTTTTATGAAATCATGGTATTTAGATTGTGACAAGTTGTACAACAAATTGAAGCTGTGACAGCTTTTTCTAGCGCAGTAGTTTTGATACGCGAGTCGAGTGAATCATGACTTATTTTAAGCCTGTTTGGTGTCGCCAAATCGAACCCCGGACTGAAAACTAATGTTTTCGTTTTCCCAGAAACAAATACGTTTTTCAAGGAAAAAACTATACAGCAATTGTATACTTACTAAAGGCTACCTGTAGCAAAAGAAGAGCGAATTTTAGTTTTTTAACTTTGCCTTGTAATGTTTGATTTTTGCACGGATTTGCTCTTAATCGCTTTTTAAAAATAAAATAATACAAGTCTACTGGATTTTTTCGAAGTCAATAATCCAAGTACGTATAGATGAAAACTAACTACGCATGAATTAAGCTTAAACTTAACCTAAAACACGCGGCCTATCGAATAAATAAAATTCAATCACTTTTCCAGAAATTTTACTTACACTTTGGCTCCAAATAACCTCTAACCCGCGGCTGTCAGTATAGAGTTCCTTGGTAGCTGACTTCAACAGAACTGATATTCATTTTCCATGGAAAGAAGATGCTCCTGACAAAGTCCTTCCAAACGTAAGCTTATAGAAAACAAATCCATGCAGGAACCGGTTATAGCGTTTTTAAGAGCCAATGTCTGAAATTTTCGAAAATCGGGCGTCAGTCACAAAATTTCGGATTTCTTCATATTTTGCCCAAATAATCTCTATAGTGAAGTATTTTCAAAAACAACATTAAAAATTGTAACGGCGTTTTATTTTTTTCGAAAACGGGCAAAGTTTGAAAAACGGCAAATCGGCGGCCTTTCAGTTGTGAAACTGACGAAAAATTACACATTTTTATCTCGCTCGTACAGAAAAACGCGATGCCATACATAAATAAAATGTGACCACAACATAAACACGCTCTTGTTCTTCACACTACTGTTATTTACTTTGGATTAGCAGTTGAAATAAGAATATTTCGGCCGTTAGAAGAAACATGATTTCTTCCATTTTAAAAATTAGCAAATTTGAACCAATTTCAACGCCGTGGAAACCCAATTGGTACGTTGAGTTTGAAAACAAAATTAAGACAGTCTTGAAGCACAACTTCTGTTGTTTACTGTGGTGAAATATTTCTGGCGGCACTTTAAAAGTGCCCCGTCGAGAGACCAAAATGTGAAGGGTAGTTTGACACCAGGAGAACTTGTGACACGAACCTGAACGCCGACACTACGCACAAAATGTTTATCGCAAAAAATAGTTCCTTTGAGATAGGGCCTTTTTCAGAATCGTAAGGACTTCAGAAGAACTTTATCTATCCTTTGCTAACTTAAAATGATATCTTTTAAGCAGTTTGTTGGGATACGGAGTAGAGACACAAACATCATGTTGTGCGACCTTACAAATAACAGCGATCAACACTTACCCGCTTTTTCATCAGAAAATTAAACTGACCCGAACCTTGAATTGCGTTTATAATAAAGACAATCCTGCACTCCGATCCATTATATTGCTGTGTTTGGAATATCTGAGCCTTGTAGATCATATCATAGCGTTATTTACTCCAAATTTGTTAAAACAACAGTCGCTAAATGACAGTTCGAAAGTTTCCCACAATGTGTTGCAAAGAGATTGCGTGACGTGTAGCACACTGGAATTTGCTGCGTGCTTATGGTATCGGTCAAGGAAAGAACATTGCCGTGGAAAAGTAACAGGAGTAACGTCCGTTTTTGGAAATGTATAAAGTCTGTTTCCTTCGTTTTGGTACAATTTTAATTAATGTTCAAATCGTCTTTCAGGTATATTTCTGGGTATATTTGGTGGATACATATACAGGTCATTTATGGGGGGGGGGGGGGGGGGGGGGGTGTCACCCTTTCACTACGCCCCTTGCCGGTTCTTTTGCGATAACACACCGCCTTTATTCTGCGGAGGCGGAGTCGCGAAGCGACGGAGCCCAATACGGAATATATTTTCTTCCAACGCCGTCAATATAATGCAGTATTGACGCGTGCCCAAAATCGAAATTAGTTTTGTCTAGATTTTTGAGACGTCAATACGACTTTATATTGACGTCTCAAAAGCAAGCAAAAGTATCTGAGAATCGTGATACTATTACAGATGTGAGCTACAGCTGGCTGTCAGTTTTGTTTTCGGCTGGTGGGTTTAAAGCTGCTTCTGTGACATCTCCACCGCAAGTTACAGTCTCAACACCCACGTCCGATGACAAGGAAAACAGTCCTGAACGTGCAACATCCAATGTATTTTAATGCCCACAGAAAGGCTGCATCCCGGGAAGGGGGGGGGGGGGGGGGGGAGTGGGGTACTTCCCAAAAATACCTATACGGGTATGTGCCGCCTAACGGGGTCGTAATTTTGGGACTCCTGGCCTAGAACGAACGGGTATCCATTTTAGAGACATCCTAGAACGAGGTATAATATTTCGAACGCACGAAAGCTTCATAAGATGATGAATCAAGAAATTGTAGATCGCGACTTTATCTTCTGTTTGAAATCAAAGCAATTATGTTGCTTATTTGTGTAGAAGCAGAATTGAAAATTGAAATATTTTGATGTATAAGTCGAACAAACAAAGAAATAACTTTTTTAAAAAAAATGGGCTATTGAAAGTTACGCAATTTCTACGAAATCTAAATCGAA
This sequence comes from Dendrophyllia cribrosa, assembly GCA_024195265.1. Lineage (NCBI taxonomy): Eukaryota > Metazoa > Cnidaria > Anthozoa > Scleractinia > Dendrophylliidae > Dendrophyllia > Dendrophyllia cribrosa. Next base: position 32,671,983 of record JAJLRJ010000007.1, on the reverse strand, counting down.
TACTGCGCAGGATATTCCAGAAGTGGTGTTGACCTTGGGATTGTCTAGTTATACGCCTACTAGTACTCCTGACCAGAATCTGACTTCCAACGTCCACAAGGCCGTGGACAATCAGGGATAGGCGGCTGACAGCCCTGCGCGCTTCGAGGCTCTGCCATCCGAGATGGCATATCATTTCCGTATCATTTTTCTAGAATTAGAGTGTTGAAAATTGACCTATTTTTAGAATGGGGTAACATTTTGAGTGCAAATTCTTTCTAAAACGGGGTCTAAATTTATAGACCCGGACGGCACATACCCAGCCAAAACATATCCGAGTACCCCCCTAGCCTGCGAGCAAGCTCTCGGGGTCGGGACCAGGCTCGCGGTTTGGGAGGGGAGGAGGTCCCCCGTACCCCTTCCCCCAACCCCTAAGCCCGAGAGCCTTGCTCGCAGGCTAGTACCTCCCGGGGGCTCGTGGTTTCTTTCAGGTCTCCTCGCCATTCACTTTTTTCTCTAATCCTTTATTATTTTCATCTTGCTCTGTAACATGTTGTATATGGCAAATAAAGAATGAATGAATGAATGAATGAATGAATGTTTCAACGGCCGTCCGCTCAGGAACACCATCTGTCATTAGAAGCCTGCTCCAGGTCACCGGGGAGGCACACCCTAATGAACCTGGCCAAATAACAGTACGCCACCCTCCTCAGCGAAAGCGTTGCACTTCTCCCTTTCTTTGCAAGTCTCAAGCTCAGTTAGCAGCTCAAACAAAGGCCAAAGCCTCAAGGTGGGCTGGGCGCTAAAGGAAATGGAACAGCCCTTGCTACCAATTCAATGAAAAGCAGAAAGCCTACCTGGAGGCTAAATTTACTATTGGTCAATCCACAGACAGGAGGTCGACCCGGACGTAGTCACAAAAGAAATGCGTTGTGCCCGTGCCCGGCAGTGAAGAGAAAAGCGGCATCGATGGCCCTCCTTGAAGAATTTGAGGATAGTTGCCTTTGTAAGCTAGAAAATGAAGGGCCAATGTAATGCAAGATTGCTAACCACTTTTATAGTTTTATTTTCTCTTGTAAGAAGATTGAAGAAGCCTTGTGTGATGCATGATTTCTTTTTCCGCCTTGAGGCTGTGCAATAATTTTTTTCGAGTTTATTCCATACTTTTCTTTCGCTCGCTGTGAACGATTTTTTTCTCTACTTTTGCTGTGCAGGAATTTATTTACAACAATGGAGTGCATGATTGGCTTTATCATAAACGCAATTCAAGGCTCGGGTTAGTTTAATTTTCTGATAAACTATTAACAGAAAGCGGGTGCAATAGTGGCTAAAAAGAAAAAATATCTTTGAATTTCACCTTTGTTTTCGAAAATATCTTGTATTGAATGATGTAAAAAGCACTTTCGAGCCTCCCGACGTCAAAAATCAATATAAAAGGCATGCACTCGGACCCCACTAGAGCCTCAAGTTCTACAACTAAAGGACCCCCAGCCCACTTTATAAATGACACTGACTTGAAACCTATTCCACGGCAATGTTCTTTCCTTGACCGATACCATAAGCACGCAGCAAATTCCAGTGTGCTACACGTCACGCAATCTCTTTGCAACACATTGTGGGAAACTTTCGAACTGTCATTTAGCGACTGTTGTTTTAACAAATTTGGAGTAAATAACGCTATGATATGATCTACAAGGCTCAGATATTCCAAACACAGCAATATAATGGATCGGAGTGCAGGATTGTCTTTATTATAAACGCAATTCAAGGTTCGGGTCAGTTTAATTTTCTGATGAAAAAGCGGGTAAGTGTTGATCGCTGTTATTTGTAAGGTCGCACAACATGATGTTTGTGTCTCTACTCCGTATCCCAACAAACTGCTTAAAAGATATCATTTTAAGTTAGCAAAGGATAGATAAAGTTCTTCTGAAGTCCTTACGATTCTGAAAAAGGCCCTATCTCAAAGGAACTATTTTTTGCGATAAACATTTTGTGCGTAGTGTCGGCGTTCAGGTTCGTGTCACAAGTTCTCCTGGTGTCAAACTACCCTTCACATTTTGGTCTCTCGACGGGGCACTTTTAAAGTGCCGCCAGAAATATTTCACCACAGTAAACAACAGAAGTTGTGCTTCAAGACTGTCTTAATTTTGTTTTCAAACTCAACGTACCAATTGGGTTTCCACGGCGTTGAAATTGGTTCAAATTTGCTAATTTTTAAAATGGAAGAAATCATGTTTCTTCTAACGGCCGAAATATTCTTATTTCAACTGCTAATCCAAAGTAAATAACAGTAGTGTGAAGAACAAGAGCGTGTTTATGTTGTGGCCACATTTTATTTATGTATGGCATCGCGTTTTTCTGTACGAGCGAGATAAAAATGTGTAATTTTTCGTCAGTTTCACAACTGAAAGGCCGCCGATTTGCCGTTTTTCAAACTTTGCCCGTTTTCGAAAAAAATAAAACGCCGTTACAATTTTTAATGTTGTTTTTGAAAATACTTCACTATAGAGATTATTTGGGCAAAATATGAAGAAATCCGAAATTTTGTGACTGACGCCCGATTTTCGAAAATTTCAGACATTGGCTCTTAACTCCTTGCCGTGTTGAAATTCCTAAAAAGTGATTTTCCCATAAGGGAATCATCCTATCCTTCAGCTACAAAAAACATAACAACTTTGAATTCTACAGTATGCAACTATTTCACGTCTGAAAAGTTTGGATGGGCTGGCCATCGATCGAGCAAAGCGACTTCAAACTTTTAGAAACGACGCTTACAAGGGGTGTGCGGAAAACTCAGACCCGGAAAACTCAGACCTCAGACCTCAGACCCGGCGGAAAACTCAGACCCGGCGGAAAACTCAGACCCAGCGGAAAACTCAGACCCAGCGGAAAACTCAGACCCCTCGAAATTTCAAAACTTAGACCCGGCGGAAAACTCAGACCCCTCGAAATTACAAAAGAAATAAACTTCACTTATGATCAATTTTAGTCACCTCGCGTAAAATGTTTTGTTGTCACGCAATCACCCCAGGAGATCGCTTAGAATACAGCGAGATGTTTATCTTGCCCGGTTCATCGCTGTCGATCAAACAGGGGAAAACTATAAACACGGTTTAAAATAGCAGCCGACAAGAGATATTTAGCATTTTTCCTTTTTCTTGAGGACATTACTAAACTCCGATAAGCATCGAAACGGAATTTTTTTTTCTTGATTTAGATAACTCGAATTACATGTACATGTGTCGCATACTTGTAAGTACTGCCATCGTTGCCTAGCACGTGACCAAATTCTCCCTGGAATAAAATTTTACTTTCTTCCTAGAAACCTTGAAATAATATTAAAAAACTGATTGTTGGACACATCGCATGCTTTGAACTGCTAAAATAATATCCGCCTCAGAATCTTCATCTAAATTAACGTGTTTTGTTGCGATTCCTGAATGCGGCGCTCTTATCAGGTGTTTGCTCAAGCGTAAAATATGCAACTCTGAGCGCTTCTACACTCGCAAACACGGGAAATCCGTTCTGTCTAGCACTATAAATAACTATGAATGTATACAAAACTGACTAAGATTTTCGTGACTCTTTTCTTTTTTTTTCATTTTTTTCAGTGAAAGTGATCGAAGTGTCGACTGCTATTTTAAACCGTGTTTATAGTTTTTCCCTGTTTGATCGACAGCGATGAACCGGGCAAGATAAACATCTCGCTGTATTCTAAGCGATCTCCTGGGGTGATTGCGTGACAATAAAACATTTTACGCGAGGTGACTAAAATTGATCATGAGTGAAGTTTATTTCTTTTGTAATTTCGAGGGGTCTGAGTTTTCCGCCGGGTCTAAGTTTTGAAATTTCGAGGGGTCTGAGTTTTCCGCTGGGTCTGAGTTTTCCGCTGTGTCTAAGTTTTGAAATTTCGAGGGGTCTGAGTTTTCCGCTGGGTCTGAGTTTTCCGCTGGGTCTGAGTTTTCCGCCGGGTCTGAGGTCTGAGGTCTGAGGTCTGAGGTCTGAGTTTTCCGCACACCCGCTTACAAGAGATTGGAGTAGATGGTTGATTGGCATCTGTCCAGTAAGTTGAATTATCCAGCCCCCTTTTTACCGCTTCAGTTGCAACAGTTTATGTATAAAGATAGATAAAGATCTATGTATCCAGCCGCTGTGGTACTATATAACGTTCTTTGCTCAAACAGAACCATTTTACTTTCTTTTTCACATGCCAAATTACCACCGCGATGGTCGCCATTTTTTTAATTTGCTGACTCCGCCTGGCTTGACGCGCTGATTCATGAAAGCGAGTCCTCCGGAAGTCAACCAGCTCACCGGAAAATGTTTTCGCGTGGTCCGCATTGTTACTAAAAATAACTTTTTTGCAATTAAGATATCCCAGCCAACGCCCCTAGACTCCCTCTCTGTCCAATTATAATCTCTTGGGTATAATAAACAATTTATTCAGCAAAAAAATGTGTAATACGGCTGTAATTTTTACTCGTAAGTTTTTAGGTTGGAAAAAATTAAAATTCCCAGCCATGTTCGATTCATTTTCACAACTTTTCGCTGAATAAACCTCTTTGTGACTCGCGGACGGACGGGCACTGGCACGAGTTTCACATTGTGCACCACATCGAGGCAACAACTTTGGCGCGTTTTTCAGCCGATGAGATCTTCTGTAGTCAGTTTCGGTAAAGGTTATCTCGCCATTTTGCCATATTTTTTCAAATGTCTAGTTCTGATGTTACATATTTCGCTGCTTAAATGGTGACCGGTTAATTTTAGAAGAAGTCGTCGTAGAATATTTCGGGTAAGTTCGCTTGAATTGAGTTTTAAGTTGGCTCAAATCGAAGGTAATGTGGATCGCCAGGCGATCGATGTTGGTCACGATCGATTTTGCAAGTATTAAGACTTAACTTGCTGATTTCTTAGGTACAGTTGAAACGACTTTAACTCACGATCAAAATGAAATTTTCGTTTACAGCTGTATTTGAATGACAAAATGAATCCATTGAACAAAGTTCATGCACAAACGCTGTTTCATTTTGACAAATTATCTGTGTACAAGCTTAGTCTGCATACGTGTACTTTAAGCTTAATTACTTAATACTATCTGACTGATGCATACCCTTACCTTGCTAATATTCAGCAGATATGGAAAATCTAAACGATTTAGGCGATTACCTCAACACAGAAATCGTTTGCACTCTAGCTGGTCTCGGTTACTCGGAGGGCAGCGATTATTACAAGAGTCCAGACTGTCTCGGTAAGTACGTTGGGATAGGAGTACCATATAGCCCGTTTCGCGGATACGGCAGCCATATTGATTTTGCCCCCAGGGAATCCCATAATGAACATTGAAAACAAAGGAATATATTAATTTATAAAATGCTCATTATCATTTATGGGATGCCCTGGGGGCAGTATCCCGTATCTTTTTTTTTTTTTTTAATTGAAGTTTATTGATAAGTACAATACAATATACAATATTAACAAACAAAGAACAACGTTACAGAACTGAAATAAAAGGAAAAGACAAAGTACAACTGCTATATCAAGCTTGTTTGCGGCTAAAGGCTCAGGGATTCACGGACACTTGAAGGCTCTATAGATAATTTGTGTTTCAGAAAAGCTTTAAAGGCTACGAAACTATATGGTTCGCTTTCTTTGGCTGCGGTGTAGATATAAAAACGAGCGACAATCAGGCAGAGATTAAACTTATGGAAGGATCTATTCTCAGGGAGATATCCGTAAACCTTATCATTATTGGTCAAGGAGACTGAGGGCGAGTTATTATCGTTCCACCAAGAGGTAAAAAGGTTCCAGAAGGAGTGGACATGCTGGCATTCTGCCAACAGATGCTCTATGGTCTGCTTCAATTCACACACATGACAGGAGGCACTGTCAGCAATTTTGGCCTCTAAAAGTTTGTCGCGAGTGTACAGAATGTGATGGTTTATTTTAAACTGAAACATAGAAAGCTTTATGTTTTTTGTGAGCTTGAATGGAAGAACGTATAACGCCTCAATTGTCCGATCTGTGAAGCCAGCCTCAACAAGACGAACTTCTGATGTAGGTTTTTGGAAAGATTTAGATACATAAAACGCGTGTGCTTGCCGGCAAGTGGGAGGTGAGTTGTTAAATGGCTGAACTGACTCATCCGAAACTACCAAGTCATTTTCGTTATCACGTCTAAAGACTTTCCTCCAATGCTTTGGTATTGCGTAAGTATCCCATATCTGCGAAACGGGAAATGCAAATGCAGGGCACTTTTGAAGGCAGAGTTTAGCTAAATACATGTATGTAAGCTCATTTGGTATGGGCGTTTAGTCTGAAGTTGTTTGGTGGTTCATTGTGCTAGTCAAAAAATTTTAGCAAATGAGACAGACAAGCTAGTTGAGCAAGCTAGTTTATGGTGGCCCCGTATTCTTTAGTTAGCCATTGGTTGGCAGAATATAAAATCACAATTTTTGAAATCATAAGTCCGGTTCACATTAGCAACATAATGAGATAAGAACATGGATATAACGATGTAAAGAAAAGATCCGTTTCTTCCATTATGTCGTTACCTTTATGTTATTATGTTCCTTTTATGTTGTTATGTTGTGTTGTTCACACTGGTGACCTAAAACATTGATACAGCTATTTCAATTTAGGTTGTTGGACGAGAGCTTCAAGCATACGCAACGAGACCGCAAGTTACTATGGGTAGTTGTAAATTGGTCTTAGCTTAAGTTCGCGGGGTTTTTTTTTGCGTTTGTTAGTGCGATGAGTGAGGTGAATGTAAGCACCATAAATGTTTGCCTTCGCTGTATGGACGAAGCATTTTAATTTGCTTTCGTCAATTTATCGTATTCATAAAAACCCCAAAGTACCTCGCGGTCTCATTGCGTACGCTTGAAGCTATCATCCGACAACCTAAATTGAAATAGCTGTATACATGTACACTGCATCTTGCATTTGCATGACCTTGCCATTATGTTGTTATTTAACTAGGGTGAACCAGGCTTTATTTATGTTTTGAGAGGTACCATAAATACCATACTTCCTCAAATAATAGCCATCGCTGGATTAATTACCCACATTTATTTTAATAAATTATGAACCCCTAACAGTTAAACCAGAGAATGATGCCGAGTCAGATGCAAAATGATTTGTTGATGACTCGGATGAAGATTTTTATATTGAACAGTAATTTGAGAATTCCCAATTGAGTAAATTTAAAAAGCAAACTGAAACAGTTTTTATTAAATCATTTTGAATTGTGATTTAGTATTTTAATCTTAGTTTTAGTTTTAACCATAGTTAGTCTTAGTTTTTAACCGCATTTAGTTTTATGTATTTTACACATTCATTTAGAGGACCCTCCTGAAAACCACCTTTAGGTGATTGGAGGCCTCCTCTTAAAATATTATTTTTATTATTGTGACCAGGTCACATTTTGTCTTGTTTAGTTTTAATTAAAATTATTCCAATTAACCCCAAGGATTCTTGTTAGTCATTATTCAGTTATGTTCCTAAATTTCTAAGTTTCCTTTCACGCCTTGTTTTGCTATCATTTTGTTATTTTATTCCCACACATTTCTTGTACCTAATTCCTGTTGTGTAGGAGTAGTAAACACCTAGTTCCCTTAGGTAAATCCTGTATTTGTGGGCTACAAATTCACTCCCTAACCTTATTTGGTTTAGAGTTAAGTTTATAGTTTCCTGAAATCTACATTGTATTATAAATTGGCTACCTTTGCTCAGTGAATTTAGTTGCTTTAGTTGGTTAGTCTACACAACAACAGCAAGTTTAGTTCTCAAGCAGACGTCCTAAGTTCAGATGCTCAATTCTCAATAACCCTTGTGTTACTCGTTCCCATTTGTTTTGTATTATTTGGCTTGTTTGTGGATTTGTAATAAACTCGTAAATCTTACACTCGAATCTGTGGTTTCTTGCGTCGACCGTTTGGCCGTCTTACATTATTATTAACAATAATAAAAAAGTAAGTTATGGTAATTGGCAGCCCCTATCAAATTATTGCCCCCTTTTGAAGCAATAATAAATAATAACTGCCCCTGCTATTATACGAGGAAAATTACCAAAATTACCATAGAATGTCTCAGGAGGATGTTATGGCCATATTACATGTAGGATGATTCCATATCCCTCTGCAGCGGGCAAGATTCTGAGACCCTTTTAGGAGAGGGGGGAGGGGGAAGATGTGGTTGGGTTAGATGATGCTGTAAGAAAAATTAAAGCTTGGAATTTTGTTAAAGTGCGTTTGCTGGATAGAACCGCCATGATTTGAGTCATTTGTTTTTATTGTAATACTTATTTGTTATAATACAAGTTTTTGGGATAAAATCTACTCAACTTGGTCTCAAGACCTGTCAGATGCACATTGTAATAGGCCATTTCCGAGTTGCCTTTAGCCTCTCTATCAAAGTGACGTTAGGTGCGAAACCTTTCAAATGAAAATGAGTTTTCATTCACATGCAAATAGGTTTTATTTGCATGTGAATGAAAACTCATTTTCATATGAGAGGGGTTTCGCACCTAGCCTCACTTTGATAGAGAGGCTTAAGGCAACTCGGAAATGGCCTATTATGTTCTAATATTATTTTGAGATATTAGATCCTGATCACTCTTGGGTAATAGGAAAGAAAAGCTTCAGAGACCTGTTGCTTTACATGATTGTATTTTGTATTCAGTTGCCTCTGCTATAGTATGGAACCCAGCAACCATCTAATTTAATTTAACTAAACGAATGTTCCATAATGTTTGCAGAGAGCCTCAAGGACTTAGTGAGATTTTTACGGCGTGATGACACCACTTGCGAAATAAGACGTCAACTTGGATATTCTGAAGTATTGCAAAATGTATGTTTGTTTCTCTTTATTACAGAATAATTACAGTTTCATTAAATACCTATTACTGATGTATAATCATGAGTGTGAAAAGTCTAATTTTCAATCAAGCCGAAAAGTTAAATGCCAAATACATTGTACAAATTCTTATTCAAAGTCCTGCAGCTGTCAGGATTTGCAATTGCTGTCATTTGAAAATTATATTTCCTTTAACCCTTTAAGCCCCAAGGTGAATGCCATTTTTTTTTCCAAATTGATAAATACAAACTCTGTATGATATACCATTTGAAAGCTATTCATCAGGGTACTTCATAAATCATATCGACATTTATGAAGGAAGTTATGGCTTTCATAGAAATGAGTTTAAAATTCAAAAATAAAAATGTTAAATAATGTTGTACTATTTTTATGTGTTAGGTATACCCCTAAGCTATAGCTTATTTTGCAGCTCTCAGTGCATAGATTAATGTGGCACATGTCTTAGACTATGGATGTACTCAGAAAAGAAATTTCAAAGGTTATAGGAGTGATCAACTACATCATAAATAAAAAAACACAATTTTATGCTTTCAATGAGTAGATCCTTACAAGACAATTTTGGTGACAAAAATTCATACAAATCTACCAAATATTGACCAAGTTGTGACATCATGTGCCAATTGGCACTCCTAGGGCTTAAAGGGTTAAGAGACCTCACCACATCAACCTCTGTGAAGGACGCGAAAGGAATCCAAAGGAAAGGATTTTTCCCCTATATCAAGAATAGTGTGCTGTCTCGCTAACACTCGCCAGAAATAACCAGATTATTTTATGAATTCTTGGGAAAATGAGATTTTGATTGTTTTCCTCTTTCAGGATCTGGTGGCAATTCTTAAAAGCTGTTCTTCTAAAGAGAGGGAGATTTTTGATATGGTGATAAGGTACAGTGTAGTCAAACTATAAACCTGCCTGATATTGTAACATTTGGACCCCATTTCCCCTTGGCAAATTAAGGAAATCCTCCACCCCACCCCTACCCTACAATTTCAGGTAACAAAACCATTGTTCTCATGCAATTATTAGCCTAACCCGTTTTGAAATTCAAAATTATTTAATTTCCCACTCCGAACCACTAGCACCGCCACGTACATGTACAGCTGTAGTCTTACATTTCTTTCATGCTTTTGTCATGTTTGGTGATATAATTATGACAATCATTTGTGAAATTTTGAGGCCACATGGTCAACAAAGTAAATGTAAGCACTGAATATTTCTGTCCAAACTGTATGATTCCAAAAAAAGTTTCCAAAGCCCCCTCTCTGCCCCCCACAAGTCACAGAAGTTCCAAGGGGGAGGGAGAGGGAGGTCTTACAGGTGACAGGGAGTTTCTTGAAGCATGTTTACCAAAGGGTTTCTTAATTAAGTGAATTTATAAATGATAAATTAGTCTTAGCTGTAACTAATTAATACTACTTGTGTATTTTCTGTGGTGACTTAAATGTTGCTGATGCTAGTGTACTGTATGTATATGTTGTGACCATTCAAATTTTTCTTTGGTTTGAAAATTTTCAAACCAAAGGTAAATTTGAACCCCAACAAGTACATTGTATATGTTGTAGTTCAAGTTTATCCTTGGTTCAAATTTTATTTTCCTTTGTTTTTGGCTATGGTAATGTATGGTAATGAGTTTTAAACAAAGAAAAATAAAATTTGAACCAAGGATAAATTTGAACTACAACATATACAATATCGCTAAATTAACTGAATTGCTCTTTTATGTTTTCAGGCTTATGGTAAATTTGACTCAGCCAGCAGTGCTGTGTTTTGGAAACAATATCCCAGATGACAAAACTGGTCAGCATTACTACCTGGACCTTGTGACCCAGCTACAGTCATACAAAGAGGTAACGTAAACAGCCCATCCTTCTCTCTCTCTAATAAGTCCTTCTTACAAGCTTCCCCCCTTCCTTGCCAATCCTTCACAACAAAAACAATTATTATTAATCTGGGCACTAATACGCATACAGTGAACATGTCAGTCCCCTGCCCCCTTCTCCATTAAGCTGTAAGAGGATGCATACAGTTCTTGATGGTTTTTATCATTTATTTTACCTACAGGCTTTCACAGAAAAGGAAGTGATGTCAGTAATTGGACGAGAGCTTGGAAGGTTACTACAAATGGTACAAACTTTTGTAAATTAATTTACACAATCATGTACATGTAGTTTCAACATACACATGTATAAATAACCTTGTTATGCTGTTAAATAGGACTGTCATGTCTAAAATCCTTTTGGATTGTCACTAATAATCTACTGTGGCATGAAATATCTGAGAATTTTTGTGGAAAATTTTTTACTGTTATTATTTTGCTTTGTACACTTTGTCAATGTAGAGCGGTTGTTTTATGCACTGTAATTACCCTGTACAATTAGACCTTTGATTCACATGCAGTTTCTTTGCATTGGTAAGGAAAGGACAGGTAGATAATAATGCATTTTTATACATATACACTGTATTGATATATTATTATGTGCGGTTAAAATGTTTGTTAGGAATGGGATGATAGGCTTGAAGAAGACTCACTGCTGATTGAGAGAATTCTGTTGCTGATAAGAAACATTCTTCATGTACCAGCTAACAAACAAGCAGAGAAGGTACATGTATGGTACATGTATGACACTTTTTGGCTTCCAAGATCAGTATCACTACCACAGATACATTTTTAAATTGTTTGTTACATGTACAACTGTATGTTATCCCAGGCTTCAACTAAAATGTACTCTTACAATTTACTTTATTTTAGAAAATTAACCCACTTGTATTAATTAACAAACATTAAATTATACCATAAAATTAATGCCATCCCAGGGCAGTTTCCTTTTCAAATGTAGCTGGAGTAGAAGAATATCAATATTAATTTTAATACCCAAGGTCATGGTTGTTCAAAGGGCAACCCTGAACCCCACCCTTAAAAGCCAATCACAAAGAATACAATTTTGAAGACCATGCAGGGTTGGCCGATGATGAGAGTGCTGCCCTTCCACCAATGTTTCTGTCACAGTACGCTTAGCGTGACATGCCATTGCGTTATGCATTAGGTTATTCCTAATGCCTTATATGGCACGAACGCTTCTTGTCGTTTTCGATCCCTAGCACGTGGCGAGCAACAAGATTAAAAAGGATGCCCTCGAGCGAAATAATTCATGTATTATACCTCCATTTTCTGACATGGTGTCAGAAGTAAAGTCCCAGAGCAATTCCTAACCGCCTAGCGGTCAAGTTCAATTCAAATTATTCACAGTGACGACTTGCATTCAATCGAAATGGCAGACAGATTCAAACCTCCGTTGATGGACTGGACCAGTCCTGGAGATGTACACAAGAGATTTAAAATCTTCAAGCAAAAATGCGAACTTATATCCATGTTAAATACAGACAAGGAAAATCAATCCCAGTCGCTGATGCCCCGTCACGGGTGTGCCATGACAAAGGGGTGAACAAAATTGAAGACTCGAGTGACGACCCAGCAGCACAGCGTAGCATTCACTTCTTATCCACCCCCATTGACCTATCAGCAGTCAAGTCTTCCACAGCACGAGACCCTGTAATGAATTTACTGAAAGATACCATTTTCAACGGCTGGCCTGCCTACAGGAAACAATGCCCCCAAGAACTGTGGTAGTTTTGGAACTTCAGATGTGATCTCACACTGGAGGATGGCTTAGTACTAAAAGACAGCAGGGTCGCCATACCAAAATCCATGAGAGGCCAGGTCCTCCAGGCAATCCACGTGGGACACCAAGGAGAAACTAAGTGTATCCTCCTTGCCAGAGAATCAGTGTTCTGGCCCGGAATTTCCAATGATATCAGACAGATGGTGAAGGACTGCGACTTGTGCTCAACCGCTCAACCCAAACTACCCATCATGCAACCAGACCTCCCAACCAGACCATGGTAGAAGCTTGGGACTGATATTTTCGAATTTAATGGAAAGAAGTATTTAATGATCGTCGATTACTACTCCAGGTTCCTCGTGATAAGGCTCCTGAGTGACATGTCCAGCCACACCGTCTGCAACCATTTCACGAGCGTCTTAGCAGAGTACGGCCTACCAACCACTACCATATCTGATTTTGGAACCCAATATGTGAGTGAGAGGTTAAAAGCCAAGTGCGAGCAAAGTGGCATCACACTGTGTTTCAGCTCCCCATACCACCATCAAGCAAACAGCCTAGCTGAAAGAACAGTTGGAACCTGCAAGTCCCTTCTGAGGAAGGCGCTAGAGAAGAGTGAGTGCCCATACACAGCCCTGTGGATGTACCGTACTACTCCACTTGACAGCCAAATACCGTCATCCTACGAATTGTTGTTTGGACGCAAACCTCAGACCACACTCCCAAGTACCCGAAGTGCCCTGAAGTCTAAACACCCATATGATGACCTCCACCAAGAAGCAAATCAGAAACGACAAGAGAAGCAGGCCAAATTCTATGACCATAAAGCTGGTAACGACCAAAGAATCTTGAACAACATGGAGCCAGTATTCGTGAGAAACACCTTGAAGAGTACATGGGAACCAGCGATCGTGCTGAACAGACCCAAGCCTATAGCAAGTCCTCGAACCTACACAGTAGACATCCAGGGCAAAGTATACCAGAGAACCAGGGAACACCTGAGACCCAGGAGCAAGAACGAGGCCATGTCCCTACCCAGCGGAGACCCAACTTCCGTGCCTACAGAGGCTCCAACACACAAACCAATAGACGCACCTGTGGCCAAAGTCAGTCCCACCGCACCCCCCATTGGAGACAGGACTAACCTAAAGGGCAACTCGCTGACACTAGACCAAGGACCCTCAGCACAGCTGCCCTGTAGTCCAATGCGGCCCGGCTCCGAAGCTGTGAACACTACTGCGACAGTAGGAAAACCTTGCTATCAGCCAAAGAGCCAAGTTACGAGGTCAGGGCGTGTTACCCAAATCCCAGCCAAGTTCAAAGACTAGGAGGAGCCCAGGAAAAGCGACTCTTGTCTCCAAGTCATCATTTTATTGACATTTTATTAGTGACATTGGGTTATTGTTTACACCCAAGGACTGTTTTCTAGTTCCTGTTGTCATTTTATGACGTTTGATTATTTTGTTGACACTCAGGGCCTCTAATCATGCCCAAAAAACTATTTTTTAGTTTCTGATTGACATGTTTGATTCGTTAATTGGTTATATGCGACTAGGTTTCCTCTTGTAAACAAAAAGAGGGGGATGTCACAGTACGCTTAGCGTGACATGCCATTGCGTTATGCATTAGGTTATTCCTGAACTTCCATTCCCATTGCCTTATATGGCACGTACGCTTCTTGTCGTTTTCGACAGTTTCTTGTGTTCAATCTCAGACACACCATTACACACATATATATTTGTGTTGAGTTTGCTGTTGGTTGCTCCCAGGTTCCTCTGAGAGATATGTCTCTGGGTTCTCCAGTTTTCCCCTCAACTATGTTGTGCTATGGCGAATGTAGGGGTGGGGTTGGGGGGTGGGAGTTACTCCCTCCTTATTAATTTGCAGTGCATAGCTGGAATTATCTTTGCAGCATTTAACATTCATAGTTGAGCCTTTTAAGAGCAGGTCCCCCTTACCCGAAGGTCTGGATCTGTGTTGTTAACCTTTATATTGTGTGACCAGCTCACATTTGTCACGTTTAGTTTTAATTCACATTATTCCAAATTACTTCCGTAGATTCTTGTTAGTCATTATTCAGTTATTTTTCTAAATTTCTAGTAAGTTTCCTTTCAAACCTTGTTTTGCTATGTTTGTTATTATTCCCACACATTTATTTGGCTTCTTGTTTGTTGATGTGTAAAAAAACTCGTAAATCTTACACTCGAATCTGTGGTTTCTTGCGTCGACCATTAAAAATATTGCATGTGATTACATTTGTTGTTCTTGTTGATGCAGAGAACAGATGATGATGCAAGTATTCATGACCAGGTTATATGGTAAGTTCATGATGTAACTTTACTTTGATTATTAAATATCAATTATTTATCTATTTACAACTTGTGTTGAATGGTTTTATAGGCTTTGGCTACTACATATTGAAACATTACAAGTGCATGGTTGGCATATTGAAGTTTATAGATGCAAAAGACCTGGCCTCTATATATAAATCATGTTTTTTTTTTAAATTAGACAGAACAGAATTTCATGTTATTGTAGCGAGCGTGACATAGCGTGACATTCTTACTTCCGCAACAAGGTGTTAAGTTTCCATCGCTATAATCGCTATATTTATCGTACACGCAAGCAAGCATAGGTTGTAGTTACTATTTTGCCGATGATTCATCATGACTAAGAATGATTCAGGATTATTCAGCATTTGTAATTTTTCTATGTTTAGTAGCTTTTAGTGATTCACATCAATACATGTACATGTACATACAAATACCGTAGTTGAACTCAATAAAGTTAGTTTAAGTGTGATAATTGTAGTTGCAGTTGTAATTGTCGGCTCTTGCCTCTAACAAGCTAGCCCCGACCTGTGAGACTCTCCGTACGAAGATCGGCCAAACGCTACATTATCGCTTTCTGCCCAGATTGGTGGGGGCCGGTAAGGCACATGGGGTGGTGTGGGTGGTGGTTATGAATAATACATCTGGTTATGTCATGCTTTAGAAACCATGAAAAACATAATAAAGTTCAACTGATTAGGGTGCTAGCTGAGCTGGCTAGTAAAAAAGAGTTACCATTACCTGCTGACTGCATAAAGCAAGGGGTGATTAATACAATATAATTGAAGGGCTCGGTGCATAACCTCCTTACATTGAATAGGCCTTTTTTTGCTCAGATTTGCCTAATTTTTTTCAAGTGACAGCTACAAGTTAATTGCAATACATTGCTCAGATTTTTTACTGGTTTTTGCTTTTTTATCGAGAAATAAAATGTGCAAAAAACTCCTTGTTTCCTTGGGGCTTCTTTTACAGAAAAAAAATTGTTTCTCTAAACAATAAAATCAGGAAGTGATGCAAGCCATTCTAATACAGTGATTTGCTAGGAAATATAGTAAGAGCTTTCTGCACCCTTTTTTGAAAGAAAAAAAAAAAAAAAAAAAAAAGAGAGAGAGAGAGAGAGAGAGAAAACCAGCAGAGAGCTATGTTTGCAATTAATTTGCAGGTCACATGCAAAAATTGAGGCAAATCTGAGCAAAAAAAGGCATAAAATTCAGCATAAGGCAGTTATGCACCCAGCTCTTCAATTATTGATATGATCTTTTTGTCTTCCATGCATATAGGAATCTCCATGCCAATGGAATAGATGATCTGTTGCTCTTTATAGCAAGTTCTCCAGATGAGGTGGGATAGATACATTGCAGTTATATGTTACGAACTCGATACTGTTTCTTTTTGTTCACAAGTTTTTAATACATAATATGTTTATTACATAATTATTATATAACAGTGGCAATTTTCAGAGAACTTGGAAAGTCTTCAAAGTCTTCATTTGAGCTTTTATAAGGATGTGCCTAAAAGTGGGATGAGGAGTTGTTCGGGACATAGGACTTGGGGACGTGAGGACACAATATCTGAGATGTTTGGATGCGACATCGGGGATGCAAGATGTAGTCAAAATCATTTCTTTACTGTCCTGATCACAGCAATTTCACTGTGGTACAATTCACATTATCACTTTTATTGTCTTGCCTGTTATAAAATGTTTAATTTACTGACAAAGCAACAAGCTTGTTACAGGTATTAAGATCTGAGCAATGCCTGTCTCAAATCTTTATTACATCCCTGAATCTCACATTGCCCCACAATGGAATTAATGTTATTCACAGCTCTAGGCAATTAAGTGTACTCAAGTTAGCTTGACTCTGCTCTTTCCAAAGTACTACAGTCTATTAGAAGAAATGAGGCTTAAAGGCAAATATTGAATCTCACTGATTTTGGTGATTTTTACAGATGTTCTCAGACAAACTGTTAAAGTAAGCACCGTAAGCTAGTATTTTATAAGCATCTGTAAGTGAACGTCGACTGCACACAAAGTGGATGACTACCTGTGTTCAATTTAGTACTACTAAGTGTTGACATTTTGTACCTTGCTTATTTGTGTGTTGTTTGCAGAGACGATGGAGTATGCACATATTGGAGATTGTTTCATTGATGCTTAGAGAACAGGTTAGTTTGATAAATTCAGGTTTAGAGTAAATAAGTGTGTGATAGGGGTACCATCCTGGAGAAATTTGTTCTGCAGAATTGTAGTTAAGCTGAAATGTAACAGCAGTGATTTTGTCATGAATTTATCCAGAACCTGGATATCCAATGCATACCACTGACGCAGTATTTATGCTTAATATTATGTTTAATGGCCTTTTTCCTGTAGAATGCAGAAAGTTTAGCCAAAGCTGGTGAAGGGAGGTCAAGGAGTGAAAAGAAAGAAGATGAAAAGTAAGGAAATGTTTGATGTATTAATAGTAAATGCTTACAGCTATTGGGAGCAATTTCTTGGAACAGAAAAGGTGTTGTCTGTCCAGATATTGTTATAAAAGAGCTTGTAAGACATTGTAAGAAAATTATGTGGCTATCATAATCTTCAGTTAAAACATTCCCATGTTCAAATTATTTATTTTTTTATTTATGATATATTTATAAATTTGCTGTTATTTCTAATTGTTACCAGACAACTTGAGATTCTTTATCAGCAAGAGCTTGCAAATAAACTCAATAATGCAAAGAAATTTTCTGGCAGGTAAGCAATATTTTGTTTTTTAATGAAATTTGTTGAATAGATTTGAGGTAAGGGTCTCAGGACCTGGTATACAGTATGTGTTTCAGTGAGAATGCTGGATTGGAGCACAACAGCAGGGCTTGTAGATTTTTGTGTTGGACAACTAACTTTCCCCACACACTTGCCTGACAGGCAAGGATACAGACAAGCCGCCTTTGAACTAAGCTTAAAATAAAAACCTGCCTGGGCAAGTAAAACTTAGCACTTGCTTGCCCAAGGGCAAGCTTAAATTTTAGTTTTTTTTTTGAGACCTGATTACAATGCAGAAAAGTCCAACCACTTAACCCATTCGCTCCTACACCGGCCAAAACCGGCCGTACAAGACTCCACTGCTTTAAAAAATTGCAACTTTCTCATTCGCGTGAACATTGCCCTAACTAGCAGTTGTGAGCATTGACTAGAAAGTCCCTCAAATTGGGATACCCAATAAACACAAAAAAGTCAGCGATTTTTGCAGAATATCAGCGTTTGAATTTGGACAATAACAAAAATTACCGTTTTTAACGTCATAGAAAAACAACAAAAATCACGTTTTTGCCTTTAGTTTTTTTTATTCAAATCATCATGGCAAACCCAAAAGTCAACATTTACAGCAAAATTCAGTCCTAGTCCTAACTTAGCAGTGAATGTTTTTGCTCTTATTCGTTGCTCGGGCCGTGCTACAGCTTCTTATTCTAGGGCATACTCACCTTGCCTCGATTTCAACATCACCACCGCACTGCATGCTGGGAAATAAAGAGATTTTTCGACAGCGTCCATTCTGACCCACTGCCGAAATTTCGCGCTTGTTGTGTTCTCTTGTGGTCGCAACTTCCAAAATATGCCGCGGTAGGTCGAGAAATTCATCCTGAGTCGAGTCCCAAAGCTACTTCGTTTCCAGGTGGCCATTTTTCCAGTTCAACGAGCAACAAGCCAAATTCGTAAACGAAGTACAACACCTAACTCGCTTCATTGAGAAGTGGACTCTGAACTACCTCCAAGCTTAATGATGCTCATCAGGCAGCTACTAAAGATGAAAAATGGCTGTGAACTTACCAAAAATCGTAGATGTAATTCATATTGGACCCTTTATTGCAAATCAACCAAGCAAAATGAGATCGTCACAATGACGTTTCCAGTAAACTCGAGCCTTCAGTGTTTTAGAACAGCAGCACTTTCAATGGTAACTTTAAATATGGAGTCACGAAATCCTATGGGGCGTGTGAATGCAGAAAATCGCTCAGAAACGTAAAAATTCTCAGGAGTGAATGGGTTAAGGAACAAATCTGAGTCTCCACATTAAAGAGGTCTTTGTATTACAGTGGTAGAGTTAATATGGATGTTGGCCTCATTGGGACCAATGAGTGAACTGTCTGTTAGAAAGTGGTGTCCATAAGGGGAGATTTGACTGTTGTGTACGTAAATTATGCTTAATCTAATTTATGCACTTACAAGACAGGGCTGTCATTAAGCCTGGAGGTAGCCGGTTACACAAGGAAAAAAGATGGCCATTAATTTTAGATAGTCTTCCCTGGCTGCTGTCCATTAGTCATTTTTAAACCTTGAGGTACTCGTCATCTTCACTGCATGCACAGTTGCTGGCCATAATAACCGGTTGGTGGCTACATGTACATTGTATTAATGACTGCTGTCCTGGAGCAATTAAGTGCACACAGTTAATCTCATTAAACAACTCACCTTTCAACCAGACAGTGGGTCTGATAAAAACTAGTTGAAACTAGTTTGAATTTGGTAACAAACAAGGTCTCTGGAAAATTCAACTTGCCTTACAATCATGGTTCTGGTCTGACACTTTGGGTTCACAACATCAGTTTCCCCTTAATATTGTTTCCTTTGGGATTAAACGCAGTTGAGAGGCCGTCATTCCAGTTCCTGGTGAAGGTGTGTCTGATACAAATCAGTTCCACTCACTTCCTGGACCTTTTGGATTTTAAAAACATTCAATTTTGCCAATTGTAGCCACTTTGAACAGTTTTAAGCAACTTTATTATGTATTTTTTATCATCAAAATTACCAATGAAAGTCATTAGGCAATGGCTGACCATAATTTGTGATCCGTCTCTACCTACTGCAGACATTCCAGATTTGGAGGATCATTTTATGTCCAGAATATGAAGTCTATAAATGATCAGAATCAACTCATATATCACAGACCTCTTGCTGGTGAGTGATTAAATGCTGTGCCTATTTGTTTTAGTGTAAAGTATTAATTTTTTGCAGTCAATTCAAATGCCAGGTGATCTTGTCTTGAAAGACTAGCGATCAGAGATATTAACATCAAAGAAGAGTTTGAATGTTTGTATTTCTTGCAAAAAGAAATGAAGGAATTATTATTTAAACACCCACTAGTCCAGTACAATGGAGGGTTGTTTAGGCATTTAATGTAGAGAAGACTCCAGTAAGGTTCTACACCATTGCTATTGTCAGATCTGACTTTTGATGAGTCAGCAGGCACCTTGTCTCAACTGTGATGTGGCCAAGGTAACATTGAGTTAATTTACCTTTGAAATAAATTCCACATCTTAGTAGCTGCAATACCAGGAAAGCATTTATCTGCCATGCACTGTACTCTGCTCTGCTCCACTCCATTTTACCCTGCCATGAAGGTAGCAGCTTGTACAAAGTCGTCTCGATAGATTGAGTACAGAGATGAAAGCACCTTCATGAGTTGCTTGAATACTGTGGGGACATTCTTGAGCCCTAATGGCATCACCCCAATAAGTCTTCCTAATTATTATCTAGTCTGTGGACCTGTCTTGTACTTACCCTGAAGAAGAATGATGGGAGTCCCTCTCCTGCTGGTGACAATTTATTTGGCTTATAATCCACACAAAAGTGGGTGCACCCACCTTTATTCTTCAGATTAAGTGCAGGAGAGGGGCTCATGGACTAGATGAATTAGGCTCTGGTTTCTTTTTTCACTATCTGCTTCACTCCAGCAACTGTCATTTGGTGTACAGGTATCACTGTCAAATTTGTGTAGATATATCCAATAATTACATTCCAGTCTTATTTCAATGAGTATTTGCTAGACTGAGTTATAAGAAGACCCATGCTTCACTCTGTTTATGTGCATTATGTGTCCCTAATTATTTTCATGCACGATTCCTTTGTATCTTAGAGGTGAAAAATATGACATTTGATCACAATAAGACAGCACCAAAGAAGAGGAAAAAACAATTGCCTGCCAAAGAAATGGGAGAAGAGAGGCGATCCACATTGAGTATAAGGTACAGTATATAAGCTGTCAATTGATGTGCAAAATTGTACATTTTTGATGGATTTGTCAGTATAATTTGAAACTGACGTACATGTAATAATTATCCAAAAGAATTGGTGTTAACAAAGCAATGTTTTTTCTTCTTCCTTAAGGTTGTTTCTCAAGAATTTTTGCAAGGGGTTCTTACAAAATTGTTACAATCCACTAATGCGCGTAGTTAAGGTAAGTAGTTAGTTGATTAGAGCTCTGGCCAGTACTCTCTTGCAAATCTCCAGCTATATTTATTGCCTTACATGCTTATGAACCAATTAAATAATAATAATAATAATAATAATAATAATAATAATAATAATAGTAGTAATCAGCTTTATTATATAAACACCAATGAAATACCAGGTGAGCTTTCATGCATAAACATCATATCTTCACACGTGAGAATAACATGTTATCTTCACATGTGAAAAGATCACTGTTGCTATGGTTACATAATAAATCACGCTTTTGGCAAAGTAGTCTCTATGGGTCATTATTTTAGGATAGCCCTTTATTACATTGCAAAAGAAAGGAATATGTATTTCGTTCACGCATTTATATAAAGGCCGTGTACTTCCATTTTTTAGTTCTTACACGTTGTTCTACTTTAGGACTACAAAAAATAATAAAGTGAAATGGTTTGATTTCATTGGTGTTTATGTTACAGGTCAAAATTATCTTCAGGTGATTTTTTTCAAACTAGGTTATATTTTACCCAACCTAGGTTCTTTTTATCCAGGGTGTCAACTGTCTAAACAGGGATTTTATTTATGGGGTGTGGTCTGAAAAATAGGGGCTTGGCTTTTTTGGGGGGGTCTAAAAAGAATAGTGCCAAAAAACAAAAACCCTTCTCACTCTTATGTCCCCCTTCTCACTCTTCTAACCCCCCCTGCAACTTCCATCTATTATCCCCGGCCCCCCTGACTTTCCTTTTTATTTTTAAAACATGGTACTTACCGAGCTTTGAACCACCAACCTCTCGATCAGCAGTCCATCTTCATCTCCACTTGACCACCAGGATATCAGTTGGAAAATTCCCACATATTTCTTAGTATGATTACTTATTAGTCCCAGGTCACCTCGGCCAAATTTTAATTTATTAAATTATTCGTACATGCGCATTTGAGTGCAATCGAGACAGATTTTTTTTTCACAATCACTTTGAAATAAACAAAGATGCATTTTAGCACAAGGAATACTTAGAATGGCAGAAAAAACAGCTAGTTGTGTTGAAGAAAGCCTGTTCTATGAAAAACTTGAATCGCTAAAAGCATCTAGAAATGGAAAACAAATTGACCTAACCGTATTTCTGAACGACAAATTCTACGATAGAGTGAAAGAATGGCTTACCACAGTGGATTCCAAAGAGATTGAAGGCCTTGCGAAGAACGATGTGGCAACAATTAAGAGAAAAAAGTGGACCCTACAGCATGGAAAAATTGCAACTCAAGATGGGAAGTACGTTGTTCCAAAGCGTGACATTTTCAACAAGTTAAGTGAAGCCCACTGTGCAATAGCACATAGAGGAAGAGACAAACTCGAACGATACATTCGCCAGTCATTTACAGAAATATCACAAGATGTAGTAACGCTATTCGTATCTCTCTGTAAACTGCATCAACAACAACGAAGTGTCACAGATCACGTAAAAAAACCTGTAATTAAACCACTTATGGCCGACGAATTTTTGAAACACGTGGAAATTGATCTAATCGACTATAGAAACCTACCATGTGCTTGCAGTCCTACTCACAACTGGGTTCTTCACATCGTAGATCACTTCAGCAAATTTTCATGGCTCTATCCATTGCATTCAAAGCAAACTGAACCAGTTGTGAAGGCCCTTGAACAACAGTTTTATTTGTTTGGGTTTCCAAATGTTCTCCATTCTGACAATGGCAAGGAGTTTAAAAGCAAAAAGATGTCTGAATTTTGTAACACACACAAAATAAAACAAGTTCATGGTTCCCCTAGAACCCCCACAACACAGGGACTTGTAGAGCTCAATAATCGCACAATCAAAGAAAATATGGCGAATATTCTTAAAGAAAAAAATGAAGAAAAGCACAACTGGTGTACAATATTACCTGAAACGGCCTATAAGAAAAATATTGTAGTACACAGTGCCATAGGTAAAACACCATATGAAGTGGTATTTGGAATTCTGCCAAGAAAAGAAGTGCACAGTGCGAATGCAACTGAAGGAGATGCTGCCAATGAAGATGAAGACAAGCTTGGAGATCCAGTTCTTGATCCTCCAATTCAAAGTAAAAGGAAGCATGAAGAAAATGACACACAAAGAAAAAAACTAAAAACAGTTATAAATGAAAAACAGTGCAAATATAATGACAAAATGAAAGCGAGTAGAAGAAAAGGACCAACATTTCACACGGATGAATACGTGTCTATTAAAATTGATGAAGTAGACAAAACTTCTCCTCTTCATCCTAATGTTCTGATTGGAAAAATAACTGAAGTTGAAAATGACTATGTCAAAATTGTAACCAAATTTGGAAGACTAAAAACATTCATTTCAACAAACAGGTTGAATAAATGTACAGCATCAAACATTGTCTTTGACTATGGCAAAGAAATAACATTTTCTACTGCATGCAAAAAGGCTGCAGAACAATCAGAACATGCAGATGTAATTACCAGAGCTATACATAATTGAAAATATGATGTAATTAGGCCAATTGAAAGTGTTATATGAAAAAGATAAATAACATTTTGGTGCATGTTAAAAAGCAGCACAACAGTGATGTAATTACAGCTGTACACAATAAAATGTCATAATTAAAAATATGATCTAATATTAATACAATTCAAAGTGTTACAAGAAAAAGCTTCATCTACCACAAGGTCAATCCTAACCCTAAAACACAAACCCTAACCCTACCCTAGTCCTAAAAACACTAACCCAAAACCCGAACACTTACACTAACCCCAAACATTGACCCTTAACCTAACTGAAATACTTAACCTACCCAACCCTTTATTCCCAAATACTTAACCTAAAAAATGACCTAGGTGAAAAATATTAACCTAGTTTAAAAAAAATGACCTAGGTTGAAATAAATCTAACCTGAAATTAAATTTGACCTGTAATATTTATATAATAAACAGAACATTACATGGCCGCTTGAAGATACAAAATTTCTCTTCTCGTGTTGAAAATTGTTTCACTTGTTCGCTGCGCTCACTCGTGAAATATTTTTTAACACTTGAAGAGAAATTTCGCATCTTCGCGCGGCCATGTAATATCCCCTATTTATATAGCGCCATTTGACTTTACAGATTGTAAATAATATTAATTATATCAACCTATACTGTGCTTAAATTTAACAATGCTACAAATAAAACCTAAAAGATAAAGAGCTTAGAAATAAGAATTCAGTACTAATAATCAAACTAATACTAATTTACTAAAAATGCTTTCCTAAAAAGATGAGACTAAAATGGTTAGTTGCTATTGAAAAACTAATATCATTAAAAACAATAGCTGTTTGATTTATACACTCCCCAGCGATTTTATTGCTGTACATGCTACAAGTTGTCACATCATATTGTCGTAAACATCATTGTCAATCGATGAAACACTCCAGTGAACATTAAATAATGTACTTTTTGATTTACCAAGCTTATTTCCATGCTACGTCTAAAACATGGCGGAAAAAAAGATCGGAGACATTGAGGAATTGTCAAGACATTGCACAAGAAGTTTTTATAGTCACTGAATCAGTTTAGCATCTTTCAATGATGTGGCAACAATCCATGCGTGGGTGTAAATATTTTGCTTCAAATCACTGGAAATAGCTTTTCTGAGCTTCCTGATTTCAAAAAGTTTTTGTGGAGAGTGCAACTAACTACTACAGTGCTATCAATACAATTCAACACAGGCGGCTGCCTCATGTGACCATGGTCACATGAGGCAGCCGCCTGCGTTGAATTGTATTGATAGCACTGTAGTAGTTAGTTGATGCAAGCAAACAGTTTGATTTGGTTTGACAGTGTGTTATGTTACCTTAGGATAACCTCAAGCATGGAAGATCACAAGAGAATGATGAAACATACTTGCTGTGGGCCATGAGGTACAAGTCTCAGCATTTGAAGTGCAATCCTTGTGTGTAGCTACATGCATGTACATGTATGATCTGAAATGTAGACAGCTTACAACTGGTAATCAACAGTGCTAGCAGACAACAAGGTTCTAGTCTGCTACAAGCAGTTTGCTTTCAGACATATCTAAATTCTGAAGGGTACAATCTGCAGCCAGTTTCCTTCACTTCATGCATGACATTTGATGATAGTTCAAACTTGCACTCTCATTTGAACATGAACTACAGTTTATCATCAACTATCACCCACTATCATTCACTTTGAACATGTTCAAATTTTTCATGATAGTTGATGGTACATGTAGTTTTTCGGTCTGCTGTTACCACCTAAAGTAGCAGACTCAGCTGTAGCTTTATCAAAATGGTCGCAAAAAGTCAACAGTCTCTGTCGAGCTCCCAAAACAAAGAAAATATCAGCCAACAAGTTGTTTATTGATTGTATATAGTGGGTTAATTTGCTCATGTGACTTTTGACCAACTATCATAAACTATCACGTGCTACCGTGCACCATTTGGTAAATGCATAAGTCGGACTTTGCCATTGCATGGTTGCTCAGCCAGACTGTGAAGCATGAGGGCCCATTTTAAAGCCCTGCTGGACCATCAACTGTGATCCCACACCTTGTCTCAGTTTAAATGATTGAACCACTTGGCAGGTGACATTAAAACTTTGTGGTGTGTTCTTACCTTTCCATTGAGCGGGAGGGGGATACAGTCACAGGCCCACAGTAATTGGTGCAAGCTCAGTTGTGGTTTCCTGTCTGCTAGGGGGCACTACGTAAATAAACAGCCTACATTGAGGTTGGGCGAGGGAGGGGGGTGCTGGGGGTACAGCCACGTCCTCAGTAATAAGGGTAAGTTACGTACTAAATAGAAAGCCAACATGTATGTTGTATATGCAAAATCTTGATAACAATTTATAACGATTTAGGTTCTTCATGGAATTCAGCCGGCACCATGACTTTAGAGTGGATTATATCAGGTACAGTGTGGTTCATGAGACTTGTGATGTCACTTCTTTCATTTCCTGTTTGTTGACTAAACTGGTTGTTGTTTGTTTATTACAGCGAGACACTCAGTGTGGCGAACTTCACCGACTTGTTAAACATTATCATTAAATTTTATGACGGTGGTGAATCAAACAAAAGTGAAGCCATAGTCTGGGGACGGAGGTAAATAATGAACTAAAAAGATGTTTAAAAGCCTGTTTTATTCTGGACTAGCTATTGATTCTTCTGCATTAACACTGGTGAACTCACTGCCATTGTCACCAATATTGTGAAAAGAGTAAAGTTATTGTGTACTCAATGATACAGGATGTACTTGTATATTGTGTACATTGACAAACAGTCAATGAAGAGAGAACCAATAAGATTCATGAATGTGTAATAACTACAGAACACGGAAAACGCTACTGTATGGTGTGCTATCAAACTTTTGTTTCAGACTGCTTATCTCAATAGCGTATCTGTTGCAGGTAAAATCCGGTCTCAGGTTAGATCAGTATTCAATCTAGTTTAAATGTGCACCCAGCATTCAATCTAGGTAAGCTTACCCGAACCTCAACACAAAACTAACCCTAGCTACCTCTAACACAAAGCTAACCATCACACCACTGGCTACATGTATCTTTGTGCTAGGGGTGATGGTTAGCTTTGTGCTAGGGTTAGGGTTAGCTTACCTAGATTGAATACTGATTCAACCTGAGAACAGATTTTACCTGCAACATATCCACCCCAGTCTGACTTCAATTCTTTAACTTCGTTTCGTTAATTATCCTGTTACAAATGGCCCATGGATGCATTACAACTACCCTACTGATATGACCACTTTTTGGGGGTGACAACAAAAGCCCACAGTCATGGTTATTAACCTCATTAATTCAACCACCCTGGCCATTACTACTCTTCGTAATAAAAACTGTAACACCCATGAATACAATGTAGTTTGGCCGCCTTCAGAGTAATGAGTGTCATGCTGATGCAGATTTCAGATGCACCATGTGGTGGCATTTTTCTGTCACATGTTTGAGTTCAAACTTATTACAAAGGAAGTGTGATTGTGCGATACAGAAAAGCTAATGTCACATAGTACAAACAGATGTAACATGTGATGTATTTGAAGTAGACTCGCAACATCATGATCATTACTCTGAAGGCAGCCATAAAACTTGTTGATGTTGCAGTTTACTGGTAAGAGTTGTGCTATTCGGATAGACACGAAGGAAGACACACGTTCACTCTGTAATTCACTATAATATCATTCTTAGGTGATCATGTTACATTGTTAGGTCACATGTGTATATCAAGTAATGTGATCACTACACTCCTCCTTCTTCAGATCAGTTCATCATAGTTAATATATCCGTCCAGTTCTGGGTTAATCATTTTAAATACATTTGTTTCAATATATGGCAATTATGTGATTTCGGTCAGTAATCAAGTAATAATCATAGCTAACATCAACGATAACAAGTGCTCAATGTTCCTAATTTCTTATCAATAATAACAGTGTTCAATGTTCATAATTCGCTGTTCATAGTTCCAGCAATGTTCCTAGTGGATTCAATGTTTATTTGGTGTAGTCTTTCAAATGACCATCAAATGTAGATTTGGCCTGTCGCTGAGATCTGCGCAGTGGTGCGGTCTGAATGCTAGGTGTGGTCAAAACCGGTGCTGGTGAGTTAGCAGTGTCTGGGTTAGATACTGGTGCTACCTGGGATGTGGCTGCTGGAGGTACTGCTGGTCTTGCAGTAGGCGTTTCCCTATGCGTGCCTCATGCTGGGAAATAGATTGCTCTGAGTAGCTTGAATTTTGATGCGTCTCGGCACACTGTTTTCCCGTCATTGACTCTCCTGGCATGGATTGTAGAGCCGATAACCTTTGTGGTTAGGTAGACATAAGGTTCAAATGGAGTATCTCCTTTGCGTTTCTTCTCGCGTTTAAGGATCACAGCCTCTCCAACTTTGAATTTGTGTTCCTTGGCTCTGTGTCTGGTGTCATGGTACGTCTTCAATTTCTCCTTGTATTTGTTGTCTCGTTCCCTTACTTCTTTGTCCATGCGTGCTTTCTCTGTTGGGTAGTGGTCGAGTTTGGTACGAATTTGTCGGTTCATTAGCAGCTCGTATGGTGCCGTTCCTGTTGCAGGGTGTGGTGTCTCTCTGTATGCTTGGAGCATGTCATATGTTGCTTCATGGAGATCGATTCCTTCTGCACGGGCTATGGCTGCTGTTTTGTTTATGAGCTTGTTGAAACCTTCCACTTGTCCCTGGGCTTTTGGATGTCGCGGGGTAACTTTTTTGTGCGTAAACCCCATTTCTGCGGCAAATTCTTTAAAGTCTCCAGAGTTGAAGGGCGGTCCATTGTCAGATTGGACTGTCTTGGGGACTCCGTGAGTGGCGAAGACTTTCTTCATCTTCTTTTGTACTGGCTTGATGGAGGTTGAGTGGACAAATTCGACTTCCGGGTATCTTGAATACTGGTCAGTCATGACGAATGCATACTCCTTGCTTGGGAATGGGCCACAGAAGTCGATTTCGATGGTGTCCCAAGGTCTGTCTGGCAGTTTGGTCATCTTGGCTGGTTCCGTATGGTGCGTGTTTGTTGCTATTTGGCAGTCGAAGCAAGTGCTCACAATGGTTTCAATGCGAGAGTTCATGGTGGGGAACCAGTATTTTTGGCGTAGCATCTCTTTAGTTTTGCTGATGCCCAGGTGTCCCTGCTTGTGGGCTATTCGGATAATCTTGTCTCGAAGTGATTCGGGGGGGATGATTCTGTCGACTCTCAGGATCAGTCCTTCTGCTATGTACAGCTCTGCTCTCAGGTCGAAGTATGGCTTGAGGTCTGGGTCGGACTTGTTTCATTTGCTCGTTTGTATAGCTGCGGTAAGCTTTTTGAGCTCTCTGTCCTTGGCGGTTTCTTCCTTGACTTTGTCGAGTACTACAGCATGCTCTGATTGGACAGCTGCGATCACGTATTTCTCAAGACGGTTTGTCCCTGTCTCTGGCAAAGGGTGTCTCGACATGTAATCAGTCATGTTGGTCTTCCCGGGGATGTGAATCATTTCGAAGTCAAGGTTTTGCATTTTCAGGGCTAATCTTTCAATGCGTGGTGGCAGCTTGGCAGTGGGTTTGTTAAACAGCGGGAGCAATGGCTTGTGGTCTGTTGCCAGCTGGAATTTTGGTGCGCCTAATAGGTACATCTGGAGCCTGGTTGTGGTGAATTCTGCTGCGAGTGCTTCTCTCTTGATTTGGGAGTACCTGCGCTCTGTATCGGTTAAGGTACGACTTACGTAGTGGACTGGCTGAAATCCTTGTTCAGTCTTCTGGAACAGTCCTCCTCCTAATCCTTCTGGGCTGCCGTCACAGATGACGAGTGTTTCGCGCTCTGAATGGTAGGGAATTAGGACTGGTGCTTTTGTGATGGCGGCTTTCAGGTCCTGGAAGGCACGTTCTTGTTCTGTGGACCATTCAAACTGTGCGTTAACCTTGGTGAGTTTTCGCAGCGGTTCACAGCGGCTGGAGAAGTTGTTGATGTACCTGGATAGGTAGGCTACCATTTGGAGGAAAGAGATTAGCTCTTCTTTGGACTTTGGTGGGGTACAGTTCTGGACTGCTTGGATCTTGGTTGGGCTTGGTTTGAGGCCTTCTGCAGTGAACAAGTGCCCATGGAAGTCGATTGACGCTTTGCCAAATTCACACTTCTCGCGTCGTAAGGTGAGGTTGTGGTCCTCCAATCTCTGTAGCAGTTGTGCAAGATTCTTGTTATGGTCGTCCCAGTCTCTTCCGCCGATCATAATGTCGTCACGGTTGTTTAGGACTCTTGGGATGCCTGAGATGATCTTGCTGATTTCTGCGTCGAATAAGTCTTGACTGTTGACGCCACCGAAGCCTAGGCGCTTGTACCGATAGTTTCCCCATGGAGTGGAGAAGGTCATGGTCTTGCGTGATTCAGGGTCAAGGCAGAACTGGTGGTACCCGTGATTAAGGTCAAGCTTGCTAAAGACCTTACAGTCTCTGAACTCGGTAACAAAATCTTCTGTGATAGGAGCTTGAACGTTCCGTGTGCGGAGCATTGATTTATTCAGGAGGCGGAGGTCGAGGCTGACTCTGATGTCTTTAGGGTTTTTGGGTTTTGGCTGCACTACGATTGGTGAGCACCAGGTGATTGCCTCGTGGTCTGGAACTTGTTCCATGGTGTCGTTTTCGACAAACTCATCGATTCTGTTCTGCAGAGGTTCAATGAGATGATATGGGACGCGTCTAGGTTTCTGAGCGATTGGTATTGCATCTTCTTTCATAGGCAAGTGGATTTGAATTTCTTGGCCATCTCGAGTTGCCTTTCCGACTCCTTGAAATAGATTCTTGTGTTGGCACAGGATTTTCTCTAACTCAGGATTCTCGTTGTGGACATTCTTCACGGCTTTGTTTGGCTCTTTCAGTCCGCCTGTTTCGTCAATCTTTAACATGCCAAGTTCGTCTAAGCTTGGTCTTCCGAGTAAAGGTAAAGAGTCAATCTTTCCTTTGATGACCACGATAGTTGCTGTTGTTTCTCTCGTCTGGTTTTCAATTTGTACTTTGCATTCTGCTTTAATTGGCAGGTCGTGGTTGAGTGCTTTTAGCTTAATTTTTTATTCTTGAAGTGTCATTTCCGGTCGTTGTGCTTGCAGTTTTCGGAACTGAAATTCATCCATAATATTTGTGTCTGCGCCGGTATCGGGCTCAATTGTGGTTTCGATGCCATTTATGGAGATCGTGCAGGTTTTCTGGATACCGTGGCTTGCTTTGTGAATCTTGAGATGGTGAATAAAACACTCATCGCTCGACGTGTCACTGGAATCGGACTTCCGGTCGATATCTTCATTACGCCCCACTTGGCGAATTTTCCCATGGCGAGTGCTTGGTCGGCGTTGATTTGTTTGTCCTCGATGATCGCGTCGTGTTCGCGAATCTTTCTGATGGCGAGGATTGTGTTGTTGTTGATGATAGCCTTTCCTTACTTGAAAATTTGCGCTGGTTTTGCTTCTGCAGACACTTGCGTAGTGGTTTCGCTTTCCACATCATTGCAAAGTGCGCCAAATGCCGGGCATTTTTGAGTGTGTGTACGCCCACATCGACCACATGGTTTTGAATTTGAAAATTCTCCGACACGTTTCACTTCTTTTTCTTCGTTAGCGAGCTTCTTTTCCATTTCTTTCGCTTGGTGATTTGCCTCCTCGTCGACCGTCGCTTCGTCGAGGATTTGTTGAAGGTTCCACGTTTGGCGAATGGCTTTGACTCTTATTCTGCTATTTCGCATTGTTTTGATAAGGTGATCGTGGATCGCGTCGCTTTCATCTTGATACTCGCACTTCTTGGCGATTTCTCGTACGCGAGCATAATATTTCGCAAGCGATTCATCGGGTTCTTGCTGGAGGTTTCCGAGTTGAAATCTTGCATAGTCTTTGTTCTTCTTTGGTAAGAAGTAGTGATCCAGCTTTCGGATGAATTTTGTGTATGCGTCTGTTTCCTCGCTTGTCTCTGGAAGGGAGTCTTCGAGGTCGGCGATATCGCGGCCACCGTAGATGATTAGACCGTCCTTTTTCAATTCGGGGTCTGTTATTCCGAAGGATCGAAATTGGCGCTCGATGTCCTTCCTCCATTTGTCCCATCGGGTCGCCGTTGTTGTTGAATCGCCGTCGATAATAAAGGGTGCGATGTTAAGTTGCCTGTTAGTGATAGTGATTTGCTGAATTTGAGGGGCTTGTAGAGCGGCGCTACTGCTCTGGTCAGCCTGATTAGCTTCGGTCGGCATTTTTTCGCATTTTCTTTCTTCTCTTCTGTTTTTTCTTATCCCGTTCTCGTCGCCAACGTGCTATTCGGATAGACACGAAGGAAGACACACGTTCACTCTGTAATTCACTATAATATCATTCTTAGGTGATCATGTTACATTGTTAGGTCACATGTGTATATCAAGTAATGTGATCACTACAAGAGTAGCTATTAATTATTATCACATTTTTATGGCCCACTGTTGGTCATACTAACAGGGTTTCACTGTATATATTTTACCCCACCCCCCAACTGCAACTCCCACTACTGACTGTTTTCTTGTTTCCTTCAGAAGAGAAATTTGATTTTTGGCTTATTTAAGTAGCCAGCTAAGTGTATTTAAAAAAAAAAACACCTCTTTAGGTTACACCTTGCCATCCAAGCTTACAAAGAGTTGATTCTGAATGTTATGTACATGGACAAGTCTGACGATGAGAATCTGAGAGAAAATGCCAAGATCATTAAAGGTACATGTAATGTGTATTCTGTACAGTAACTGCTTAACAATAACAAAGATAAAATTCATGAGATAAGTAAATCATGAAGATAAGTAAAAGTAATAAATTAGTAAAGGGCCTGCTATTAAAGTGGTATACAAATGGATTGAAATCTCAAAACATAAAAAGGAAATGCTAGGACCTTTTTTGTGGGGTAGGGTAGGGTGGGCCAGTAGGATTTCATGGATTGCATGGAATAACAACCTTTCCAAGTTACCTACATGTAGCCTTATGTTCAGGGTGTTAATATAGTTTAACTAATGTTGGATTCTGATTCCTCAGGAAACATTTTCTACATGTCTGAGTACAGAGATACATTTCTGATGCTCCTGAGGAAGTTTAACATGTCAAAACAAACAAAGTATGGATGCCTTGTGGTTGTGTTCAAAATGGTGATTTTTTTATGTAGTTGTCAACCTTTGACAAATATTATACTGTAGTGGGGTACAAAATTACAAGTAAAGAATGCTCTTTTCCCTAGGGGCTACTTGAGAGACTTGATTGAAGCTTTTCACATTTTTCTGAAAATGCTAGAAAAGTACTGCTCTGGAAAAACCCACATTGTAGTGCAGGTAAGCTTGAAATCCAAATAATTATAACATAATGCTGTAATTGTGCTTTCATTAGGTGAGAAGAAAAATGAAGTTCCATCAAATGATGTTATGGCTCAATCAATTCCAAGCCTTTCTATTCCAGGCATTTGTTGGGCATTTGTCAAGTTCTTGATCTCCATGCGGGGTATAATTTGTCAGCAAAGGTCTGCCAAGGGGTGGGGCATTTGTAAAATTTCTGACAGTGGGAACTTCGTATTTTTTGCAACTTAGTAATTAAAATACCTGCCTTTTTAATGTCAGTTGATATTATGAAGAAAACATATGCATATCCTGACTCAGTAAAAGAGTGATTGGATCCATTAAAAAAGTGATATTATAATTATAATATTATCAGCCCCATCAGCTGCCCCATACATACTGTTTTTGTATTCTTTGCTTCCCTGTTAACTTCACACATTAGGTAGGTGCAAATTCCATTCTGGCAGATAACAAGTGTATGTATCAAGTAGTATTGAGTGTATGTATCAAGTCCTCATGGGGCCCACAGATGTTGTGCTATCCATGCATGTAATGTAGCAATGCATTTGTTGTGGAATATAATAATGCAGATTATTCACTGTGTTTAGAAAAAGAAAAGAGCATCAAAGAAAAAGAAAAGAACTCCACGCTCAAGTAAGTTTAGTTCTCAGATGTGTGTAAGATTTGACTTTAATCTTTGGGCTGTAAACAGAACATTTTTGTCATGAGCTGTTAGCCTGTAATATGTTTGCTTGCCACATTGATCTATAGACTGAAACAGGTAAATTATTTTTTTCAACATCCCCCTATTTGTAATTGGTTTTTCCAGGTGCCGCTGTTAACTGGACAGCTGAGGAAATTGAGCAAAAGTGGCAAGATTTAGCATCTGATCTCTCCGCGAAACTTCAGGGCCATGCAGGGGACATCCCTGAGTCTGTTGTCCCCTTTGACGCTGCCTCAGAAATTCCAGTTGATGAACAAAAGTGAGTCACTAAATACTGCAATGTCCTTGCACCCTTGACTCAGCACTCTGATAGCTTTTTTAGCAATTTCAAATTCAAAGACAGTCATGATAGTATGAATGTCCAAATTTAAACCATTATTTTGGATACCCTTAATATCATGCCTAATCACTGCTTCAGTTTCTATGTATTTCACATTTTCTAAATCTAAATCGAATACTGTGCAAAGCTCCCACATGGGATATATGTGTACAGGGAATGGTCAGTGGTCATTCAATTATAGTGATGGCTTTTACAGATTAAATTGTTAATGTCTTGGTCTCACATAAGGGAGGACTTAAAGTGCATATGAAGTATTTTTTTATTTTGTCTTTTTGTGGAGGCTGTTATGTCTTTATTTCGAAATGATAAAAGAAATTTGTCAGAAAAAAATTTAAGGCCTCTTTTTTGCCGTTCAGAGTAGCACAATTTGCAGAAATCAATGCCCCGGAGACTGGGAACGAGTTGTCGATATCCATTGTGTTGATGACGTAGAAAATACTTCAGATTCGTTCCTTTGTATGCTCACAGTGTGTTTCGTTCCATTTCTTCAAAAGAATGTCAGACTGTGATGAAATTATGTCTTCTACAGAGTCTCTGTCAGACAGACAGAAAGTCGCCGAGGTCGAAGACTTCTCCTTTGCCGCCATGATACTCGTGAATTGTAGTATTTTCTATGTCACAGCCTTGTAATACAATTATAGCTTTTGCGCGCGCTCGATAGAGACACTTTCTGGCGGGAAATTCAAAACTTTCAAGCCGAATAATTTCACAATGGGAAGGATCTTTTCGATGAAACCCACAAATTTATATAAAGAAAGTAAAGCACTATCAAACCATGGAAATTCTTTTTTTACTTCATATGCACTTTAAAGCAGTCAACGGAAGAAGCATTCTGAATGTGAGGGGGCAGATGGTTCCACTCAGTAACAGTGCGAGCAAAGAATGATGCATTGTAACAACTATTGAGCGCTAGGATATCCCTGAAGTGGTGTTAACCTTGGGATTGTCCAGTAGCACGCCCACTCCTGACCAGAATCTGACTTTCAACGTCCACAAGGCCGTACATAAGATTAAACTAAAATCAGCAGCAGTATTCTGTCATTTTCTTAGTGTAATGTGGTTTGCATTGCAGGACAAATGCTTTATCTCAGATTCAAGGGTTTCTAAGAAACCAGCAGTGTGGTGAAGCCGTGGCATTGCTCAGGGCAGCTAGGTAAAGATCGAAAGCATTGTTCTACTTACAGGGCTTCTAGATATTCAAGTTGAAAATAAACTAAATGAATTTCACTAGGATAATAGGCTCCTGCTATCACAAGGTTAACACTCATCACCAAGAAATGAATATAACAGTGACCATTGTTTATGGCCATTGTTTTAGGAAACTTCTGTGGCCCAAAATAATTCTTAGTTATACCTGGCCAACCATATTTAAATAGCTACGTTTCTTTTTAACAGTCCAGTTTTGGTGGTCTACTCAAGCCTGCAAATAACAGTCGGTCATCGGACAATTGTCCGGCAAATTTGAGGTTTTGACAGGTAAAAGCTGAGCCTGGTCGGACACTCTGACCGGGCACTTCAGCTTCAATGAAAAATATTTTTTCTTGAAGTTTGTGGCCAAATATGGAACAAGTTTATTTTATTACACTACCGCAATACAACGCAAAAATGCTTTGTTATCACTTTCGTTTTTCTTCCGTTCCGAGAACTAATTTATCACGCGCAATGCGTCGTCAAATGTTACGTTGAATTGTAAACACGCCACATCAAGCGCCAGTATTCCTAAAAAGTTGTTAATTGACGCTTTTTGCCGCGGCGTCGTGAAAGATCGTTTAGCCCCATTTAGTCTGAATTACGTTCCACTGAAAAACTACTAAAATCTGAGGTCTTATGTTATTACTTACTGTCTGTTATCTGCAAGTGTTGTGAGATAAATTACAGTCGTAATTTGACCCGATTGAAATGTTATGCAAATTAAATACACTGCCCAAATTCTCACGTTTACCTGAATGCAATCGCTTTCAAAAACTCGAAAAACTGTAAAACGTAACCAATGTTTATCTAGTCCGTATGATCACAAATCAGTTTCGTAGCTCCTTATTTTTTTTTACGTCTTTGGTTCAAATATTGTTTCCGACTCACTGCATTGATCTTACCACAGTCATGATTTTGTGAAAACTCAAAGGGTGAATGTAAAAATTAGTCATGCTTTGTAATCACGGCCACTTCCAATTCCAAAAATAACTCCATCTTTCAATTCAAGTTTACAACTTCAATTCAAAAACTACCTTTCATTCGCCTTAAACTTTTGCTACGTGAAGGAGAGTTATTTCAGTGATCAAATTTCAACGTGTTGCATTAAATCTAATTACACAAATTTTCTATTTAATTGAGCCCGCAAAAAAAAATTGTTTTTCAGGGGGAACTTGCTTTCAAAAGAAGTCGAAGAATTCATGTAATCAGGCCAATTTTCAAGTCTCTGAATGTTACTGTGAGTTTTAAACAGTCCAGGAAAGTCAACAAGCAGAGGTCATCAAAATGTGTTCTTCTAAAAGAAGATTCTTCTGATGAAGAAGGTTTATCTGAGGAATCTGAAGAGACTCTCTTCAGAAGGGAAGAGGAAGATACAGACACATTCTGATTCTCCATAAAACACAAACTTTCTTCATTTTTAGTTAATTAATATCATCGCAAGATGTAACAGACCCTTCTCTAAATGGCAACAAAATTTAAAATCAATCTCATTGACATAGCAAGATTTATTTAAGAGCTTGGATTAAAATAATTAATAGAAATGAGAACAAAGTTCAATTTCACAATTTCACAATTTCTTTGAGAAATCATGATTTCCAAATTCCTAAAATTTACAGGTGTTTGTTTGACTAGGGGTGTGGTGCCAATATGTTTTCCGCAATAATACAAACATTTTTAAATTTGTCGATTATCAACAGTAAATAATACCTGATTTAATGTAAAGGTGCTCTTTCTGGTGCTAGTATTGATTTTTCCCTCAGTTGACTTTAATTTTAAGCCGTTTGAATTTGCAACCAGCATTCTGACGAAGGGTCACCGTCTATATTGAAATACAGAACGGAAATGTCTCTAATGTCTCTTTTTAAATTTCTAATGACAAAGAAAATTTTTGTCCGACCAGACTGGCTTCTTGTCAGGTCAAAACTTGTCCTTGGCCTGACAAATGACCTGCTTATAGACAAAAATTATTTGCAGGCTTGTCTACTGGTTGTAAGGGATAACAGCTTTCTTTTGTTCATTGTATATATGTTGTAGTTAATTTTTTATTTCAGGTAACTTTTGTTTCTCCTTTGTTTCAAATTCATTAGCATATATTACCATACCCAAAATAATGGAAAAATAAAATTTACCTGAGATAAAAAATTAAATACAACATATATTTTGTAGAAGGTTTTCCCTGTTCACCGTATGTTGTAGAAGTTTTTCCCTGTTGACTGTATGTTGTAGCAGTTTCCATCTTGGGCAAAAACATTGTAAAAGAACCTGGACAATAAGCAACTGAGCAGATTAGTGGTACCATTAACGTAAAGAGTTGAAGATCAAATTGATTATAATTTTGTCATTTTTACATTCACTTCAGAGATGTATGGACAGATGATGACCAATTCGGATCAGCTGAAATTGATGCTGAAGATGAGTTCATGTGTTTGTGTGATATTTTCAAAATGGATTTACCTTCTGGTGGGTACAAGCACTAGAAATGCGATTGCTTCTCGTAATACCACTATCCCTGTAGTAGGATAGTGTTCTAAACTAAATGTTGGACTTTACATATCTGTCCTTTTTGTCCTAAGAATAAATGTAAATTCTACCAGCTTTGAAACAGCAATGCCAGTTACATTCAGCAGGGGTGTAGCTAAGAAAAAACTGAGCAGGCTCGTTAACAAGCCCAGCCGGTTTTTCTGGCATGTGCACCTTCAAAATCACCCAAGTCTTTGTTTTCTAGTGAAATTTCAGCTGGTGATAAGTTCTCTTTTAGCTGGTGAAATTAGCCGGTAGCCAGCTCTTAGTTTCATCCCTGATTCAGGATGTCAAACATTGGTTGAAATTTGTGGTATTTTCACTTTAAGACAAGGAACTTGTAAGTAATTGTGGACATATGAAAACAACTCAGTACATGAGAGATCTTTAAAAAAAGCTCTTTCCATCAGCTCGTCAATATTAATCTGGAATATTTAAAGGACCAGAAAATTAAAGAAAAATACCTTATTTTAGCTAGGGGGTGCGTTTAAGTGCCTGAGAGGTCAGTTATTTTTTGTTTGCACCTTTTAATTTACCTAAAAAACGTAGTTATTTTTTATTGTGATGTATGTTTTACTGTCTTTTATAATTTCAGTGGTCATTCCAGTTGACAATAATGATGCAGATGAAAGAGAAGAGGATGATGTAATCCCAGGTCAGTGGGATTACATTATAATCAGAAAAAGATTATCAACTTAATAAAGACTGTGTCAAGAAACCAGTTATTTGCTTAAAGGAAGGTAGTCACAACTTAATGTTAAAATCACAGATTGACTACTTTTCATTTGAGCTTTGGTTGCTTACCTAAAGACAATTTGAGACACATGAAAATTCTAAAGTAATTCTAAAATTGTCTTGCTGGACCCAAAAAAGCCACTTGGAATTTTGACCAAATTGCATTTGCCCATATTGATACAGTGAATAACACCAATATGAGCTAAACAACCACTAAAGAGAAGGTTCTGCTTCTTCTTGTTCCACTTTATCGACACTGTTCCAGTAATGACCCCTTATGTTCTTGTCGTGGTTTTAGAAGAGGAAGAGATGGCTGCTGTGCAGACACGTGAAACAGAGTTCAGCATCCAAGATTTTCTGAACAAGTAAGTCTAAAATGATAGTGATGTTGAAGGGTATGATGATGATCAACTTCCTGTCGCTAGGTCTAATGTACTGGTCTTTATGCAGGAGACACTGCTCCTCCATTTGATATCAGAGCAATGACAAGGTTTAACATCTGCAGACATGTAAGCAAAAGCAGTTAACAAAAGGACATGACTTTTGGTTACGCTGAAACTAAACCATCAATTACACATTAGTGTGAGTCATGGCTACCTGGCACTAACTCCAGGGTGTTTTGTAGTATGCATCGCTGAAAATGATAGGGCAAGACTCAGACGTGGTTATCTTGTTTCTTATTTTCTAGATTTGCCACTCCTTCTGTTATCCAGCCTTACTGCTGGCTGTTGAAACATTACAAAGAAAACAAAGAAATAACAAACCATGCCATCATCAAGATGCTCCACCGAGTTGCTATTGACCTTAAGATGCCATCCATGCTGTTCCAGCTATCACTGTTTAGTACATTCCAGAAAATTCTTTCAGATCCAGCAGCAAATAAATATAAGGTGAGTTATGTCTCTCAGATGCTTCCAGAATGTTGTGTCTTGCAACTTGTATTCAGGACTCTCTGACTTGTTCTCTTGTTGCATTCTGCTGCATGCAAATTCTTCTGTCCATGTTCATGTTCCATGTTAAGTTTTGTTTAACTCTATTTCTTAAAGTTGCCAACATGTGCATGTGGCTGCAAAAATAGATTTTAAACCTGCAACTCTGTCTACTACTGCATGTTGCATTTCGACTTCTGGTAAAGGAATGGTGAAATTTATAAGCTTGGTGACATTCATGAAATGACCACTTGCATTCTCCAATCTGCTGAAAAGAGTAGTTAAAGCTTCTGAATAGGATCATCAAGCCTGATGAGTCCCAGACTAATTGTAATTTTTCCATCCCTGTAGTAATATGGAGCTTAAGCAACGAGGACGGCAACGCGAAGAAAGGATTCGCGCTATTTTAAACTAATTTGCAATTGTTCCAATTTGTTCAATTTGTCTAATATGACTGAATTTGTCCAGGAGTTAAATTTGTAGGGTCAGCCTTAAGGCCCGTTTACACAGGCGATTTTTGTGGCGATTTTTACGGCGATTTTTGCGGCGATTTACGCGGCGATTCCAAATCGCGCGTGTAAACTAGCGGCGATTTCATGGCGATTTCGTGGCGATTTCTTGGCAATTTTATGACCTTTTTGCAGCGGT
Source organism: Dendrophyllia cribrosa (assembly GCA_024195265.1). NCBI lineage: Eukaryota > Metazoa > Cnidaria > Anthozoa > Scleractinia > Dendrophylliidae > Dendrophyllia > Dendrophyllia cribrosa. The sequence goes on along the minus strand of JAJLRJ010000007.1, from coordinate 32,632,069 downwards.
CATCGCAGAGCGCATGCGATATGTTAACACAAAGCACGACAGCACCATGTCTCCAATTGTGCTACTTTGTTGCGAATGAAAACGTAACATGTAACATGAATGGTTATATTGAAATAGACGTAGAGGCGACTCAAATGTCAACTCTTGCAGCGATTTTCTTATCCAACCGCTTGTAGTCGGGTGAACATGTATTGAAGAGGCACTCTTTCTCTGCCCAACGGTTAATTATATACTCTTCTTCTAAAGCCGTCCAAGTTATCTTGCTTCCTTTCTTTTTTGGAGACTTCGAAGGTGTGCAAACAGCGTCCGCCATGTTTGCGACAAAACACCGTTGCGGGGGAGGGGGGTACGTCAAAGTAGGTTTCTGTCACCCTCCAGCGGAAAAATCGCCGGTAAATCGCGTCTAAATTCGAGCAAGTTCGAAATAGCGGCGATTTCGTGGCGACAAATCGCCATGAAATCGCCGCCAGTTTACACGCGCGATTTGGAATCGCCGCGTAAATCGCCGCAAAAATCGCCGTAAAAATCGCCACAAAAATCGCCTGTGTAAACGGGCCTTTAAAGTTCAAATCGAGAAAGGAAAATTAACCGTTGTGTGTTCACGTTCTCCACGAAACCTATAATTTGATCATTTGACGTTGTTTTGCAGGGAAGGCAAAGAAATGTACCAAAATGTAAAAGGCACGTGCAACACGTGCATAAGCATTGTTTTCGCTCATTAAACCTATTGTTTTGTGCCGTTCTCTCTGCCGTCGCCGTCGTGGTTGTGTAAGCTCCCTAACATTAGTTGTAGGATGCTCCTAATGAGAATCCCCAGCCCCCCTTTCCTAGCCTATTATTTATTGGATTCTTATCAGCTTCACGGTATTTTTATACCAAACCCTAAGCTTTTTAAAGTGGTTGCCTTCCTAACATTTTCATTTCATTTTTACACAGGAAATGGTGAAGTTTTCTCGGTACATTGTTGCCAAATTCTTTGAGAAGTTGCCCAACAATCCAGTGCTTCTAGCTGAGATTGTGGCTTGGAAGTCTGCAGGAGATTGTTATGAGATAGAAGAGGGATATGGAAGTCTAGCATTGAGGTAAAACATTGTTGATCTGTTGGTACTTCACACACAAAACAGAAGAACAGTGGTTGAATAAAATCTTAAATTTATCCCATGCCATACACTGTAAATCAGCAAACACAGGAAAGTAGTAAGATACATTTTTTGATTGACAGCATGCCTAACAAGTTAAGACAGAAGGTCACGTTAAAATACCAAATTTGCAATAATCGAATACCATTCTCATAAAAAGCCATTCCCAAATCTTTGTTTTGTTATAAACAGCAACACCATAGCACAGATTTGTTTCAGGCCTTACAACATTGTAATTTGCATAACCCAAACACGGCCTAGGTACTTTTAATTGAGAGCCATCAAGAGGCAGCTATGAATTTTAGCAATGACATTGTTAAAAACTTCTGTTACTGACAGTTTATTTTGTTCCGAAGATGCCACAATTCATACAATCTCTACCTCTATAATGGCCGTTTTTATGCTTGAGACGTTAAAGTCGTCCAGACGCAATTAACGTCTCAGACGTTAAATGCGTCTGGTGTAAAAACGGGACGCTTTAACCCTATTCAGACTGGGCTTTTTTAGGCAATCTGTGACTGGGGGGGGGGGGGGGGGGGGGGGGCTCCTCGGACCCCCCCTCCCCCTCCATATCTCTGGAACCAGTAAGGCTAGGACCATGAAATTTTCACACAATGTTCACCTCCATACAAAGAAACCTCGCACCCAGTTTTGACCTGCCACACCCAATTATGACGTCACAATGACGTCATTTTTTGTTTTCCGACGTTTCTTTGATATTTTTCCATCCAGATACTTAACCCATTGACACCTGAACCGCCCATAACCGCCCGTACAAGACTCCACTGCTTTAAAAAATTGTAACTTTCTCAATCGTGCGAACATTGCCTTAACTAGCAGTTGTGAGCATTGACTAGAAAGTCTTTCAATAAACACAAAAAAGTCAGCGATTTTTGCAGAATATCAGCGTTTGAATTTGGACAATAACAAAAATGACCGTTTTTAACGTCATAGAAAAACAACAAAAATCACGTTTTTGCCTTTAGTTTTTTTTATTCAAATCATCGTGGCAAACCCAAAAGTCAACATTTACAGCAAAATTCAGTCCCAGTCCTAGCTTAGCAGTGAATTTTTTTGCTCTTATTCGTTGCTCGGGCCTAGCTACAGCTTCTTATACTAGTGCATACTCACCTTGCCTCGATTTTCAACATCACCACCGCACTGCATGCTGGGAAATAAACAGATTTTTTGACAGCGCCCATTCCGTCCACAACAATTTTCATATATATACTAAGTCCACAGCCACTCTGACCCACCGCCGAAATTTTGCGCTTGTTGTGTTCTCCTGTGGTCGCAACTTCCAAAATATGCCGCGGTAGGTCGAGAAATTCATCCAGAGTCGAGTCCCAAAGCCACTTCGTTTCTAGGCGGCCATTTTTCCAGTTCAACGAGCAACGAGCCAAATTCGTAAACGAAGTACAACACCTAACTCGCTTCATTGAGAAGTGGACTCTGAACTACCTCCAAGCTTAATGATGCTCACCAGGCAGCTACTAAAGATGAAAAATGGCTGTGAACTTACCAAAAATCGTAGATAATTCATATTGGACCCTTTATTGCAAATCAACCAAGCAAAATGAGATCGTCACAATGACGTTTCCAGTAAACTCGAGCTTTCAGTGTTTTAGAACAGCAGCACTTTCAATGGTAACTCCAAATATGAAGTCACGAAATCCTATGGGGCGTGTGTATGCAGAAAATCACTCAAAAACGTAAAAATCCTCAGGTGTGAATGGGTTAAAATATCAAATATAACTGTAAAATCATCTCTTTAATATTAAAACATAATAAATACAAACAAGGACACACTTGTAAAGCGAGAAAAAGCAATAAAAAGCGATAAAACTATAATTTTGAAATTATTGTCCGCCATCTTGAATCCGCCATCTTGGATCCGCCATCTTGGATTTTCTTTTTTTTTTTGTTTAAATTAAAATTTAAAAAATAGCTAAAAGAGAAAAGGATCAGAATGTATAAAAAACGTATCAAACTAATGTCTATTATCCAAACAATGAACTTAGAAGCGTTATTTAATAAATAGTACAAAATGTTTATCTATAAGTAAAAGAGAGCAAAAATTTACCTACCCCTCCCCCCCAAATATTTGATGTTAAAAATTTTTGATGTCTTTCAAGAACTAGTTCCAAGAAAAAACTATTCTAACAAGAAAATGCACTATAAGTCAAAGAACAAGATCTTAAAATAAAAAATTCACCATATTTTAATATTTTGAAAACCTGTGTCAAAAACCGGTTGCCATGGCCACATGGTTAATCACACTGACATGTTATGGATACCAAAATGTCCCTAGATAAATTCTAGGAAAAGTCAGAAAATTTCAGCCTCATAGCTCTTTCGGTGTAAGAGTTATCACAATTTTACTGGAGGGGGGGTTCGAAAAGCCCCCCCCCCCCCCCCAGTCTGAATAGGGTTAAAGTAGATGGTCACAGGGAAAAACACAAGATTTTCTAAATAAAACTATTCCGGAAGTGACTGGATACGACTAAAGTCGTCCCCAAATAAATTTTAAGAGCACGAATATACAAATAGGGCTAAATCCGTCCTCTTTAAGGCCGTCCCGTTTTTATACGACGTATTTAACGTCTAAGACGTTAAAGTCGTCTGTTAAGTGCGTCTGAACGACGCACTTAAAAGAAGACGTTAAAGTCGTTAAATCCGTCTGGCTTATTTTCCGTTTTTATACTAGACGTTAAAGTCGTCTCGAGACGACTTTAACGTCTCAGACGATATTAACGTCTGTAGCATAAAAACGGCCAATACGGACACCTCTATGTTGCAAATACTTTGTTCTTCCCCTTTGATGTCTGTATTGACTGTACTTTTATTTCTGTCGTGACAAAATCTTCTAGAATTTTCTCATTTCTTACAGAGGTGCAAGTAAAAATGCAGCAGCATGGACATTTGAAGAGGAAGAGGAGTTACGAGAACTTTATGAGGAGTTAAAGGGCTCAGATGGTGCGTATTGATATTTACACTGTTCTGATGTGTACATGAATGTTTCTTATTTGTGTGTGTAATGAACAATGTTGCATCTTTGTGGTCCACTAAAATTTGCTTAATCATTCTCTCAGATCTGGTGGATAAGATTATGGAGAAGATGTCGAACGACTCAAAGAACAGAAGACAGGTTCATGTTTTTATTGTTATATTATGTTTTCCCATGGTAACGATTTTTTATTCTATTGAAAAGTCATTATGGTCTCAATTATGTTTTGGCAATGCTGTCAACAACTGGTCCAAAAGAAGTAACTCTATCAACACTTCAGCACTGTGTGCAGATACTCCATGAAATAAGAAGTAACATTTTGGATGGTATGGGCGTGGTATTAATGGTATACTTGTTAAATTGCAGATCATAAACAAACTGGTGTCACTGAAACTAGTTACAAACAGAAAGGAGCTGCATAAGTATGTATGAGCATTTACTAACAGTTTAGAGTTCAGCCAGTGGTATGATAGAATAGTGTCATTACAGGGTCGATCACAGGCAGCAGTTCTTTGATATTACGCAGTAAACGATCTATAGACTTTGTATGGGAAATTCACTTTTGTCTTATATATGCTGAAATAAAGCTATTAATGTAGAAATAACCTTTACTTACCTCAACATTGGGTTTTCGTTGTGTCTTTTATGCAATTTGGGCGCAAATTGCATCCATTTTAGACAGTTTTGTGGCTTACGAGTTCTTACGTTGGTTGTCTTTTCCACTCATAAACCGTCTAAAATGGACACAATTAATTTGTGCCCAAATTGCATAAAAGACACAACGAAAACCCGATGTGATTTACATTTATTAGAAAACCAGCAAAGAAAGGAGTATGGTCTGAAGAAGAAACTGAACAACTCAGAGCTTTATATGAGGAATTCAAGAATTCAGAAGAAGGTTTGTTCCAAAAATCAGAATGTTTGTAATCATTGATTTCTGTCCTTCATGATTATTTGTAATTTGTAGTTTGAACACACCTGCCACCTTTAATCTTTAATCATTATTTATACACGGTAAAAAAAATCATCAGGTATAAAAATTCCTATACAATAACTAACGTACTAAAACCTTAAAATCCTTAAAAACCTTGCAAAGTTTTAGTTAATATACCGGTATGTCTATGATTAAACATATCGGTAAGTGTGCTATCTGAAACAAATGCTCGATTTTGTTATATAATATATACAAGGTCGCATAGTTGCTTATACTGTCCACTGCAGATAACTGCTTAGTTTTGCGCTATTTTAGAATTATCGTTAGTGGATCTAGAGCTAGTGACCATTAGCATATAGAAAGTAATATTATGAACAACGTTGTCCAAAATAAAGCCTGGTTGTTATCTGTCACAGATATTGTGGAGAAGATCATGGAGCACATGCTGAATGCCTCAAGGACAAGACGTCAGGTTGTAAACCAGCTTGTAAATATGGGAGTTGTCGAGGACCGTAAAATGCTTCGGAAGAAAAGGAAGAAGGGAGAAAAAAAGAGGAAGAAGGAGGATGGATTTGTTGTGGTAAATCACTGGTTGAAGTATATCCCACAATATAACTTTGTTGTGTTACATTACGTTACGTTACATTGCATTGCATTGCATTGCATTGCATTGCATTGCATTACTTTACATTACATTACATTACATTACATTACATTACATTACATTACATTACATTACATTACATTACTTTACATTACATTACATTACATTACATTACATTACATTACATTACATTACATTACATTACATTACATTACATTACATTACATTAGAGCGGTTTTCAATTGAGTGTCGTAAAACCAAAACCAAAGTAATTACTCTGTCCAATCACAGAACTCGCATACAATCCGATAAACCAATCAGAACTCGAACCAAATACATGTAGCCGGCGCCAAGCGTGGGAAAACGCGTGCGAGCAAGTCACGATTGGTTTTGGTTTTACTTCTGATTGGTTAATAAAGTGGCACGAGATTTTTTAGCCAATCACAAATTGTTGCAATACAAAACCAAAGCAATTGCGAAATTACTTTCAACACAATTGAAAAGCGCTCTATATTACATTACATTACATGTACATTACATTGTGTTACATTAAGGCATGTTATCAAAATGGAATGATGTGTACAGTGCTGTATTGTTTATGTTTGTTGATTATTAGTAATATTGAGTGTTTAAGGCAATCTAGAAAGTTGCTGTACATGATTTGACGATCCTTAAAGTAACTGCCTTTCGTCAGTAAAATGCTGTTTTTTAGAATATTTTTGAGAAAACTAAACTGAAAGTAACTTCCATGAGATCCTCTTTGGACCGTGGCAACCCATTTGTACCTCCATGACAGGCCCAGGCATTAAATCTAAGTTTACGCTAGTGTTCTTGCCGATCAGCTTTTTTTTTTTTTTGGCTAACTGTTAATTCGACTGTTGTATGTTTTTTTTCAGGATGACGATAATGAAGACGAGGACAGTGAAGGTAACAAACACGTGATGCTGTTAAATAGTTTTGGCAATCTTTAAAGAGCAATGAACAAACTGACACAGTAAATATCAACAAAATAAAGTGCTGCAAAGCTCTGGTTAAACGGTGTCACAATGCTGATCCATCTTCAACAATATTGGGTGCAAATGTTTAGCGTTTGACGACCTGCATGATGAAGATGTTGTAATATGTTGGACCAAGTTCAACATGTCGCAACAGGCCCGACAATGTTGGAAAAATGTTGGGGGAGAACTAATCGAAATTACCAAAACAAATAATGCATTTAATTTCCCTATGATGTGATTATAAATAGACTGATAAACATTGTATAGTATGTTATATCAAACCTATTTGTAGAAGTAATTTTTGAAAAAAAAAACATCAATTTTGCAGTGGTGCAGATTAAAACCACTTTAACGCATAGTTGTGGTGTAATAGTTATACATGGGGATGTTGTTCTACGTATTATAGATGTAATTAACAATGATCTTTTCTTCGTGTAGTTGAAAACAGTGACAGAGAGGAAGGCTTTGATCGTCCATCAAGTTCCTCTGGTGAAGAATCAGAAGAGGATAAAGATTCAGATGGCAGTAATGAAACCCTAAGTAGCATCATTAGCAAGCTCAATAGTGCAGGTAAAGATTAGCTCGTTTATTGCAAATTCCCCTTGAAAGGTGGCCATAAACAACTACTAGAATGAAAATAATTTAAATGGGCTTTAAAGCTGCATTGTCATTGTGTCGCCTTTGTTAGTAAACACCAGCTTCCTTGTTATTCCATTTATTAGGTCTAAATGAACAGTTGCAGTGGATCCAATCCAAACTTCGAAGGACCGCAGATGACAGGGAACGTACAGGTAACCTTCAACTCCTTTGCCCTTTTCACGATTAATGCAATGTAAAGCGACGATTCAGTTGCTTCCTGGTGCTGATCAATCTACCGGCCTTTTTTTCGTATGATTTATTGTTTGCAAGAAAACGGCTACAGTGAATGCACTTTCTCAAAAAGTCATTTGCTACTTCTTTTGTTTATATAATTATTTCATTGACTCATAATTACAAGGTCGGCAACAATATGATGTGAAGTGTAGATACGAAACTTGATGTAATATTTCAAGTATACCGTGAATACATCGTCAGTACTATCTGTTGGAGTCTATATGTTTTATTGACAACTTACTTTGCCCCAGAAGGACCAAAATGTATGCAAACTCTACCTCTGTAACACTTAGCCCTGCCCCATTGGTTCCTTTTATTAAGGAGCAGGCTCTCGACCAAACCTGATACTGAGATACTTAACGAACGTAAAATGCTCCAGAAGGTTTAGGCTCAATTTCTAGTTTCCATTTAATTTTAACATTTGTTTTTTTTTAGACAAAGAGAAATGGCAACCGCTTCCAGTGGTGACCATAACTGAGGAGAATGAAGAGGCCATGAGCAACAAGCTGTTTAAAAAAGCATTGATGAAAGTTGGACTCAAACCTCCAGCTAATGAACAGGTGGGTGAGGATATTCGGATTTTATTTCTAAAGCACTGGAGAAGGGAGAAGACTCCTAATATTTCCTAACTCAAAAGTTGGTAACGACTTACACACCAGACGAACTTTCTGCAGCTTTACACTCCATCGTGTTTAAATAAAGGTTTTATTATTATTACCACCACAGCAAAGTGCTGACACATTGTTTTATTTGTATGGTCACTCTTTAGAAAGGTGCTGGTGCATAGCTTTCATTTGATTTGTCAAACTTAAGATTTTATCACTTTACATATGTGGAAGGTAAGCTACAAGTGTACATCACTTAGAGTAGGATGCAAAACAGATCGAAACACTACAAGCATAAACTAGTAAGGCTGTTTTCTCAGGTCAATACAAATCAAATCACCTTATTCCATCACCAGGAAACGTTTTGGCGAATTCCCATTAATCTTGATCCAGAAAAGCTACGGAGAGCAGCAAGGGACCTTGATGGAAGTGACGCTAGTGAAAATAGAGAAGGTATTTTAACTGTTTTTTTAACTGTAGCGTTAAATATCTTTCTAAGCCTATTCAGGTCAAGCATTCTATTATGATGCCACGTCAATTCACCAGTGTCCATTTATATTTCCTGGAAAAGAAAGAAACTGAGATTCTCCAGGGTGAAAATCAGGGATCAAAACTCACTCTGCCCTGTGCATTGTGATGGAAAACTGCAATCTCGAAACAACAGAGGTGCTAACTATACCCATTACCAAATGAACCATACAAAAACCTCGAGCTTGTCCCTGCTCTGTTTAGCTATTTTGGTGGCCATACATGAGAGGTAATCTATACTGAGCATGACTCGCCTGTTTCGCTCAGTCGGTAGGATGCCAGGCTGCAGAGCTGGAGGTTGCGAGTTCTAATCCTGGCTGGACAACTATCTTTCTTATGCAGAGGCCTGACGGGCGTTATGGAAAATCCGCAAGAGTTGAAAAGAACTTAAGTGATAAAGATTGAAATTCCCTGCGCAGCGTAGATACTAAATGCTAAAATGAAAAAATAATGATAAATTTCGACGCTGTTCATATAATTTTTATACCGACGTTTCGGCAATGCTGCCTTCTTCAGGGTACAAAACTAGATGAAAAGATCGATTGACATGCTGTATTCGCTTCTCTCAGTGGATTCGTGTTTTCCTTAAACCTCCATTTGAGCCGTCTCTGGAGGAGAAAGCCACTAACCATTGTCTTAAGATGATCGCGCCGTTGGGCGGTGACGTTTAGGCGTTGGCCTTTTCTCCTTCACTTTCTCATACAACTAGTATGGGACGTTAATGAACCCACCCACATGATCGCAATGAGTAAGGCACGTAGTTTTCAGTTTCGTAGTCTGTTCTCTTTATTCGACTCCTTGTGTGATTCAGGGGGATCATTTGACAGAGATAACTTCTCGATTCTCCTCCATAATGCCTCAAATGCCTCTGTATATACTACTATGAAATAAATGTTACTTTGTATCCTCAGGTAATAACGCCGAACCTCGTACTCCTTCAGCTTCCAGTAAAAGCAAGTCACGGAAGGAGACCCTAGCTGCACTGGCTGCTGAACGAAAGAAGAGTGGATCAGCGTCAACCCGTAAAAGAAAGGAAAGGAGAACAAAAAGGAGTGGTGGGAAGGAATGGAGAAAAACTGTGAATGAAATCTCACCTGAAAACAACTCGGATAATGACAACGACAGGTTTGTTGTGTAAATTCGTGTTGCGGTGGACAGTACAAAAACATCCAGTGAATTCTTGTTTACGCTGTGTTTAACTGTTAGCTTTTACGTTTGGGTATAATTCGTATCATCTGCTAGCAGTACAAAGTTGTTAACAGCAGACTTGAGCGTGCTAGGCATACGCTATGTGCGCCTTGTCCTACCACATGGAGGAGCAAGTAAGCGAACGAGCAAATCCTGTTAAACATGGCGTAGATAACCGTAAAATTTCCATGGCTATCACGAGAGCTAGTGACTGAGTGAGTAAAACGAAATAACCAGTTCTATTCAACGCGGTAAAAAAGACTTAAAAAGGCGTCTCGAAATATTTAATTACGTTCTTTCAAGTAGTCGCATCAGATGCAGATTATTCTTTAAGTTGAGACGAACTGCGGAATTAAGGCATGATAACGATTGTTGTCGTTTACGTTTGAGGGATAGGTTGTATTGGGAAATAAAATAACAAAAATAAATAATAACGGTTCCTTTTCTCTCTCTCTTTCTTTCTTTCTATCTTTTTTGAACACAGCGATGAGGGTTCACCTGACAAGGGAGGCAATGATAGGGACGATGCGTCCTCACCCCCCGGGGACCAAAATGACACCAGAACAAAAAGGAGACAGAGACGAGTTAAAGCACTGAATGAAAGCGATGAAGAAGAGGAGGATATTGAAAGTTCAGCACACCAGCGGGATGCCATATTAGACAAAGCACTTCAAAATGGAGATGCTAAGTCAGATGACAATGAAGATGATGACGCCACTTCAGCTAGTAATACCGCAAAGAGGGCGAGACCAGGCCCGGACAGTGATGAAGACAATTTAGAATACAACCGAAATATATCAGACTCTGAAGACTTAAATACCAACACGGAGAGAAGCGAGGCTGGGAAGAAAAGACCGAGAGATGACCATAACGATGACAGCAGTGATGATGATGAGGAATTCAACTTACCACTAAATTATCATAAAAAGGCCAGACGTGTTCTCGATGATGACGATGATGATGAGTAAAAACCTACACTTCATAAGGACACTAATCACCAGTGTCAAAAGTCAAATTATTTGCTATTTTTGTGGATTGGAAAAGCGTGATTCAGAGTAAAGGTTTGATTCCTGACGTGCACTTAATACTCATCTAATAGTCTGAACCATACGTACTGAAATATTTGAGAACACAATAAACGAGTGCGTTTTTACTGCATTTTTATTGTAAAAATAGATACAATAAATAGTATGTGTGGTGGGAAATGCCTAATGTTGAGTTTTACCGTGTTAGTAATGCAAGGATACTTTGGTGAAATACAAAAATGATGAGTGGGTAAAATTCAATTCTAAATGGCCGAAGAACAAGAGTGTAATCAAGAAAACACGAAAATTTGGTTAAATGTATTTCTTGAACAGATTACTATACAATAAACTGAAACACAAGTAAGTTACATTCTTTTTTGTATGGTCGCTTGATAGATTATAAACAGCATTGATTGTGGTGAAAACTTCATTTATTCAAAGTACAAGTGAATCCGACATTCACAAATTATTAAACGACATGTCCACGACCCGAACATAAGCTAGCATATACTAAAATCCAAGTCATCAAACGGCTACAGGAACTGTTATATTAATATTTATTATAGTAATGGCTCAGTCAATTGCAAACCTGAATAATTCTCCCCCCGTTCCCCATCAAGATGTCGATCATCACGGTGGGGCATTTGTCGGCATCTCGGCAACACTTTTGTAAGCTTCACCGTGGGTTTTTGTGTATATCGGCTGACCCCACCGTGGGGCATTTGCAATTGTCCGTCCGGCTTGGAATTTTCTGAGCAATAATCAAGTTTGTTTAAAATCATTTCTCCGGCAGTGTTAGGGATATTTTTGTGCAATAATGTATCATAACACCAGTATGGCTGTATATCCACTCGTCAGTCTAGAAATACGTTCTGTGTATTTCGTTAAAGGTGGCTTGTCACATTTTTATTTCTGAAACACGATTACATGCACTAAGATTTTCTCTCTTATGCCGATTTTCGTCACGCGTGTATTAATGCGCGTGCCATCGGGGAATTGCAGGTGGTTGTATGTGACATGTTTGTTTTTATTTAGTATTTTTACGAATTCAAACCCCGCGGAAATAAAAGACATTGGGGTATATTCGTGAGGTTTGTTCTAGATTTCTCTGCCTTTGCAAACAATAATGAGACACGAGTTAGAAATTACAAGGAACTGGAGAAATCTTGCCACCACGAAAAACACCGAAAGGCTAGCGTAAAATTACTCACCCCCTAACTCCATGAATAAATTCATAAGCCAAATCGCTGTGTTGTCTCCTAAAGCTTCGAATCTCTGAATTTTAAGATTCGATTCCGCTAAAAATTAATAAGTATATTGGCGCATGATGGACCTACATCATTATTGTCGTTTTACCGACGGATCGCGATTTACGGTGGTGCTATTTCGAGGACAACCAACGAGGAATGTGTAGGAAAACGTTTGGAATTTCGTTGTAGTTTTTCCATATCATTTTAGTGCCTTTAAAGAAAACTATGAGAAAGATAATGCGGTTTGAGCTTTTCGGTTCTTATAACTGAATATTTCAGCGGCAGAAACATTTTAGTGAAAGAAATCTTATTCCCGAATTTACCAGCTGCTTTCCAGACATCCTAGCTGACTTGATTTCCTACCCAAAACGACTTTTTTTATAGGTCTTTTAGCCTGTTCCAGGCTCCAAGATAGTGGGGAACGCGCGAAGTAAAAAAAGGGAAAAATCGAAGGGGAACTGGTCGGCGGCCGCCTTCTCCCCAGTTCCCCCGCGACTTTTTTTTTTTTTTAACTTCGCGCGTTCCCCACTATCTCGGAGCCTGGAACAGGCTATAGGTCTTTATACCCCCGAAAACAAAAGGCGTTAACTTTTATGATGTTACGAAAGTTAATGGCGACATTTTACTTAGGAAAACGCTAGTTTTTATCGAATTTATTACGAATTATTGACTGAGGCCTTCGAACAGCTTTCAGACGAAACAATTCAATAGGTGGTTTTCATGTTACGTCATCGCCGCCATGCTGGTGGACATAAACAATAGTTCTCTCATTAGCTCCTTGTGTTCGTCCACCAGCATTTGTTCGTTTCACTATTGTTATCTATGTCTCTAGAGATTGATTGCAAACCACCTATGGGTGCTCCTGCAATTTTAAGCTAAAAGTTGCGGGAAAGTAATTTTTGTGTCCAAGCTTTCCGCTTGAGAAGCTTCCTGGGTAAAAGGATTTTATTACCTAGTTGTAAATCATAAAGTCTGTTGTGATTTGACGGAATCAGGTTTTACAATTTCAAGACTCCATAGACCCTATTCATAAATGGCGGCCGGTTTAATATTCTTTTATATTCATGCTAATCAGCCCAACTAGCCTCGTTAGCATGTGCAAAATTCAAAAGAATTTTTGCTCTAAAATGAGGCTAGTTGGGCTGATTAGCATGAATATAAAAGAATTCTTTATCTTCCATGCAATTAATATTTCCTTGTTTCTTCGGTCTTATTGTCCTCTCGGGCTCTGGGTCTCATCTCCATTGTACCGTGGTTCTGTATTTCTGCAATCTTGCAATTTGCGTTCCTGTTGGGCTTTGGTTATGTGCTGTCCTGTTTCCGTGGGGCTTTGGCTGGAGTCTCGGGGTCCTATAATTTTGCATTCAGTCCCAAACACAAACTCGAAAATTTAAGGGACTGTGTCAAGCTATAGACCCTATTCATAAATGGCGGCCGGTTTATTATTCTTTTATATTCATGCTAATCAGCCCAACTAGCCTCGTTAGCGTGTGCAAAATTCAAAAGAAGTTTTGCTCTAAACTGAGGCTAGTTGGGCTGATTAGCATGAATATAAAAGAATAAATAAATCGGCCGCCATTTATGAATAGGGTCTCACATGCTTGCACATATCTTTGCATTGGCTCATTCTCGTTCTCAGAGCTTAAAGTTTCAATCGTTGACCAAACGAAACAAAGGATTTGGGGACGAGAATATCCATTGCTTGTCTAATTCTAAACCGTAACAATTTAATTTGTATAAATAAGTAAGGATCAACAAATTTTAGAGCTTCAGACAAGCACGGAGGAGAGAAAGAATGAGGTTAGTGAATGCCGCAAGCAAATCCTTTATCTCGAGGCCTATAGTCGCAGAGAGAACCTTAAGTTTGAGGGCATACCAGAATTAGCAGTACTTCCCGGTCAACAAAATACAAATACAACTTCGAACGAAGACACGAGGCAAGTACTGGCAGACTTCATGGAAAATATCCTGGGAATCGAAGACGCGGAAAATATCGAATTTCAGCGTGTGCATAGGATGGGAAAACCAAGGGGAAAAATTTCCGTATAACCCCATACATTTATTATGCATGCATACTTCATAATTATGTATGCGCGCTATTGTTTTCTTAAACAATGGCAATTCCCGCGTGTATTGAATATATGAATCACTAATCGCTACTTACTTCAACAATAAAAATGGATTTAGTTGCGTCGTCTCCTTTTTTTTCGTTTCCCGCTTTCTTCTCCTTCTCATCTCCGCTCCTCTTTCCCCAGTCTTTTCTCTCCTCAGTTTCTCGTCCCAGTCTTCTTCTCGGTTTCCTTTTTTCCTTTTTATTTCGGCGGCACCGTATTTCGAACCGTGACCCCTTGATCACATCTGGAGTATTAGTCCATCTGCTATACCACTACACCACAAGAGCTCGTTGAAAGTTCCCGACCAATAATTACTTTTTATTCATAAGTTCTATGTTTATAATTACTAAAAATCTGCATAACAATTTAACCCCAACTCCCATAACAGTTTACACGTAGGAATCCTTGTCATGCCTTTGCTATTGGTTAACTGGGAGAATAAAAAGCAACTTATTTCCATGCAAATTTCTCTCACTCAGTTGTCCTTCAACCGCGTTATTACTATTATCATTTAGTTATGTCAAAAGTACCTCTGTCTTCGTCTTCGTCTCCGTCTCCGTCTCCGTCTTCGTCTGTCCCTTCGTGTGCGTCCTCTCGTCCTTTCGTCAAGTTCAATTGGTTTTCGTTGTGTTGTCTACTACAAGATCACGAACGGTGCATAGATTGGTGCAAGGAACAGAACCTACTCGCGTCGGCCGTGAGGTGTCCAAGGCCTGAGTGCTGCAAAGCACTCAGCTGGACGAAACGCGCGAAATCGCGAGACGGGTTTGAGTGGCGATGCTCGAAGAGACATTGTAATGGCATGGCTACACTACGTCAGAACTCATGGTTTTCTGGTAGCAAGCTTCCCATTCAAAAAATATTAGCCCTAACTTACGCTTGGGCGCACAAATATACCATTAAACAAGCAGTGCATGAGACCTCGCTAGACGATGAGACCACGTCTACAGAAACGGTGATAGATTGGTATAACTATTGCCGGGAGGTTTGTGCCTACAGAATCATGCAACATCATGCGGGGCAAATAGGCGGACCAGGTACAACTGTTGAGATTGACGAGTCCAAGTTTGGCAAAATGAAGTACCACAGAGGCCGCTACATCGAAGGACAGTGGGTCTTCGGCGGCCTTTGCCGCCAAACGAAGGCCTGCTTCCTTGTTCCGGTAGAGCGCAGGGATAAAGATACTCTTTTGCCAATTATACGCGCTCACATATTGCCAGGAACCCGCGTGATGAGTGACAAGTGGAGAGCTTATGATTGGTGACAAGTGGAGAGCTTATGATTGCCTACAAGACGAGGGCTATGAACATCTCACAGTTAACCACAGCCTAAACTTCGTAGACCCAGACACCGGTGCTCACACGCAGGGCATCGAAAATACATGGTGGGGAGTAAAGCGAGGTCTGCCCCGTACAGGAACATCCAAAGATCTCTTCGAAAGCTACCTACAGGAGTTTTTGTGGCGTAAGCATTATGGAGAGGATCCCTTTGGAAACATCATCAAGCATATCGCTGAACTTTACGAGGTGCACAAAGACCCGTAAAGTGTTCCGCGTACCAATCTATGCACCATTCGTGATCTTCTTTCGTGAAAATAATAATACACCAAGTTAAGATTCAACGCATCGCATCGCAAGCTGGAAAACGGGGAAAAAACACCACAACAACATCAACGGTGAGTTTCAATTTATTTTTCTCAGATCGACGCAGTTTCCCTAACCCTCATTTAAAAGCTAACCTTTCGCGCCCAACGCTACGTTTTTAATTTTTCCCTCGCACTACAACTCGAAAAGCACGGAAAACGGCGTATTTTTCTCGACAAATTTTGATGAAAACGCTCATTTTAGACCTAATTTGAAAAAGACTTAGAAAAAAAAATTAAAAAAACCTGTATAATTTATGCTATTCCCAAAGGCAGTCTATTGTTTTCTCTATTGTTCTCTTTTATAATATCGCGTATGCATAATTAATGTATGGGGTTATACGGAAATCTTGCCAACCAAGGAAGGACGGTCACGGCAGTCGCACAATCATAGCCCGTTTTCTCAGATTTCCAGATAGAGAGCGAGTATTTAAATGCGGTCGAAAACTTAAAGACACCGATTATAAGATGTTTGAGGACATTCCTAAGGAGCTGCACGAATTGAGGAAAAAGCAAATGGATAAATTGAAGCAAGCAAGAAGAGATGGAAAACGCGCGTTCTTCAGTAAAACCGAGCCGGATAAGCTCTATATTGACGGGAAATATGTTAAGTTATAATATTTCTATTAGTACTGAGCCATGCTTCTTTATTTTTCGACATCTACATATAATTTTGAAGGTAGTAAAGTTTCTGAATTTACCAGTCCATTGTCACTTTTCCTTCCATTTTGAACGCTGTATTCATAAATTACGGTGAAGGAGCTGAGGGCTGAGTGATAAGTTGGAAGTTACGGAGGGTATTTTTTTTTCTGGATGAAGGATCGATTATATTTCGTTTTGAAGCACAAGGTAAGGGTTTCAATTATGTATCTCCCACTTTTTTGTTTAGTGTTTTTATTGTGGATTAGTATTCGTTTTCCGTCTTTTAAGGTGTTTAAAGGTTTTTTGGCTCATTGTTATCTAATTAAGCTACTATTTACTAACTTTGACTTGTTATACTTTCAAACTAGTACGTGTAATGTTATTTATATCTCTTTTGTCTTCGATTTCAGGAGCAAAGCTCAAATCACGGCCCAATTTGTAGAGATGTAATGTTTACTTTTGTCCACCTTTCTGATAAAACTTCTGCAATCTCGGTTATTTGAGGTCTACTGGGATTTAGATGATATTGGATACATGTAAATTGGTCTCCTTGAATGTGAGGGGCATTAACAACTTTCGAAAAAGGAGAATGATTTATACTTGGTGTCGAAAACAAAAGGCAGATTTCATATTTTTGCAGGAAACTCATTCAAAAAAAGATACCGAAAGACAGTGGAAAAATGAATGGGGAGGTGAGATAATTATGTCACACGGTAGTCCAAATTCACGCGGAGTTGCCATTCTTTTTAGGAAGGGTGTTGACCGTGTTATCCATTCAAAAATCTTAGACCCTTTAGGACGCTATGTTATCCTGAAGGCGGAGATTAAAGATAAAATGTATGTATTGATCAATATTTATGCACCAAATAAGGATACATATATTATTGATTTCTTAAATAATTTACAAACTATTCTACAAAAGGAGAATTTGGACGAGGAAGAAAATATAATTCTTGGAGGGGACTTTAATTGCCCAATTAATCCGGTGCTAGACAAGAAAGGAGGCATACTTTTACCGAGGAAATCGGTCATATCAACCATTGATTGTTTATGTGATGATCTTGACTTGATTGATATTTGGAGAGTGAAAAATCCCACCACAAAAAGCTTTACGTGGAGTCAAAACTCGCCAATGATTCTGTGCCGCTTAGACTACTGGCTTATTTCAAATAACTTACAAGATTTAGTTACAACGACGGATATTACTCCAGCCATAAAAACTGACCATGCAGCCATTTCTATAGAGTTCTGTATCAGTGATAAAAATATTAAAGGTCCCCGCCATTGGAAAATGAACTGCCCGCTTTTGGAAGATGAAGACTATGTTAGAGAAGTAACAGCTAAAATACCTATGTGGCTGAGAGAAGGTCGTAATGAATTGACAGATAATAGAAGTATCTGGGATTGGACTAAGTATAATATCCGAGTTCACGCAATTCAGCATTCAAAACGAAAAGCAATGGAAAGAAAAGAAAAAGAGATGAAACTTCAAAAGGAATTTGATAAAGCAAAGAAAATATTTGATTCCGACCCTAATGACAACAATGCAAACGTTCTCAATTCGGCTAAAGAAAAATTAGAACTTCTTTATGAAGAAAAACTTCAAGGTATTATTATTCGCGCACGCGCGCGTTGGTGGGAACATGGTGAAAAGAGTACAAAATATTTTCTTAATTTGGAGAAAAGAAACCATGTTAAAAAACATGTGCGAAAATTGAAAACTAGTGGTGCGATCGTCACAGATCCCTTTAATATACTCTCCGAACAAAAACGTTTTTACCAAGAATTATACACAAGCAAGAATAAGAATGCAGATAACACGCAAGCGACGGAATTTTTCTTGAACAATTTAAACATTCCTACACTTACAGAACAACAAACGTTATCGTGTGAGGGCAAAATAACTCCAGAAGAATGTGCTAAGGTTCTGGAAAGTTTTCAACGTAACAAATCCCCGGGAAATGACGGAATTCCAGTTGAATTCTATAATACATTTTGGCCACTTATTAGCGAACCTTTCATTCATTGTGCGAATGAGTGTTTTGAAAAAGGCGAAATGTCGTGTTCCCAGAAACAAGCAGTAATTACTCTTATCGAAAAAAAAGGTAAGGATCGTTCTTTTTTAGAAAATTGGAGACCAATCTCCCTTGTTAACGTAGATGCAAAAATTATGTCTAAGGTCTTAGCGACCAGGATAAAAAATGTTCTTCCAAATATTATCCATCACAACCAAAGTGGCTTCGTTAAAGATCGCTATATAGGTGAAACTGTACGTTCGATCTTCGATTTAATGGATTTTACTCTTAAAGAAAACATCCCAGGTCTCATGATTTTTATAGACTTTCATAAAGCATTTGATAGCGTAGAGTGGAATTATCTTGTTAGCTGTTTGGAGGCATTTCGGTTTGGTCCTGATTTTATCCGATGGGTTAAGACACTGTATAAAAATATACAAAGCTGTGTTATTAATAATGGTCTTACAACAGACTATTTTGCTCTGGAACGAGGAGTAAGACAGGGTGATCCCCTCTCTCCATATCTATTCGTGGTTGTAGTTGAAACTCTTGCTATAGCAATTCGACAAAATATAGCGATAAAAGGCATTGCAATTGGCAAAGAAGAAACAAAGCTTCTCCAATACGCTGACGATACAACAGCAGTTTTGTCAGACACAGAATCGGCACGCGTTCTTTTCAAACTTTTAGATGTTTTCAGAAAATTGTCAGGACTCAGGATCAATACATCCAAAACTGAGGGTATGTGGGTAGGATCTTCCAGAAGTAACAAGTCAAAACCCTTCGGTATTAAGTGGCCTGACGAACCTATCAAAGCCCTCGGAGTTTATTATTCGTATGATATTAAATTGCTACACGAGAAAAATTTCATCGAGAGGTTAGATAGTGTTAAAAAACTTATAAATATCTGGTCTTCCAGAGGTCTTTCTGTTTATGGCAAAGTGACAATTATCAAGTCATTACTTATTCCTAAATTTGTTTATATTCTGTCACTTCTGCCTGCCCCTAAGGAAATCGTTCAAGAGTTAAACCGATTATTATTTAAATTTTTATGGAAAGGAACGGACAAAGTAACAAGACTGTCCATGATAAATGAATATGAGAACGGTGGATTAAAAATGATTGACCTTGAAAGTATGATCAAATCATTACGGCTAGCCTGGCTGAAAAGAATCTTTGGGAACAATGAGGGTCCTTGGAAAAACTATTTACGCGTGACATTGGAGCGTTTCGGAGGGCTTTTTTTATTTTATTGCAATTATGATATCAAAGATCTCGCTATTCCTTCCCAATTTTATTCCGAGCTCCTTCAGTGGTGGTCAGAATTCCGTGACGGTTTTGACACTGGAAAAGAATGACAACTGGTAGTGTGGAACAACAAAGAAATACGTATAAACAACAGGCCTATCTTTTATCGGAATTTTTTTGAAAACGGCATTATTTATGTAAAGGATCTTTTATTTGACACAGATACTTCAACCTCGCTTAAGATTATTTCGAGTAAAATCAGTAAAATTAATTTTTTAATTTGGGCAGGACTTCGTCATTCTGTACCACCACACTTAAAAACAAACAGTGGGGCCAGTGCCCCTTCGGAAATTTCACTATCTTTGACGATAGATAACAATGACTTTGACGTGTTAAAAAAGAAATCTAAGGATTACTATACATTAATCAAAAGGACAAAAGCCCAGTTCCCAAATTATTTTCAACATTTGAGACAAACTTTTAATTTATCAGAAGACGACTGGAAAAGTGTTTTTTGGTTGCCCCATAAGGTGTCCTTTGAACCATACTTAAAAGCATTTCAATACAAAGTCCTTAATTCAATATTATTTACCAATACAAAGTTGTGTAAGATAGGATACATCTTAGATGATAAATGTTCATTCTGTAAATCGGAACCGGAAACCCTCCACCACGTTCTTTTTGATTGTCGCCATGTACAACGCTTTTGGAAAGATTTTGAATACTTTTTCTACTTTTTGACAAGAGAATTCTTCCATCTCACCCTGCAAGACGTTATAATTGGAATAATATACGCAAAGTGCCCTTTACTAAACTATCTGTTACTGAATGCTAAATTGTATATATGGGATTGCAGAAGAAATCAGACACTTCCTAGCATAACTGCCTTTAAACTAAAGGTTAAAACTAAGTATGAAACAGAAAAGTTTATATGTGTTAAAACTAATAGCATGGATAAATTCAATAAAAAGTGGGCTCCGTGCATGGGCTTTGCACCCGTGTAAATAGATCCTAGTAATGAGTTTGAATGGTGTGGATGTAATCTTTATTTTATTTTAAGTATCGAAACTAATAGCAAGTAACTGGGTTAGTATTGTAAGTAGTTTTATTAGTATTGTAAATAGTGTAAGTAGCTTTAGTATTGTAAGTATCTGTCGTGATTGTTATTGTAAATAGTGTAAGTATCTTGAGTATGTAATTAGCTGTACTGTATTGTATGTAGTCATATTAGTATTGTGTAGTATGTAATTAGCTGTACTGTATTGTATGTAGTCATATTAGTATTGTGTAGTATGTAATTAGCTGTACTGTATTGTATGTAGTCATATTAGTATTGTGTAGTATGTAATTAGCTGTACTGTATTGTATGTAGTCATATTAGTATTGTGTAGTATGTAATTAGCTGTACTGTATTGTAAGTAGTCATATTAGTATTGTGTAGTATGTAATTAGCTGTACTGTATTGTATGTAGTCATATTAGTATTGTGTAGTATGTAATTAGCTGTACTGTATTGTATGTAGTCATATTAGTATTGTGTAGTATGTAATTAGCTGTACTGTATTGTATGTAGTCATATTAGTATTGTGTAGTATGTAATTAGCTGTACTGTATTGTAAGTAGTCATATTAGTATTGTGTAGTATGTAATTAGCTGTACTGTATTGTATGTAGTCATATTAGTATTGTGTAGTATGTAATTAGCTGTACTGTATTGTATGTAGTCATATTAGTATTGTGTAGTATGTAATTAGCTGTACTGTATTGTATGTAGTCATATTAGTATTGTGTAGTATGTAATTAGCTGTACTGTATTGTAAGTAGTCATATTAGTATTGTGTAGTATGTAATTAGCTGTACTGTATTGTATGTAGTCATATTAGTATTGTGTAGTATGTAATTAGCTGTACTGTATTGTATGTAGTCATATTAGTATTGTGTAGTATGTAATTAGCTGTACTGTATTGTATGTAGTCATATTAGTATTGTGTAGTATGTAATTAGCTGTACTGTATTGTATGTAGTCATATTAGTATTGTGTAGTATGTAATTAGCTGTACTGTATTGTATGTAGTCATATTAGTATTGTGTAGTATGTAATTAGCTGTACTGTATTGTATGTAGTCATATTAGTATTGTGTAGTATGTAATTAGCTGTACTGTATTGTATGTAGTCATATTAGTATTGTGTAGTATGTAATTAGCTGTACTGTATTGTATGTAGTCATATTAGTATTGTGTAGTATGTAATTAGCTGTACTGTATTGTAAGTAGTCATATTAGTATTGTGTAGTATGTAATTAGCTGTACTGTATTGTATGTAGTCATATTAGTATTGTGTAGTATGTAATTAGCTGTACTGTATTGTAAGTAGTCATATTAGTATTGTGTAGTATGTAATTAGCTGTACTGTATTGTATGTAGTCATATTAGTATTGTGTAGTATGTAATTAGCTGTACTGTATTGTAAGTAGTCATATTAGTATTGTGTAGTATGTAATTAGCTGTACTGTATTGTATGTAGTCATATTAGTATTGTGTAGTATGTAATTAGCTGTACTGTATTGTAAGTAGTCATATTAGTATTGTGTAGTATGTAATTAGCTGTACTGTATTGTATGTAGTCATATTAGTATTGTGTAGTATGTAATTAGCTGTACTGTATTGTATGTAGTCATATTAGTATTGTGTAGTATGTAATTAGCTGTACTGTATTGTAAGTAGTCATATTAGTATTGTGTAGTATGTAATTAGCTGTACTGTATTGTATGTAGTCATATTAGTATTGTGTAGTATGTAATTAGCTGTACTGTATTGTATGTAGTCATATTAGTATTGTGTAGTATGTAATTAGCTGTACTGTATTGTATGTAGTCATATTAGTATTGTGTAGTATGTAATTAGCTGTACTGTATTGTAAGTAGTCATATTAGTATTGTGTAGTATGTAATTAGCTGTACTGTATTGTATGTAGTCATATTAGTATTGTGTAGTATGTAATTAGCTGTACTGTATTGTAAGTAGTCATATTAGTATTGTGTAGTATGTAATTAGCTGTACTGTATTGTAAGTAGTCATATTAGTATTGTGTAGTATGTAATTAGCTGTACTGTATTGTAAGTAGTCATATTAGTATTGTGTAGTATGTAATTAGCTGTACTGTATTGTATGTAGTCATATTAGTATTGTGTAGTATGTAATTAGCTGTACTGTATTGTAAGTAGTCATATTAGTATTGTGTAGTATGTAATTAGCTGTACTGTATTGTATGTAGTCATATTAGTATTGTGTAGTATGTAATTAGCTGTACTGTATTGTATGTAGTCATATTAGTATTGTGTAGTATGTAATTAGCTGTACTGTATTGTATGTAGTCATATTAGTATTGTGTAGTATGTAATTAGCTGTACTGTATTGTATGTAGTCATATTAGTATTGTGTAGTATGTAATTAGCTGTACTGTATTGTATGTAGTCATATTAGTATTGTGTAGTATGTAATTAGCTGTACTGTATTGTAAGTAGTCGCACTTTATTGTAAATAAAAATTGGCTGTTCAAGTTAAAAAAAAAATGAATAAATAAATAAATAAATAAGTAAGGCTCAGTTCTGCCGCAGTAAACACTATAAATACTGTACAGACTGCTCCATTTCGAGAACAATTGAGATAAATTATTTACTCGCGTAACATAGCATTCATTAACCGTTTCCAATTTTGTTTTTTGAAAGTGTTTCTTTGTCCGACTACTGTAAATCTACAAGTGAATTGCCATTATAAGAAATTTGTTTATTTTTTGATATTTGTTTCCAAACACGTAAAAAGAAGAGCGAAAATCTGATTTTCTGCCAGCTTCCAGAGCCGTGCTTTTAAAATTTATCAGGCAAACAAAAAACTGCTTTATTGCATACCAAATGCCGAGAACAAAGTTAAGAACAAGACGCACAGTATATTGTTGACTTCGGAATTTGCTTCATCAGTGCTCTGTACAAGATAGGTACGAAAGTAGCTACAGGATATATGAAACCCCGCAGCAAACCGAACACAACAGACCAAGAGAATACTTGCACCTTAAACTTATTTATTATTCACAAGGTTTCAAATTTTCACAGATCTGTCAGAGCAGAACGAGAGCGATGTCTTACTACTTTATTTGGATATGGGAGAAATTTAACAATGAAAAAATTGAGATGAGAAAATTTTGCATCGAACCAGCACTCTCTATTCTAAAGAACACCAGTTCAACTGAAAAATAAAAATGGCTTCAGATTTTAAGGGCATAACCTACTCCCTGAGCTGAAAATTTTAGAACGATTTTCGTATCACCTTGAAATGATTACGCGTAAACACAACCAAAACAACAAGTGAACTGTACGGAACAAATTTGATTGGTTTAGCGAACGGGGGCAAACGCGCGCGGCCTTTGGTTGGTTTAGCGAACACGCAAAGCGCGAGCTAAAAAGTAGCTATTCTCTTTGATATCACTCACACAGTTTTCATCATTCTGGTAGTTCAATCGAACAAACCTCTTCCCCTATTTAGGATATTTTAGCGCGAAAACGAGCAAAGCTTGCTTTGCCGGATCCTTTCAACTACTGGCGGATGGAACACATCACAAACACTCAGGGAAAGCGTTTTTCAAGGTCATACAAAAATCACCCTATCTGTCGCGCATGCTATATCTATTACTTAAACCAGTTGCGTGATGTTAATACTCGCGCTTGCTCTTAAGATTTTTCTCGGGTCCTCACTCCATAAACATAGGACCGTTATACGTGCAAAATTGATGACTTGCGAAATGAGAAAAAAAAAAGAAAAAAGGTTATATACTGAGTATCACAGAAGTGGTTTATTGGCCTAACTGATATAATCCTAACAGTAACGGGAGCGGAATTCTACAGTGTTTCTTGCACCACCAACTGGGTACCGAACCAAAGACAATCCCGACTTGGCTTGCACGATTTTCTCTGAGCTTAGTACCAATGGCAAGTTCTTGCTTCGTTCTCTGTCTGGTTCATTGTTTTATTTGCGGTTACTAAATTCAGTTAAACCTTAACAGACACCTCCGTTATACCAGCACCTCTCTATTTCAGACAGTCAGCTACAGTTAACCTGCTCGCGAAATTCATACGGACATGCACAATGCAGAATATTGGATGTCCTGTTCTACAGCTTTGACTGTGCTTCGGTTTTGGGTTTTTACAGCAACCATCTAAAAATTGTCCTTGTAGTCATGTTAACTTTCGTTTGTTGACAGTGCAGTGAATTCTTTAAGCAACTCCTCAGCAGCTTTTCTTGTCTTTAATGTGTTTGCTTTCCCTTGATATCTTCCTTTCTTTCCTCCGCCTTTACCTTCAAAGACAGCAGCAATTCTGTAAATGGAAGCATATACAAGGTTAAAACGTGTTGATTGACCATATTCGGAATAAAGTCACCGAATAGTTTCCACAAATTACTTTTTCGGGCACCTTTGTATTGTAACATCTGTTAACACATACTGGAATACATCGTTTAAGAATATAAAATATTTCAGTGGCGCCACTAATTAGTATTGTGTGTAGACCTATTTTGGTTTACGGTCCATCGAACATATCATCACAAATGAGCTCTACTGCGCAGCAATATAAATTGATGCTGTAGATAACATTGTAAACCATATTGAAAAACTAACAAAAGTGACAAAAGTGTAACCAATTTTTGCCAGTTAAATAACTATTTTAACATGTTGTCTGGTGCATACCTTTGCTTTGCAGGTCATTCAAGAAGTATGGTGTAAGTTCCTGCTGATGATATTACAGTGGCCATGTAATAAAAGTCATACTCAGGATAGCCTGTTTCAGGCGTTTAGATTGTGGGGAGCTGCGAAAAGCGGCGCGCGGCACTATAGGGTCGGCGCCAGGGAAAACTTCTCTTGCGCCCGATTTTTTTTCGCGGGCCACAAACTTAACGCCTGGAACAGGCTATACTAAGGACACGTTTTGGAACCAATCAGAATGCTTCTTTTCGTAATCTACTATTTCATTGTACTCAATAGCTTGCGAGATTTTTGTCAGAGAACTTACTTTGGTGCTATCTGTGACACTTGCTTCTCTTCTCCAAACACTAGGAACTGCCCGGGTCCTTTGTCTGGACCAGTTGTTACTAGAACAAGCCGAGGCTGCAAAACAAAAGAGTACCTTCACTGTAACACAGTGCATGTAGTCATGATGAACATGGTGTTATAAATCTCTTTACCAAAGCAATTATTTTTATTTAATATAAAATTCATTAATTCATAAGGAAAATACAAACAAAATGACAATTTAATGATGGCTTGTAATCCTAATACAGAATAGCTATGAAATGCTAATTAGTTACAACCACTAATTTTCATTCGCATCTGTGTTGTATCAGATTTACAATCATGAGCCGACCTACATACTTTATTGTGTCCTCCCCAAAGGGGCTTTTCAGGAACAATCGATAAAAATAACTAATTACAATACTTAACTTATTACAATGCTTAACTTATTTAATTACAAATTATAATACTTAAATCGACTTATTACTTATTACAATAATTACAGAACAGCTATACTGTATCATCGATAGAGAATACTAATTGGAATGCAAATAAGCTTCATTGCTGTTGTTTGCAGCAGTTCTGTATGAATATTTTATCTATTATGTAAAAAAACATCTGCATTCACTAACTTGGTCAGACAACTCATGCACCAAAGCATTCATATAGTCCATATCTCCATTTTCTCTGTAGCATTAAAGAAGAACACAGATATTTAAGATCAGTTGCAAGATACCAGCCAAAATTAGTGACAGCAGCACATGATATAAAATTTATTGACTTAAAATTACCTGTGAATATAGAAGTAAGTGTTTGTTTGTGCGGAGGACTTGAGCTGATAAGCTTCCAACTTAGCAAGTTCTCTTAGCTGAGACTTTGTAATCTATGGAACACAAAAGAACAAAATTAATAGCAAAATTATATTGGATATATCAGACTATCATATAAATCACAACTACATACATACTGCTAATGTGAGAATCTTTTGCAGGTAAAATGTTTGTACACAGTTCACATATACGATCATTTCATTGATGATACTTAACAACTATGAGGTGAATAGATGTCTTAGTATATAGCACGGAAATGATGATTTTTAACTCATTTATTCCTGTCAGCGATTAAAATTTCCATGTGCAAATTGCTTGGAGGTGAATACAATGTAGCTCTTGCTTTCCCGAGTTTCAGTAGCCAATCAGAGCACGCAAACAATGCTATCCACTGTTTTAATACATACATGTACTTAACCACATTTAGTTTCATTTATTCACCATCTTCAAGTAAATAAAAGCTCACAATAATAATTTAATTATTGAGGAGCTCTTCAGTTGGCTTGATTAGCTCAATATTGTAAACTTGCAAGGTCATGGGTCTGAGTTGGAGCCTGGATTTTTTTCTGGACTTACTTTACAACTGCCAACCCTCTAAAAGTGGACACCCCTGTAAGGCGGACATCAATGGTCAGCTGGTCGCAGCCAAATTGAATTGAATTGTCTGTTGTGTAACTAAACTCTCTATTCGGTGGACACCTCTTTAAGGTGGACATCATTGGTCAGTTGGTCGCAGCCAAAATTCACTTCACTGTCCGTAACTAAATTCTCTATAAATAAGGTGGCAGCTTAGAAAGAGTTAAGTTACAGACAAGTATTATGCATATCATAAGAGCAAGTCCATGAAGGCTGCTAACCTTGTTGAGAGACTTGAGTGAATTCTGAATGCGATCCACAGCTGTAGCGTGATCATCAGGCCCAACACTTATTCAAATAACAATTAATGGTTAATTTAGTGTGTACAAATACTGTTCTATTAAATGTAAATTTATTACACAAACCTAAACTCGTTGCAAACAACAGCACATTAGCATGGACAAGTGAACTCAATATCAAAACCCTTACTGTATGGATGAAAATATTCTGTTACTTATCTTTTCGGAGAAATTAATTATACTTATGAAAACAAAATACCTGTTGTGGTGCAAATATTTCCTTGGTGCAAATTTTATTTTCCTTTGTTTTTGGGTATTGTAATGTATAATAATGAGTTTTAAACAAAGGAAAATAAAATTTGCAACAAGGATAAAATTGCACCACAACACATCAGTATGGAAAGCCCATTTTTTTTCTGATCATGCACTGAAATCTCATATGATAAACCAGCAATGATGTGAGTAATGAACAAACACTTACCTTAACATCCTAGTCAATGCTCTCTCATTATCTAAAGCTTTCCCAAGGTACTTCAAAACTCTGTCTCCAGCAAGAAAGGACAGTCTAGTACCACCTCGCATTGAGTCTGTTTCTGGGAACAGTTTGATTACCTAAGAAGAAATCGGTCTATTTGTAATGTTTCAAATAATGCAAAAGATGCCACTTACAGGTGTATGTTCAGAAATGCAGGGAAGTATAATTTAACAAGTATGATACTTTATATATGTATTTGACAGAGTTGTTTGTCGTTTTCATATTTCTTCATATGTGACAGAATTTCATCGGAGTGTTTTGGTGAACTTTTATAGGCGAGGACACTTTGTGTTGCCAGTCATGGAGTAGCATGACCCCCCCTCTGCCTGCATTTCTGGACATATCTCAAAGATGCTTACAGATATAATCTGGCAGTGACCGTAATTGATAGTCTTCTATTTAATTTACAGCGAATGCAAAACAATCGACTCATGTCTTCATGAACATGCCATAAAATTACAAGTAATTTTATGGCATGTTCATGAAGACGAGTCGATTGTTTTGCATTCGCTGTAAATTAAATAGAAGGCTATCAATTACGGTCACTGCCAGATTATATCTGTAAGCATCTTTAAGATATGTCCAGAAATGCAGGCAGAGGGGGGTCATGCTACTCCATGACTGGCAACACAAAGTTTGACTGTAATACCATGACAAATTCATTCCAAATAATTTGTTTCTACATGTACATTTGCATAAACTTACAATGAAAGTAACTGGAACACAAAAAATGTTTGTCCCCTATTTACAGTGATATCCTGGACAGCTTTGGGATATCAACTACATATTAGTCCTTTGAATGTTTTATCCATCCCAAAGTAATGGCTACCCCAAAGTAACAGCTACCTCAAAGAAGTGGCCCATTTGACCTTCTTAATCCAAGGTAACAGAAGAGTGGGTTGAGGTCAGACAGAATCAAGATCTGATGTGCTATGCTATGTTAAAGTTGGCTAACCTGCACTTGACTAAGATTACTGACATGTGTTCCACAACACATATTCCTGTCAATTCCTAATAGAACAAAATCACAAGTCAAATAACTATACTCTTCAAATGTGGAATATTTTAATAATTACATAACTAAAAACAGATCTTAAACCCTCCTGCACACAACCAATACATGTCCCATATTCTTTGATAAGATAATATGAAGAAGTATTATATATCGTACCACATGTACTTCTGTTGTGAGGGATACTCTATAGTCCATCACAGATCATATAAATTATAACTATTTTTAATACCTTATAACATTTGATGAAAAAAAATTATTTTATTTTTATTGAGCGAATAAAGACATTATATAGTGAAACCTGTATTAAGTAGACCCCGTATTAAGTCGACAGTCCCTTTATTAAGTGGATACCAGCTGTTTGGCATGGGTCCCCAAATTTTCTTCCCATATTTACTGTAAAACAAAACTGTATTTAGTGGACCCCTCTATTAAGCAGACACCAGCGAGGGTCCTAAGGGTGTCCACTTAACAGAGGTTTCACTGTAAATGGTTTTTATTCTTGATAAACATACATTTTTATCATCATCTTCACGGGGTTATCCCCACCCCACCCCTCCAAGGCCATTTGGTGAAGGTACAAGCCTGACTTACTTATATCACTTGACCAAATTAATCACACTGGAAGACAACATGGATTTAAAAAAGATTTAAAAAATACCAGTAAGCAGCAAAACTAACTAACCTGGTATTTCAATAACTCTTACTGGACCCTCATGGTCATCAGGAAGACCTCTGGTTGATGCCTGATGGCAGAGATAAACACTAATTTATAAGTATGCATTATTACAAAACAGACACTACATTGTACAATTATAACTACTGGTAGTATATCACGCATCAGGCATACCACACTTGGTCAGGGAGGAGGGAGGGTGGGGGGGAGGGGGGTTAAGCAAATTATACCTTGTCTGATTTGAGACCCTTGAAAAGAAGTTAACGGCCCTGCCTCACATGTGTAGTGGTACTTACATACTATGATGTTGACTCACATGTTTAAGTTCAGGACATGCTGCACTTGGATGCACATGTACATTCACTGGCGTGCTATTCCTTATTATCTCATTGGCGGTTCTCTCTATCCATTCCATCTCTTCAGCAGTCAGCTTTTTGCAGTCGAGTTCTATGTGAGAACGCAACTTTCCCAGCTCCCTAGTGATAAATTTAACATACATTGTAATACTATAACACTGGTAACTCAAAGTCTCAAAAACTGAAACCAATCTACTACCCCTGGATATGCTTCATACATTCCTATAATTTTACATGCAATAACTTAAACTCTTGATAACTCAAAGTAAATTTGATTTTCCTTCTGGTCATTTTACTTTCTAACTTTATCCTTCATTATTACCTCGAACCTAATTTAAAGTAGTGTTATAACTTAAAAAATTCCATAAAACACTGGTTGAAATGTCTTGAGTCTGTTTTAATAAAAAAAAAGCCTTTCTCTTATAGATAAACAAGCACATATGTAATGAAGTTTAGGAGATAATTATTTTGGTCATAAACAAAACTATTACAGAGCATGCTGAAACATGCACAATTACTACTCAGAATATACATGAAATGTGTATAACAGTGTGTGCTTTATGAATTAAATTGGACTCAAAAAACTTGCACACATGATAGACCAGCTTCTAGGTAAAGAAAGTGAATAAATTTAAAGTTGATATGATGTGGCATATTTTATTCTTGTAGCAGCATACTAAGAAGTTTAATAGCCATGATGTTTGGAGCTTTAGTCCTTTGTTAGAGCAAGGTAACAGTCAGCTCTCTAACTAACTAATTAGCACTGTAGTCTGCAATGTATGAAGCAAACTTACCATGAAGTAGTTTCGTAGCCAAAATTGTTTTCAATGATCGCAGATACAAGATGCTGTCCTGAAAAAGATCAAATTTAAGCACTGCCTGTCATTGCTCAGTTGAGGTATTAGGTCCAAAAGATACAAGGACGATCACTGAACTCGCTCATGCAATCCATCAATAAAAAACATTAATCCATCCATCAATCAATCAATCAATCAATCAATCAATGCCTTAAGAGGTCTAAAAGCATAATTATTACCGCATAAACAGGAGTTCCCAGGTACATGTAATCAGGAGCTCTCTCTCACACTCTCTCTCTCTCACTACAGTGCTATAAAACAACAGTACCTTTACCAGTAATTAAAAATTCTATTAATCTAATGGAAACCAATATTAAAGGTAAGTAGTAGAATTTTATTGAGGAAATACACATATTAGAGAAAGGAACATGACAATCAACTTCAGACCAGCATATTCTTCCCGAAAAAATTGAATAGTGAAAGAACATTTTAGTACCTTAAAGCATTGCTTCAAGGATAAAATCATGTAAGAATTGTATATTTCAGATGCTGTAATGTGGGGGGGAGGGGCAGAGGGGCGGGAGGGGTACAGGAGACGGGAGAAGAAAGGGCAGGAAGCGGGATCTCAACGAGGGAGGGAAGCGGGAGGGAAACAGGAGAGAAATTAAAAAGGGAAAGCGTACTATATTTATTACATCCAGTCAAAAACACGAACTTAACATTTTTTGACTTCCATTTAACGTCCTCCGAGGCTTAAAACAAATTTTTATATACAACATTAGTTCCGGTGAAACTGGAAACCTTTAATTCAAGTAGGTATGTCATAGGTCATGAATGAGATGACGACACATGTACATGTGTGTCAGTGTCTCGCAGAGCGGGAGGAGTTTGGAGACAAAGGGACACAAAGGAATGGGAGGCGGGAGAATGGGGTACGGGAAGCAGGAGGTTTTGAACCCCCTGTCCCCCCCACTAATGTTTTACCTGAATGTTGCTGCATGTGATCAAACCTCCGTGACCAGTCAACTACGAGATCCACTTCAGTGCCTTCTGGGATTGCTTCAGGAACAAAATGGACAGCAGTTCCTCCTCGTCGTATAACTCTCATTACTTCAATACCATTGATCTATCGGGCAAATGGGTGCAGTTTTCCTTACATTTTATATTTTTTATTTATTTTTATTTATTTACTATTTTTTTATAAATATATTATATTTTATTATATTGGATCAAGCAGACCTAGGAAAATAATCAGTCTGTAGACTGAAAGACATTAAATTTTTAGAAAAATTTTTCTATGAGATTCTCTGCAAATGAATTTTGGATTCATGAAATATGTTTTTCCTGGCAAAATCTATGACTCAAGGATGTTAAGAAACTGCCAGAAGGATTCTTCATAATCTTGAGATAATCTTAGCATGCTCAGGTGTATAACTTAAGCCTCATAAATGCATTATCTGATGTAGCAGCAGCATGGTAACATCACCACTCTTCAGGTATTATACAGAAGAAACAAACACTCACTGTTCCACGGTCATCAGGCTGTTCATGTTATCATGGATTTGCCATCCAAATTACATAAAAAGGAAAGAAAAATAAATGATACACATACATAAACCAAATGTGTCAAATATGTACTGCAGAAGTGAAGTCAGGATGCCCAGTATGTTTTGGGGGTAGTGAGATTCTACATGTAGCAGGGATATTTTTGGGTTAGGTTAGAGGTTGAATTTCCACTTATTTGTGCTACTGGTTATTATCTCAGTGCTTATATATAAAGGCTGTAAAAGCTGACTCAACTTAGTCGTCTCCCAGTCTCCTATGCTATGATCCAACTCATGAATAACAAATGCTCTAAATAAAAGATCCTGCACACCTTCAGACCATCCCCTCCCCTCCCCTAGGCATTTCGGTACACTCACCCACCCTCCCGCATCCAACTCCCCACTCTTCCCTCCCTCCAATGCCGTTACCATGGGGACGACAAGAATACAGGGCCAATTTTTCCATACACCTTCAGAGTTCCAGATACATGTATGAGGGGGGTCTCATGTCAAAAACCCGACAAGGCAGGCTTCCTGACCTGATAAATCACATGGCTAACTTAAGAAGATTTAGAGAGACCCACAACCTGTCGACCCCTTAAAATTATTCGACTCCCTGCCTTTGAAAATTAACTGGAACACTGCACCTTCCTCGTTCCTTAGGTGCTAAGTGAGGGGGCGTAAGGGTTTGCGGTGATGCGGTTTTGTGTTATTTTTGGTGCGGTTTTACGGAAAAAAATTTTTTGACATGCAGTATTGCAGTTTTATAAGACTCGGCGGTTTGCGGTTTTCATAAATTATTTGGTAAATTTTGGATGCGGTATTGCGGGTGTTTTACATTTTTCTGCGCGGTTTTGCAGTTTTCGGACCGCCCTTACACCCTCCTCCTAAAACAACTGGCGAGCCGCCGAGCCACTAAATTATGTACCTTCCTCCTTCTATAAGCCCTAATGCACTTATCCATTTAAATCCCGATCCCCCCGCTCCCCCCCGCACCCCAGGCCAAGGTGGGGATTTGACTTGACATCATTGCAAATGTTAACAAACCCCCACCCTTCTGGGGCATATTGACTGGTAAAACCCCCACCCAGGTGGGGAAACCTTTGTTGTACCCTCCACTTAGTACAAATTTCCTACTTCTTTAGTGTACAAATTTAGCTAAAGCAAGAGCCAAATGTGATAACAGAGCAAGATATAGATATAATATGTCAAGGATACCGGTATGCATCAGGGAGTCAAAGTATAGGATGGGCATAACCAGACACCAATGACCACATGCAGAAATTACCATAAGAAAACTAGGCACGAGTCAAATCCCCATCTCGCTCCCCCACTTTGCTGAATGTGCAAAGCAGATCCTGAGAAATCCCCCACCCCAATGGGCAAATCATGCCTTAAAATACGATAAAAATCTCCCACATTCCCCCACCTTGGCACCCGCGGGGGTGGGAGGACTTCCATATGAAAGTGATGGGGGTGCTCGTCAAAAATTTTTCGAAAAACAACCTAAAAGGTACCAGAATCTTGTTTGATGGGCATAGCTCTAAAGAATTTTTACCCCTTAGAGGTACCAATTCGAAAACAACACGTCATAGGGTTGGGGGGATTGATAAGTGCATAAGTCTACTGCCGAGCAACCAGGCCACTAAATTATGTACCTTCCTCGTTCTTTAGGAGCTTAGTCGACTGGCGAGCCGCAGAGCCACTAAATTATGTGCCTTCCTCGTTCTTTAGGCGCTAAGTCGACTGGCTAGCCACCGAGCCACTTAATTTTATACCTTCCTCGTTCCCTTGGCGCTATAAAGTCCACTGGCGAGCCGCCGAGCCACTAAATTATACACCTTCCTCGTTCTTTAGGCGCTTAGGTGATTTCCTTGGAGTTCATGTTTGTTTAACTATTTCCTTGTGATATCCGTTTTTCCTTCACTGACGAACCACTTTAGTATAAATACTGCTTCAGAAGTGGCCCTGTATTCTATAGTTGCTCCAGCTTATACGCGGGGGAGTGAGTATGAGGCTAGGAGACGAAGTGGAAGTCGTGGAACGTAATCTTTACAGACGTATATATAAGCTTTGTTGTCATACATACATGTGTTCGTCACTGCACCATAGTACTCCTAATAAGTACAGTGACCAACATATTCTCTATGTTCCTACCTGTCCTCCTCCTTCAGGGAATAACACGGTGTCCTCGAGAGTGACTTCGAACGCATGATCTTTGCCGTTGAGTTTGCCGGCTTTGCACGATACCACTTTCGTTTTCAAATTTGTAAGGAAAGAGTCTTGTTGGCAAGCGAATACCATGCTGATTGGTTGATATATTAGCGAACTATCGGTCAATATTTTCGAGACAAGGAAAGGAGAAATGCGTGTTAAAGGTCGCAGTAAACGGATCATGCAAAATTTTCCCTTATGAGCCAGCACTTTGTCAGCGGCTTTCCGCGTAATTTAATAACTCGTAGGAATTTAAATTAAAATTCGTCTTCCACTCACGTCGAAGGTCCCATGGTGTAATGGTTAGCACTCTGGACTTTGAATCCAGCGATCCGAGTTCAAATCTCGGTGGGACCTGCCTTTTTTTTTCTATTTTTTTTTTTAACTAGGTCAAAATTTTGTAATCATACATACATCTATCGCCAGTAATATGAACACAAGAATGCACATAACATAAAGCAAACAAAAAACAAAATTACCTGATTTATTTCACTAAATTTTTGCTTAAGTGGCCCTCCTCTTCTTTGGGAGGGAGAGGGGGAGAAAGCACATAAATATCAGAGTTGTAATTTTTCCTTTGCACTAACAGAGTCTGGTAATTGGATAAAGAAGTTCTTTATTCTTTAAGTGCCTATAACCCCTAGAAAGTTATTTTCAGAATCAACTCTATGTACATTGAATAGTTGATTGGTAAAATATTTCTGGTTTTGAACTTTGCGTTTGTGAGTTATAGAGATTTGAATTTACAAAATGCTAATTAGATGACGTCAACCCGGGAATTTGCCATTATTTCTACATCAATTTACAATGCGCAGTTTACAGCTTGAAGATAATTAATTTGATAAATGTTAAAAATAAACTGTGGATAGTCGATTGATTCGTAAAAAATATTTCTTGGAGGTGAAAACAAGTAGTTGTATAATAAATGATTCCCGGTTTGACGTCATCTAATTAGCATTTTGTAAATTCAAATCTCTATAACTCTCAAACGCGACGTTCAAAACCAGAAATATTTTACCATTCAACTATTCAATGTACATAGAGTTGATTCTGAAAATAGCTTTCTAGGGGTGATAGGCACTTTAAGTTGTCTTGTCTATTAGATGCAATGGATAAAATCTCTGGCAATTTTATACGGTACATTTAAAATCTTAGTTAAATATGAGCACACCCAGGGGGGGAGGGGGGGGGGGGGGGGGGGGGTGGGGCAGCTATGCCATACTGATGAGTCCTAATAAGGATGTAAAAACAGCTGTCCATGGCTGCCACTGCCAGGGTGATATGGCTGTGTGCATACGTAAGGTACTGGCCAGTTGGTGTTTGATTGTGTCACTTGCTTTTTTCGTGCATTTACAAATTATTAAAATATCTAAAAATTTACAACAGGTTAAAAATGATACAGTCCCGTACATCCACTGGATTTAAGTTAAAAAAAGTTGTTTACAACAATTCCTTTTGACATAAGCTGAGAAATCAATCCTTGTGAAATCTGCAAATAAAATAACATAATATAAATAACATTTAAGTAACAATTCAGAGATCTAAGCAACACACTGCCAGAGTAGAGTAATTTTAGAGTAATTGTCACTCTCACTCTCACATTGACAGTGTTGACATGTCACATGCCCTTTTATTGGTCCTTAATGTTCTAACCTTTGTCCATTTTATAGTTGTTGTTGTAACTTAAACATTTTTTCTTTTTTTACTTAGTACTCTATCTTTATTTTAAATCTAACCCATAGGACTTACCATGGGACCTTGTGGGCCATTCATACCTAGCTGTCTGGGTTGTTCATTTTTTTGGTAATTTGCAGGATTTACATTTTTGTTATCAAATAACACTGTTTAAAAATTATATTTTTAAAAAAATTACAGACTCTAATTTTTTTCTATATAATGACTGAGGCCATGTATTTACTTACTTTACTGCAACCTTTAACCCTAAGAAGCTTAAGCTTGTATTTTGGAGACAAAAACAGTTTAATACTCTGATCAGTAACATAGTAGCACCAGCTGACATCCAATTCTGTTAACCCACAGCACTGCTGTGCTAAAACAACAATGCTCTTGTCTGTTACTCCGTAGCAGCTGCTCACATGCAGTTCTTGAAGGTTCAAACATCGTTCACTCAAGGCCATCACACCTGCATCAGAAATCTAAAAAAAAAATAGAAAGAAACTGAAGTAATCAGGGGAACGGCGATGGAAACAGAAGACAAATTGAAGAGGCTAGTGGTAAAAAAACTGTTAGTGACTTTTCGGACTTTACTGTGGCCAATAAAGTTGATGTTTCAACCGCTGGCCCTTAGTTAGAGCAAGCCAAAGAACCCACAAAAACTTGATTTTTAACCTTTAAATTTTCTCAACATCTATTTGTCGCACTTGTAAGTCTGTACCTTAAAACAGCTACTGAGATCCAGCTCAGTTAACTCCTTGCAGTGCCTGGCTATTGCTTCCAGTGCAGCATCAGTCACCCCTTTACACCTGCTTGCTGTAAGCACGGACAGCTTGCTGCAGTTCTGAGCGATCACAAACAAGTTTTCCTCTGTCACACTCGGCCAACATGTGTCCAGATGAAGAACTCGCAAATTATTGACATATTTTAGTATGTGTTTCAACCCATCCTCTGTCAGAACAGACTCGTGAGGAACAAAATCTAAATGAACTAAACTTCCCATGTATTCATTTACACGTCTTCTCCATGTTCTCGATACACGTCGACACAGACAAAGAGATGGCAGGTCTAAACAATAAAGAATCTTAAAAATAATCTCGCTTGGGAAAACCTCGATAACATCATGCCTTGATACGCAGATATGTTTTTCCGTTTGGGTGCAAAAACGATCTTCCATCATACTTTTAGATTCCGATCCTTGGAAATATTACTTGAAAAAGTACATTCAATGCTGTATTGACGCCATTTCAATACGTGTCTGCAGTCTTGTATGGAGTTTTCGTATTAAAAACAATGTACTTCCATTGTTACCTCCACATTATGACGGTGATACAAACGCTAACAGCTATTCAGAACTTTTCTGTTGTTGTCAATTTGGACAATTTGCAAACGAGACGAGTCGTTTCCCAACGTCCACCACAAAAAGTGACAGGCGTTAATGAATTGAAAAAGACTGTGTACGAAACTCGCATCCAGTACACTGCGCCATTTTCTCGGTCACTTGATTGCTCCCTCCTCATTTCTTGTTCTTTGTTTTGTTTTGTTTTGTTTTGTTTTTTCACTCTACTGATGGGAATTACAAGTTATGATTAGTGTTCATCGATAAATGTCTTTAAAACAGGATAAGTAATTATAAAAACCTCAACACAAGACAAAATTGATGCCACTTCAACTTTAGATGGGATCTCAAAATTCAGAATTCTTTCTTTTGCCCCATTTATGCCAACGGTTAAACTATACCTGCCAACTTTTTCCGAGTGATTGGCGTGAGAATTTTTTCGTGGGAGTGCCAGGATTTCCGAACGCGACCGGACCAAATCCGAAGAGAACCCGATCTATTCCGAAGATGTCCGAAGATGTTCCGAAGAATTCGGAAGTTTTCGGAAGTTTCCATGGACCTCAGACCTCCGTTTAATGTAACATTCAGCTGTAATTGTAATGTTCAGAACGATGAAAACCTACCAAAAAGTGCCATATTTTCATGAACGTAACTATATTTTTAATTGGATCTTGCAATTTGCAATCAGCAAAAACGTTGAATGCTTTTAAAAAAACAAGATTCGTAAATACGACATAACTCTGTTAATGGATGATGGTTGCAAGGATTGTACCCTCTGCTCATCATAACAATACAATTTTATCATTTTCTTTTTTTAAATTTTAGCTTTTATTATCATTTAATAAATTGTTAGCTTTATATAAATTTTAAATATTAAATATATTTTAGGTTTTAGATTAATATTAGATATTTTATACTTTTTTATGTGTCCCCAAATTAGTATGGGTTTACCCAGGCTATAAGGTCTTTTGACACTTAAATAAAGTTTCTATCTATCTATCTATCTATCAGCTAAGGCTGATAGCTCAAATCTGTAAGTCAGGCGTGAGAAATTGCTCCATAGGCGTGAGTAGGCGTGAGATCGGAGTTTTGGACTCGTAGGCGTGAGACTTGGCAGGTATAGGTTAAACATGTTTAAATGTTGTTTAGTTTAACTACGTTTTAGCCTCTATCTTGAACGTTTTGAAATGTATATGACTCAAACTACCTGGAATGGTAATAAAGTCAATAATGTTTTTTTTTTAGTAAAGATTTCACTCCAAACATTACAGTAGGTTAGGAGGTATTTTTCTAAACCTGTTTTAAACTAAACAAATGTCTCAGCGTTGGTGTGAATAGGGTATTAGTCAAGTACCCTCCTCCTCCCGGGAAATGGTTCAGAAGTATAGATCGGATTTAGCTGAGTCCCTTTGAGTTTCCCTAAATCTGTTGGAAAGGGTTCTGAATGGATCTATGCATTCATGAAGCTTGTTTAACACACAGGATAATTTATATTCTTGTTTAGAGCTTGAGAAGAGACTCAGGCTTTGTGGTTGTACAGACCCTCCTCAGTTGAAAGTCAGGTGGTGCAATGGAAGTGTCAGTAATAAAAGGTCACATGAAAAGAGTAGCCCAGTACGCCCAGTACCTCGTGTGCACTTCTTATTTCATTCGTCCTCTTTAACAATAGACTTCATTGTTATCAGGGCTAGGGACCGATTGTTTAGCTCTTTTATCTATTGTTTTCTCAACCAATAGTGTTGCCGCTCCTGTGAGGTGCTGTTTGCCCCCATAAAAAGGCACCTAAAAATTTGCATACCAGTTTGTTTCAGTCGTGAATGAGTTATCCTAGCAATAAAATTTTACACATTGTTGCCAAATTTTACACATTTTGGCCAATGGGAGAGACTAGATCAGCTACTACACTAGCAAATCGCATCGTGAGGAAATGTCGCACCCGAATAGCACACAAATCGCCCCTCGTGTACTCTTGCGACAAAAGTTGCACTGGAGAACACAACAAAAATCTCATAAAAAATACCATGTGTAAAGAGATCTTTTAGCATGATCGGATAAAAAACGGTTTGGCGTATCTTCCGGGAACACGCCCATCCACAGACGAGATTAAACAAACAAAAAGGGAGGAGTTTTAATGCCGCCTGCGGTGACAGACAGATTTAGAAGTCAATGACTAGGAACTTCAGTTAAACCCGTTTTAATAGGAACCGGCTTTGAAAAGCCACTTATCTTGGTATCAGATATTTCCTTTTTCAGGTATCTTTTTTTTCTCTCTCTCTTCTCAAACGAAATTGAGACGCGAAGAAAACCTCTGAATTGAGAGAAAATACATCCTGTATAACCTTAGTTTATGTTTCACTTTACTTCACTTGATTCACGAAAGCTCTCTGAACTAGCTGTCGCCTGAAACTACTTGTGTCCGTAATGGCTGCCAGCCAGTTTTGTCAGCAAATGAATAAAGTTTAAGGGGTTAGTTCCCAAAGAAAATGTGCGGTTGGTCAGTAAAACACGAAAATTAGTTTTATCAACTGAGACAGTATACTGAGTTGATGAGATAAATTGGCCACCGTAAAGAGATTTAAAAAGCAGACAATTTAAACGCCAGCCTTCCATCAGAGCGAATTGATCATGTCTCGGTCATGCTCGGTGACCAACTTACTGCCTTATCAACTCTTTTGTTCAATGCTTGGCAATGCGTATTATTTGCATTGGCTCCACAAAATATTTAGACAAGCAAAAAAAAAAAAAAAAATAGCGATAAAATTGAACGACATTTCGGTGTCGTGAGTGCCTGACCCTGTTATCAAGTTGTGCATAAAAAAAGCCCAGTACAATGGGGACAGCTTTGGATCTGTACCAAAATTTGAACGGTTACAACATATATTTACACCAAAGTACGCAGTGAAGTTTACACTGAACACCAGTGCGATACCTAAAGTGAACCTGCTTTTTGCAGGTCCAAACTTAGCTAAAATTTGATCAAACGCATATTTCAGTGCGTGTTACTTTCAAGACCGCAGAAGTTAAGCATACTTTCAGCATGTTTCGGTGGTCTCATTTTTTCACTCCAGAAAAAACTCAAAATTATAAACCACACCTAGTTTTGTTAGAAAACAAACTTTGTCAGTCTATCCTATCGGAGGGTTGGCGTCATCCATTTATTGACTTTGGCTCAACACTTGAACTTTCAAAGTGACTTTGTCAGTTCCCTGTTAGCGCAGCAGAGTTTCCTATTCCCGTTGTTTGAGGCCTTTTCTTCCCACCTCAAACAACGGACCACAAGGTAGAAATGCAGGATTAAAAAGTGGCAGAAAAAGGAATTTTTTTCCACGTCTTTCCATTCGTTGTGCCAGAATCAAATTTACTGTTGTAATTACAACTTTAGCAGTTACCTTTTCCGGTTTTTGCAATTTTGAATGATAATAATAATATTAAAAACCCTTTTGTCATACACGAAATGCTTTTAGCGTATAGAAAAATAAAAAAAGAACATATCAAGTGACTCCGGCATTAAGCCACTGATCAGAATAAGTTTTAAACAATTTTTTCTTTAAGATATATACCTAATGAAGCAAATTTCTATCAAATAAGTGAATGTATTTTTTTTTTATCTCAGGAATGAATAGTCTTGTTATTTCTTAACAATTTCTCTTGTTTTATCCTCTGTATATATCAATAAGGTAATTAATTCATTTTTGTTATTTGCTATTTTTATATGAAGTTTTTGTAATTAGGTGTATATAAGCAAGGAATTTGAAAAGCTGACTAGATTTTTTCAAGTTAGTTTCAATCATTTCCATCCATTTACTTATTTATAGTTATAGTGCTGGCTGCACTATAAATTTTGAATTAAATTTAACTGGGACATTGTTGATGCAAATATATCTTTTGGCTTTTCAAAGTAAAAGCCACTCGTTTGTAAAAGGAGAGCAGCGCGAGTTGCAGAGAGGTTTGCCCGCTTGCCACCTCACGCAAGGCAGAAATAAAGGAACGGCTCGGAGTGGAAACAGTTCCTTGAATATATCTAGAGTTTTTTGTAACCATCCGGCTAAAATAAAATGTATTGCTGGCTAGCAAGGTTAGCTCACACTAACGACGGGAATATTTCAATGAAGGGTAAAAAAATGAATTAATATCCAGAAAAAAAAAAAACACATGAACTTCGTAATAATTAAAAAAATAAAAAGACTGGAACGGAACTCAGCTTTATCCATACATTGAACAAATTATTAAAAGTTAGTTCCAATTTTTATTGAACCATTTTCATTATTTTCTGTCGTGTAAACGACCGTTCATGCGACATTTAAATGCTTAAATTTTCATTAAAGAATCGACGATAGTTTACTCTCGTGCACTCCCATCAACTATCAGACATTAAAGGACTCTCGTAATCACTTTACGCTAGCTCTGACGCGCTTACACCAAGCAATATTTTGTATAGCCTGCGAGCAGAGGTTTCGCTCGCGAGCGGCGAAGCTGCGAATTTCCCCTCGCGACTTCGCCGTATTCGACACTCGCGCTAAACTTAGCCTATGTGAAACCTAAATTAGAGGGCCTGTTCGCAAGCTGTATTTTGTACAACTGGTCTCGCAACGGCTGAAACTGTGTTCCGTGTCAAGTTCTGGGAAAGTTGTTAGAGTGTTACACAAAAGTTGCACGAGCATGTTAATTGAAAAATTTGTTCCACCATTGCCGACAATCGTTGCGATAAGTATTGCAACGATTGCAAAAACTAAAATTTGCGAGGAATGTCGGTTGCGGGGTATGTTACACTGGGCGAGTTTCGCGCAACAAAATTGCAATACAAGTCACACGAAACAAGAAACAAAAAGAGATCAGGCAGGTAGTTTTTCCAACGTTCTCAATTTTTAATCAGGCTTTATGTTCTCATTCCGAAGAGTTATTGACGCTGTGCAGTACATAACATCACAATCGAAGCTTCATAGGATATGGCCAATTATATAAATTAACTAAATATTCCTTTGGATAATAAATAAATCGTATGCTTTTTCATATTAACATGACTAGTTGGTCGGGCAAAAACAATTCTCTTCCTCTTTCTTTCATAATTTTTCTTGAAAACTGGCCGGAAGTTTCAACAAATTACAATAAGTTTAAATATTCTATTATACACATCTTCCGAAAATATCAACTTCTTGCAAAAATACTTCGTACAAAATTAACGACACAAGTAGTATACAAAGTCGCATTTGCGATATGCCCCCCACGAAATGCGAGCAATATCCCCAGATATGGAGTGAAAGTTTCATCAAAGAATTCCCGATTGCTCTTGAACACGAACAACCAAGAATTTTCCCTCCCCTCCCTTCCCGAGTTAATTTTGACGTCCCGTAATATACAACAGCTAAGGCGCAAATATGGCTAAGTTGGATATTATGGTTTGAAATAATTTCATTTTTTTTTGTGTATTCTCAACTAGACTGTACAAAATAAGCTTGTCTTCAAATAATAAATAATTCACTTGGCTGTAACACTTAGAAAACTTTTCTTAACTTTTAAACCTAAATATACATATAATTATGAACAAACTGAAAGAAAGGTATTTCTTGGGTCATCACTATTTAACAATTGTAGAAGTTACGCTCCTTTCAACGAAAGGACTGAAACAACGAGGGTCATACACTGTATAAAGTACCAATAATACATGAGCGATCAGAAAATGAAACCGCGAAGAAGCGTAAGGAAATACCGGAAAGGTGACAAGAATACCACAAGAATATTTGGTTTAGATTGAAAGCGAATGGCGTATGCTTCAATAGATAAGACTAAGGTGACAAGGAAATAGCGAAAAACCCTCAACATTTTCCACGACTATGATCAGATTTAAGTTTGGTATTTAACTAATCTAACGTGACAACTTCGATTCTCCGTCCGTATTCCGAGAAAGGATCGCTGCCAAAAAAGTTCATGAGATTTCTATCTTCGTAGTCGCTGACATAAACACAATCTTCCTTCATCACATCCTGCTGAATAGAGTCTCGCAGCTGCCGTGACTTGCGTACAAGATTTTGCAGCTGAACACTTCCCATTTCCGACAACTTCATGCGGATTTTGTTGAAGTCCGAGCGGCAACCCGTCTCCAAAAACCTGAAACAAAACAAGGAACTTACTATAAGAAGACATACAAAGCAGGATCACAAAAAGGCAGCCAACGTAAATCAAGTGGTCCATAAAGTCATTATAATGGCTACTAACAATTATAAGCGGCAAGTCATTGCGGTCTGCAGTTAGTCTAAGAAGGAAACCACAAATCTTAGTGGCGGTATGTACCATAAAAACCACAACAAGCGCTGTAGATCACACCTCCTATAGCATAAACTTTAGTTCAGCACAGTTAGTGTACTGGGGATTGAAACAGAAAAGCAAGCTGTGAATAAATCACTGCCGGCACAAATGCAAAAAAATTATTTGCTTCTGTTTTCAATCCCACAGCAGAAACTGATTTAGCTGTGAGCAATATCCGACGAAACAAAAATGCGGAATATATACACGTGCTTCTATACAGCCAAAGGCATCCTAAACCCTGCAGTTTTGTAAGCAGACGGCACTTTCGTGTCGGCCAGCCATTTTCATTAATTTGACAAGACGAAATGGCTTTTTGCGGTCTTAGCTGTGAAAAAAATAATTAAACTAGGCTAGACGCCAAAACAAATTGAGATATTTTTGTCTTTGTTCAATTGCGTTCATACTTCGGCGGAGAGCTCATGAAAAGTAAAGTTGTTATGTCCGCCCCGCACCTGAGGCAACAAAGAAAGTGTGTAACCGGCGACTCAGTAAAACTACTCATGACCA
Organism: Dendrophyllia cribrosa; assembly: GCA_024195265.1. Taxonomy (NCBI): domain Eukaryota; kingdom Metazoa; phylum Cnidaria; class Anthozoa; order Scleractinia; family Dendrophylliidae; genus Dendrophyllia; species Dendrophyllia cribrosa. The sequence continues at coordinate 32,587,539 of JAJLRJ010000007.1, read as the reverse complement.
ATAACATAAACACAACGTTTCTACGAGCTCAAAACGTTTAATACTGAGATACACATTTTTGAGAGAATGCTCCTCGTGCTTCTGAATAAATTTTGAAACGAACTATTTTTGCGAGAAAATGGTTGCAAGAATCTACACATCACCCATACTCATTTGTGTTACGAATCAAGCCCCGTGTCCTTACCTTTGAACTAAACTTGACACACAGTCAGCAGAGAAGTGAGAAGAAGATAGTTCAGATGATAAACACGCGGGTCTTAGCGGCCTCATGACATAATCACCGAGCAACGTGTGAAGCCAACTGTTGTCTTTAAACCAGGCGACCACGATCTCTTTTCTTTCAAAGTACATCTTCAGCCGAGAGAAGTCCTCTAGATTCCCCTTTTCGAGAAATTCCCTAAGAGAAAACGAAATAACATTTGAAGGATATTTTATTAAAGTAACCAAAAGCGCGTTACGTAAACCAGTTAGGAAAGAAGACAATACTGCAAGTAAAACCCGTTTACTAAATCTGCATGGCGTCTATCTAAGAACAGGCCTGGTACCGCAGACAGAGCTGAAAGGCTGCAAAGCATGTATGTTTTAAGCCAGGAAAACACTCCTCCAAGAGAATTTAAAGAGAACCCACCATTTTTTCTTTGATAACACAACGCAAGTGTCTGTTGAATCTAACTGCTCGGCAGACGCTACCTATATCACTTATCTGTTTGCTTGTTAACAACTCGGTTCCTATGTGACATACTATGCACACTGTGATCACAACAATCCCTCACCGAATTTTGGAATTCTGGAATCATTACAATCTTAAGACAAGTTCTTGTGACAAAGCCATTTATTCTCATTCCGAAAAATGGCCGACGAAAAGCCCCTAGGGCATAAACTTTAGTTTGCTATCAAAATGAGCACCGTACATGACATTCTTTCATGTTAACTTCATAGTCAGACGTACTATTTCTAATCCAGTAATAGAAGTTAAAATATCGCCAGACTGTTATGACTGGGGATCGCTACAGTCACAAAATCCCTTTAAACACAAACACAACTCATTTACCAGAAAACAAACACGAAGAGAAGTCTGTGATTATAGAAAGCTCTCGAGAGACGGGATTTTACCGCTCAAGTATTCCAAACATCGCAGCTTACGTAGTCAAGGACGTGACAAGGAAAAAAGAAAACATTTTTAATCCTCCTTTCAAATATCGCGCAACTGCAGTCAAGGACTTGAATAGCTCTTGCGTTTTGTTATTAAGGAATCGGACCTGACAAAGACCCACAAAAGACGTTCTAGTTGAATGGCAAAAATGAATAGCCATCGATCGTTTTCAGATAATCTGCCGCAAATGCGCTTCTTATCACAGAAGCAGTTATCTCAATGCTTTTAGCGCATCAGCTGTGAAGCTATATAGGTAGCCTGGAGCGATTCTTTCAAAACTAGACTTGTAAGTCCGAGAGGGTAATGAATGTTATGACGAATTCTGTAGCAATGTTGTGCTTGTGGGTTGCTAATATCGCTAATTACGTCTCAATTATTTGACAGGAGCTAAAATATCGCAGATCATTAAAATACTAAGGAGATACCTTGAAGGAGGTGCTTGAAAGGGTTTTTGATACTACTTGTTTAGCACACGACCGAAAGCAAATACGTTTAAGTGACGAACTAACGAACTAGAGATGCAATATAAGTGTTTGTTGATTATGTGCTAATGTGTGATACCAAAGTCTTGCCGCAATTTGAAATTAGAAAATTCACTGAGAAATGTTAAAAGAATAGAAATATCAATAAGTCCAAAGGTAGGTATGCGAGATATAAACCAGAAATAAAAACAATCAACGTGATTTTGTCATCACAGCCGCCCTTCTATCTAATATTAAATCTCTAAGCAAGGTAAGGAAAAAGCTATTGAATTGAAACACTTATGTGCCTTTGTGAATGAACATAAAGGATGACTTCACGTTGTCTCGAGTGGCTCATTAATTAAAATACAAACGACACAATCTCAATACTATGAGTAAAATCTGTACCAGTTTAGAAACACAGTTGCTTTTGTGGTCTAATTTCAAATTGCGGTTAGTAAAATAGCCATGCGATATTAACAACCACCAGGCTTGGCAGTGTGTCATTCTCCCTTGTGGATTATGTCTGCAGTTCAGTTAACAAGAAATCTATTTGTCTTGCTCACTTATTTACTCTTGACAAATCCACAAGGTTGCTGTGGGGACTGAGTTGGACAAACTCTCAAAAAATCCAATTTGTCTTGCTATACCAACACTGTTCCAAATACAATAAAAAAGTCATTAAATTGTTTTTCTCAGTGGTAAGTATAACAATCACACGGATTGGCTGCTGAATACATATCCTAAAGGACCAATACTGTTGCTAACCACTGCCTGTGTTTGTAGACGCATTTCAGAAAGCCACACAACTGTGACAAACTTGAAGAAACAAATACATTATTTGCTGAAAAAACAAACCAACTCACTGTTGCAAATTTACAGTGACACAACTCTATTTTGCAACACTCTATCTTTCTCTTTTCTTTACTATTAAACAAAACAAAGATACCAATGTGATGCTTCCTAGAACAACTCAGACACAAATATTTTCAAATTGCTCATAATCAAAGGTGTGGGAGGGCTAAAAAAATCCGTCAAAAATTCGAACTTTGGAAGTATTAATTAATTATTGTGATATTGCTATGCAGTTAGATGTAAATTCTAGAAAAGTTTACATCAAATGGTGTCTGCAAAAGTCAACAGACAAAAATGAAATAACTGAATACAGCATTTCTACCTTTGCATTAAGAAGAAATGAGAATTTATTTCAGTATACACCAGAAAAAATTAGAAATTCTGTCCAAATAAAAGAACACTGAGGAAAATTCAATAATGCTGTGTTTACTGCCGTATAACGTGAACAACCAAATCAATAAAACTTTTCCAAGACTTGTCCAAAACATTTCCCATTTTTTCCCCAAAATGTTTTGTCCAAAATTTGTCCATCAGGTTTCAAGCTGGTACAAAACAAGCAACACAAATGACCCAATAAATACCGATAGAGATGTACACATGGATTGTCCTCAACTAGGCCACAAAGCCAGTTCACATGTACTTAGAACTACCACTCACACACAAATATTATGTGCGGTGCACAGAAATCTGAGATTTTGCCTATTGCTTGTAAAATATGTGTACACAAGGCTGGTTTTTATTGAGGTCTAAATATTTGCCAATGGTTATTCCTTGAAACAACAGTAAGACATTGGCTAAGATTAAGACCTCGTGTTAGCAATAGTTGCTACAACGATCCTCACCTGTAACATTTGTGCCGTCGTACAACTGATGAAGGCCTGTGCTCCTTTCTGTATGCTGTGCCTTTTCGGTTTTGCCATACCCACACTTCATGAAGTCTTTCAACGTATGGCTTCGCTTTGCTCATGAAATCGTTCACTGTTAATTCAATCTCCTCAGCATGTCTTGATAGCTGTATAGTAATGTAAGTGAAGAATGAAGAGCAATAAATAAACTGCTTTGACTACATAACAAGAACCACAACTTAACACAGATTTTGCGATAAGAAATGATAACAGTGAAGAGTTATCTTCACTTTATTATTCAATGCAAATAAAACTTGTCAAAAATGTCTTGATTACTAACCTCGCCATTCACATACTCAAGGCATGCTCTGTAGTCCTCTGCGACCATTTCACCTTGCCGTGGGACCCACAGTTTGATGCTCTTCGCATCTAACCAGTTCTTAAAGTAGCCACAAAAATCAGCATATGCTTTGACAGTTAGGAAACCACCTTTAAGATGGCCATCTATGTACATTGCTGTGATCTGATATACAAAAAATTGAGGGTTACCATTATAAAATAGATAAGGGCTGATCTGAATACAATAACAGCTGGAATTGTAAATGTCACTTTTTAGTTGATCTGAACGAGCAAGAATAGTAGAATCTTTTAGAGTGAGTACTCTTAAAAAATGACCATCTACCTGAAAAAAAAAAACTCCCTGTACACAAAGAATTTTGATAACTCGCTTATTTGAACCATAAACAGTATCTCCTACAGCTGTACTTTACTTAACTCAATAACCTAAACTTTTCAATAACTTAAACAGTGTTTATTTTCCCTGATGACTTAAGTGATCAGGATTTTACTCTATAGTGAAATCCTGACTTTTCAAACCTCCTGATTATTTGAGCTAAAACTTGTTTCCCTTGGATTTGTTTTTTCTAACCAACTTTCCTCCACCCAGAAGGTTCTAAAAATCGGGACTCTGCTGTATTTAGAACCTCTGAAATTAAACCATCCAATTTAAAAGAGGCCACTTTTTCCCACAGAAGCTATTTTAAATTTCCATGTACCTGGTGAAGCATGTAGCTGTGAGTAACTCTTGGCATGTGCTCTGTCAGTGCTTTTAGTGCCTTGCGATTTCCTGCATCCCTGTCCTCTAAAAATTGATACCACTTCTGTTGCCGTGAAGAATGCAAAGAAAGTTGAAAGTGTTCCTCAAGAGCTTGCCGATTTCTCAGGCATCTCTTAAGGACGTAAGTCTGCATTTGCCTAATTCCTCCATGCTTCCTAACAAAAAGTTTGTATAAACTAGTCCATTCATAGTAATTTGACGGATAGTCTTCTTGAATATCTCTTCCTGCAAATGAAAGCAAAAGATACTATATTATCAACAAAACCTTGACAGTAAATGTTTTTGGCAATGGCTGGAAAGCAATAATTGGGTTACAATCTGTTCTTAACTCCTATCGCTCTGCACATTGACAGTACTGAATATTTAATAACAATATTTTACATTTATATAGCGGGAACTTCTATATGAATATAATCAGTTGCACTTTACATTTTATGATAATGAGATCGGACGTCAGCATGAAGGCGCCTCAGGCAGCCACTATCAGTCCATTATTGATCTCATCTCCCCACCCCACCCACGAAGGAAGATATGACACTAAGGGTGGTCACAGCCAGGGTTTTATTACGTCCTCAGTGGTTCTTTAACGTTGTCTACTATTGGTGTGATAATATGTAGGAGACAAGGCCAACGGCTTAACGTCACCACCCAATGACGCGATCATCTGAACTGAGACAAGGTGTTTGAGCACAGACAGCATGATCTTACCAGTTACATGTATTTAAAGACCCTGGTTAGTGGTCCGGCCGAGATTCAAACCCGCGACCTCCCGTATGTTCTGTTCGTAAGTAAGTTACCATCCACCTGTACATGTATATGTACCTTCAACATAATAAAACCCTTAATCCTTTTCATTCCCAGTATCAAAACACAAATTCTTCTTCCTTGTCACCACACATTTCTTACAGAAGAACTGGAGAGAAGTTGTTAAAATATCAAGAGAATTCATCTTGAATGACCATATCCTTAATTCTCATAACCCCTTTGATTGCATAAACATTGATATTACAAGGTTTCACTATTGAACTTAAAGGGTTAAGGTGTACATATAGGTTATCTCAAATCACTCTTTGTAACCCTAGCTCTCATGTCATGAAAATGAGTTTTATTTCCTTTAATTTGCTGTTAACAAAAAATAGTACCAAACTTATAGAAGTCGACAATGTACTACCCATCCCATAGGGCCAGTAGACATTAACAAACAAGAGAATTGTCACATATTTTCAAGCAATAAGTGAGAGGCCATCAATTTTAAACCCAGACAAAGCTGCTTGAATATCCTACAAACATAATGGGTGTGTTTGACTGCACCAAAGGGACACACGGTAAAGACAAACAAGGTTCTAGCCAGAATGGCATCTTGGATGCCCATTTTTTTTTAAAGAGTTTCAAGAAAAATTAACCTAAGCTTTTTAAACTTTTATGGCAGACAATTCTCCAGGAAGCCCAATTTTCAATTTCTGGCTAAAACTGTGCTATAGGCATGCAGACAAACGTGTCACAATACACACAAAGTCAGCTGCGTTTGTGTTTGAAACAGGTTTGTGGTCTAAATAAGCAGTTTGGGCAGCGAGGGGAAAAATGGGTGAAAAAGGGATTCAACTTGAATCTTCTACAAGATTTAAAAACAAATTATAAAATATTACACAAACCTCTGTCTGATTCATGATAATTTGATTCTAGTTCGTCATCTGTCAATCCCCAAATTGACTTTGCTTGGCTTGCCGTTAAATGGCTCACACTTTGAGATGGGGGTACAGGATTCAACAGATACCAAACAATAACGGAAGTTTTAAGTTGACTAACTGGTCTGAAAAAATTGTGATCATTTTTAAGAACTTCAGCTTTGTAGAACATTTCATAGAGGTAAATGAAAGTATATTCTGGCCATCTTGTTTCCAGACCAAAATCCACCTAAAAGAAAAACAGCAAAGCCACAGTCAAAAAATAATAGTATTTTAAGACAAAACAAGATTTTAAGATATTTGTAAGCTGTTGTTGTCTTTTTCACGCTTAATGGCAGATTTTTTCATTAAAAACAACCAGACTAACAAGATCAAAACACTCATTGGCAGCTGCTGTGATGTAATGTACATGTTATAAGGTAAATGTGTTTCTCAAAAGGCTAAGTACTGTGATGGCTTAAAACAACCCTTATTTGCCCACTACGATTGGACACATTCAGTAAGACTGAGAGAATCAAAATAAAGGAGTCTGCTACAATAGGAGTTTACTCTTCATGGTGAAGGAGGTTTATGTTTGGCTTTTAATTTTTAGAACTTTAGACAGAATTTGCCAAAACAAGAAAATAATTCATCACACACTTGTTCAGTTGCTTCAAACATACATGTACATGCAAGGAGAACAGATCTGCTTCCACTTATATACACACATCTGTACATTAATAACAGCAACAGCTTTCAAGAAATGCTTGCAGCTTAATTAGGACATGGTAAGAAGACATTGCACAATAAAATAATATATATGTGCACAAATTTTGCATCCCTCAAGGATTGGTAGAAAGAGGAAAACAGCTTCTTGGCCCAGCTAAATTAGGGAAAGCATTTTCAAGAGATTTTTTTTATAACATCTCAAATATTTTACAAATTATGGATTTTCATCTGAGCAACAGGAAGTCAGATATGTTGCATAAATTAAAATAGAAAATTCTTGGCCAATAAAGAAAGAAATATTGAGACATTGGACATGTCTAGAGAAATAAATAATAAAGCTGATTCTGCCAATAATCCTGTTTCATTTGAGTACTTAATTGCAGGTATAACTGAACATCAGTCCTGAAGAAAATCAATAATTTATTGCATGTATGCCATAAAAAGTGGATATGAAAACTGATTAAATTCAGAATTCTCCTTGTTGTAATTCTGAAAGCATTCCCTTGAAAAAAAAATAGAACTTGTGTAGATACTTTACATGGCCACATTCTGGTGGACATAAAAATAAATGTGGTATAAACCGGGGAGACAGTCTTGATATCATTACTGTATAGAATGTACATGACTTTGGCTCAGGCAAGTCTAGTAATCCACTTATGAATGTTTTTGTCAGGAATAAAAAGTTTTTTGCCATTTAACCTTCAGATTCTCTGAAATTAAAATCCCTTGCGTTCTATAGTGTAGAAAAACTAAAATTTTCGAGCGGTGAAAGCACAGACCGAGAGTCAATAATAGCCTTTGGGAAAACCCCTAATGAACTGAAAAACGGATGCACAAAGCTGACTCGAGAGAAACCTTTAGTTTCATAATTTCCACACAAAAACATATGAACAGAGAGACTGCATGCGAGATAAACAAAAAATTATCTCTTTCCTATGGAAATAAAAAAAATTATCTGCAATTAACCACAGGCAGGAAAATTTATAGAGAGAAAGAGTGAATCCAAGTTCGATGGCTAAACACGGTGCAGCTGCTATAGGCCTGGCGAAAGCAACACAAAACAATCGATTCCGGTTCCGATAATATCGCGAAATTTCCTTTCAAAAAGCCTCAATTTATTTATTCATGTCCTCTTGTTCAAAAAAGCTGTGCATATTTCACCACTTGGACAAGCTCTTGTACCATGCAAAATCAACACTGTGTTTACAAAGGACACTGAAAGCCCGGCCACAGACTCGAGAACGAAAGCGAATTGGACTTGGAGTCGAAGTGGGAGCTACGTACATTGCTATAAAATGACAAACGCGATAAACTATCAGAAGAAAGCAGGAGTGTTCTCTCGCAGTATTCAACACAAGACGTCTATTCAACACCAACCACTTGGGTTCACTGAAATCGATCTCTTCATTACCATTTCAAAAACCCACCAACATTACATGAAATAAGGCACGCCGACACCCTCCTTCCTCCCAACCCGGATACGCCGGGCGGTGAATAGGACGAAAACGTTTGATCGCTCCAACAGCATTTCTCGCTCTCTTACACGAAAGATTCTATCGCTCTATTTACCTCAAGGTTTGAAAGAATAATATCCAAGAGAAATAAAGCTCGAATTTCTTGGCAGCTTTCATATCTTGAATAATATATTAGACCTTTATGAAAGCAATTGCCCTCTTCGTTACTCGAATGTTTATAACGCACGAATTTTAGGAAATTTCAAAAGGGACGGACTGTGCAACCAAAAATCAAAATATTATATTATCAATAGTACTTCTTTTGTTCAATTCGGTAAAATTCGGGGGAGGAAGGGCCGAATTTATGTCAGATATTTTGCCCGAACGGGTACGACCAACACATGGCATTTGGAATCGGAAATGGCAAATAGAAAACGTTTCGCTGCTTCAGGGGCGAATGAAAGCAAGAAGAAAAGAAAACGCCACTCCAAAATTATAGAAAAGCAAGCTACGTATAAGTTTCTACTGAAAAACCAACGGAGAGTCTTTTAGTTTACCCTCCGAAACAAAGATTTCCGCTGTATTCTGGTTGGTGTTGGTTGAACGATTTTCTCATCTGTGAGGCACAATGTATAGGGGTGGCATTCTCTTTCCTTCGACGCGAAAAGAACAAACGAAACAAGCAGAATTACTCTTAAATTCGTAACGAAACGACGTATATTCAAAACACAACGAGTCGCTTCGTCCAAACTAACAAAATAATTAAGAAACACAACTCACCCTACATCGATGACGCCATATAAGATTCGAGAGGCAGAGTCGATGAAATAGCCGGCAAGTTTTGCCCAACATTACAAGACTCCTGAAGTCCAAATACTCCAAAATAAGAACAAGAACCTCTTCGCTCAAATGAGTCAACAAGGATGGCGGCAAAATAATCCGAGACTCCATTTCCTCGGGTTGAAATATCCTTGTGTTGGTTGATAATCTATGTAAAGGCGGTACACAGTATGTGAACCTCCCAGAGCTGGCGTTTCGACAACTGTGAGCGAATTTTTTCGCTTTGGGTGGACAAAGATTTGAGTCCAACATGCTTGATGGCATTCTATTCTCAACGGACCACAGTTACGAAGGGACCCAAATGACTGCGGTCGACATAAAAGCTCTAGATAAATAGAAAAACATAAAGGATACCTCCCTGCTAATGACACAATATCTCTAAGACTAAGAAGGAAGCTTTGTTGTTTTTATATTCTTTTGACACGTGCATTGCCCGTCGCATTACGCATGCTCATATCGGACCTGCCATGTTTCGAGCCAATCACGTTCCCCGGCGCGTGTTTAGAATTCTTGGTACGTTGGGCTGGTGCTCCTAATAAAACATAATTATCACAGCTATCTTCACGAAACAGAAAATAGAACACACATGCACAAGCTAGCGGAACAAGGGACTTCAGCTTGTGGAACAGGGCATTACAGCATGGAGAACTATTGACCCGTGAACCCAGCTGAATCGTGTCTATGCGCTCCGTTCGGCGAGTCTAGAAAGAACTGGACAAACGAGGACATCGCATCTCATCTGCTTCGAAACATAATCCCTTTATAATTTATTTAATTTTACTCTTGTTTCGAAGGCAACAAATCGCTGCCCGAGTTCTGCGCTTAAAAGGAGTGTACTTGGGTCAGTAGAGATAGAAGATTTATTCGTTTATCTTCGTTCACGGGTAAATTCGAGCGGTCGCTTCGGAGTAACGCGTTTGCCGGTTGCGACGCAACGAAGCAGTGAGTCAGGGGCTTTCACTGGAGTAGACATCGATCTCAACTTCTTCTGTTCGAAATCTCGATTGTTCAAGCGATTAACTGGATAGTAACGTGCTGAAACCTTTCATTTTCCTTTAGTTTTCGTTTACAAGGAAAAGATTCAAAGGCTCATTGGCCAAACACCGAAGCGGAGCGAAGGAAAGGAAAGTGCAGAAAGCATCGATGACGTCAAGCGCACGAATCCACGCAAATCTTTATTCTAGGAAATATCGCAAATCGGGGAATATGAGTCAACCTGCCAAGGAAAAGCACTCTCACCTGAGAGAACGAAAACTATATTGCATCCATGCCAAAACGCGAATGTTAATGACAATATAGCCACCTTTTTCGCCTGAAGGCCTCTTTGAATTGAAAAATTCTTTGCAATATTTCTTTACAAAGGTTTAACCGCACTTCAGTTGCTACTTAACGCGGCTAAAAACTTTATCATTTCCTGCGCGCTTAAGCGAGTCAGAACGCGTTCAAAGCGGCAACGATTTCTAGCAGAGAAAATAAAATTCTTTGCAAACAGAAAACGAGACGGTCTTTGATGATTCGTTGAAAAACACCTGAACCAATCACCCAGCTGACGGGGCCTTCCATTGTGGGTTTATTCTTTGTTCAGCTAATAAATGAAAAGTGAAATTTTAATTACTTCCCTCGACGCTGTCACTCGTTATATTGGAACAGTGTTCGTGGAAATTTGCCTTGAGGTAGCTGGCCGACCAATGACACATTACATCAATTAGCTAAACCGACTGACTCACCACCAAAACCGCCGATATAGCAGTGCTCGCACCCTGGCCAATGAAGAGCTCACGTGGTTATCCTTGCCACCACAGGGGCAGCTGCGCTTGCAGCCTTTCGCTTGAGCTTTTGTCACGAGAGCGGGTAGATTGGCCGCCATTGAAAAGAGAAAAAGGAGGAAATAATTTGTGAAATTAAACATAGTATTGAGCCGTGGGCTTGGCTGCGAACAAAGGCATTATCATTGAAATTCGAGGGTTCGATTCTTTCTTGCGCAAACCTCTCCAAGGTGAAAATTAGCCGAACTGACTTGGACGCGTTACACGGCTGTGCATCAAAACGTTTACTCTTCAAAAGCTTGGCGTAAAACAACAGCACACAACGTTGCGCTGTGTAGGCGGACTCAAAGTGATAGTAAATTTGCATCTCTTAAGGTCGTTAGTATTGTAAACACGGCTATAATTATGTTATACATCACTCGCTCCGGCCTTGTGAAATAAGCGCAAACGCGGCACGTTCTATTAATATTTAACACATCTTGGTGACGTCATGACATTTAATAAATGCGTAATAATTGTGGCTATTGAGATGACTAATGACTGACCATAGGGAGTCGGGTAATGGCTATACGAGCGTGATATTGGTCGGCACAGCTGCTAAATGGCCTTACCAACCTCGCTTGGCCATTCGCTAAAAGCGCGTTCATATTGTCTTTCAAGCATAAAGTTTCAAGGACTTTGTTTTGAGCTTGTTTCCCGACAAGGCTGGATACACTCAAACTACAGGAAGAGAAAATGTTTACATGTATTGGACTTACAAAGACCTTTAAGCAGGTAACTACTGCTGTTGAATAAAACAAAAACAAGATAAAGGCGTCCGATATGACAAGTTTGCAACCCCGTTTTGAATATGAATACAGCAGGTCTTTCATTACCGCCACTTAGCAAAATTAAAATTTTCTGCGAAGTTTCGAGACTGAAAACAAATAAAGCACCCTGAAGGATTTTAAAAGGACTCAAATGAATTCATCTACACTCAGAGTACGTTTGGAATATCAAGACAATGCTCCGCCAATCAGCAAACTTCGGGGCTGCTGGTATAAAACTGATCAAAACAAATTATTCTTTTCTTGGATGGATGATGGTTGCAAGGATTGTACCCTCTGCTCATCATAACAATACAATTTTATCATTTTCTTTTTTTAAATTTTAGCTTTTATTATCATTTAATAAATTGTTAGCTTTATATAAATTTTAAATATTAAATATATTTTAGGTTTTAGATTAATATTAGATATTTTATACTTTTTTATGTGTCCCCAAATTAGTATGGGTTTACCCAGGCTATAAGGTCTTTTGACACTTAAATAAAGTTTCTATCTATCTATCTATTAGTTTAGCCTACATTTTGTTCTTTATTTAATAGTCGGGGGAAAAAAGGACAAAAAGATGGATTGATTGCACTCTTTGGCTTTTTCAAACACTAAAAGAACGCCATGGAAACCACAATTAACCGAGAAAGAATGATTAAAATGAATCAGTTGCTTGGGGTGATGTAACAACCCCTGCCTCACGAAACAGGTCGCTTCATTCATCGTTCGCGACGAACAGAGCAGAGATATCGATCAATTCAGTTTAAGCGCATATCGCTTCAAGCCTTAATTATTGAGAGTTTCGTTTTGCTTTCCGCGTCTTGTTCTCTTTATTCACGCTCCCCGCGCGGGATTTCCGTTGATAATCAAAGGTTTAGCGGAGCGCTTAATCTGAAGATTCTAAAACGGAAGACAACTGCGACACACCCTAATGTGACAACTTCCTTGCCAACAGCTCTTCACAGCTAAAAGAATATTCAAACTACTGTAAATAACGAATAGATTGCGATTATCGGAGAAACATCTTTGACAACTTGGACAATAAAACAAGAGACTATGGCGCTCTTTGTCCCTGGCATAGAACCCACGCTGTACTCAGTTGTATTCGCCTTGTTTTATTTTAGGAACTGATTTTCTGAATATACGTACATTCATGTCCGATCTCATTAAATATATACTCATTTATAGAGAGGTTGTCTTTCAAATCAAAATACAAAATATGTTGGAATCGTCACTGATCAAGTCAAGCCAAACCACACGTGCGTTGATGAATTTTTGCTGAATAGCGTAAGAGCATTGCATTATCTCTTGGGACATTCAGGACCATTCAGCTTCAACTCTTCAATTTCCAAGTTAATATCGAAAACACATTGTAGCGAACAAAAGGTATCATTTAAACAAAAGTTTCAATTTCTGAATAAACCAACAACGTCCGCTAATACTGAAATACTCGACTTTCTCCTTACAACCTTGAAAAACGGCGCCCAACATTATTAAAAAAATGGAGGAAAATTTCTAATTTTAACCCTCGGCTGCCAAAAATGAACTTATTTATTTTATAGAACCTGAAATGATATCCTATTAGGATCACGTTTCTGAAAGTATAAAAAACTTGCTCAGTACAATAGATACAAGACGAAAGAAGTCAAACGAGATCAGTAGATCAAGGCAGCCTTTCTTGTTCCTGACTTGCCTAAAAGCTGCATAACTAGGTCTAATGCAAAAGAGGGTGAAATGATTTGTTCTCGGATCATGATTGGTTAAGTGTTAGTTATATTTACAGACTCGATCTGTTTAGACATTCACCAAACAAATGGCCGTTTTCAGATAAGGTCTTTCAACAAGATATGGATGACTTCTACGAAATCTACAGCTTTTGTGGAATAGTTTAAGATCAACTGGCCATTTGAAACGACAACACATGCCATGCACATGTAATTAAAAATGCCACTTTTCATCTTGCTGTCGGTCCGCTAAAAAATAACACATATCTTTTATCAAGCTTTTACAGCAACAAATTGTCTCACTCCTTCACATCTTATTATATTCCGTAGTTGTTAAATAAGAGAGCTGTTTCTATCCCTGCTCGAGCAGCAACCGCATAGAGGTTTTAGTAATCCGGCTCTCCGAAGCCCTAGAAACAGTTCCTCAGGAAAAATTAAACTGCAAGGAAACAGACTACACCATCCATTCGGTATGCATGGATGCATGCCCATTCTCTTACACATGCGCACAACCATATCACCCGAGCAGTGGCAGCCATGGACAGCTGTTTCATCCTGGTTAGGACTCATCAGCATGGCAAAGCCAGGCGTAAGGGCCTTATCGAAAATCATCGACCCCGCCTGTTCTAGGCGTTAAGATTGTTATGCCGGAGAACAGCCAAAAACCGGCGCGCGAACTTTCCTTCGTACCAATATCTATCCCCCTCCGTCAAAAGTCGCGATATTTTTCCTTCAGCGCGCCGCCTATCCTTCGCTACCCGCTATCTGAAAGCCTGGAACAGGCTTTCAAAACTTCAATAAAACACAGGACACAACTTTGGGGACAAAAGGTTAACGAAAAAATAGCAACTCTATTATTGCATGTCGATGCATGTGACAAGACATAAGGTTAAAGGGCATGGGAGATGCACGGTTGGAGCAAAAATGACTAAAAACAGCCCTTAAAGGGCAAAAACATTTGGCAAAATAACTTCATGATAACAACAATCCTTAGTACAGTACAGTATAAACTTTGCGAGTCACGTTTCCCTGTGGTTAACATCCGCGGAATGAAAATCTGTCTTCGGTGATTTCATGACGCGTCGGAAATGGGTTTTAATCTAATAACTAGGGTTTATACTAGGATTTAGTTTTAGTTGGCTCTTAGGGTATTAAAAATAATTATTTTCATATTTTTCCTTGACCGACGTGCATCTGCCCGTGCCTACGTGGGAAACCCCGCCGCAGGAAAGTGTCCCACGGGTGTCCTGCCGAGTGGGGATGGGTGCAGGACAGCCCTGCAATTCCTGAACTAAAACGCACGGAAAAGTTCATCATGAAATTAAATCAGTGCCAATGTGCGCAGTGAAATTGAAACTAAATCACGTAAAGCCGATTTATGGAAATATCCCAAGTGTTCCTCTTGATCTGACGACCCCTCGCACAAAGCTGCGCGTACATCGATGTTGCTATCAGGATAAAAATAGTTTAATAACGCGCTATTTCTTTGCTGATTCACGTCTAAAACACAAAAAAGAAACAACCTAAGACAGATGGCTTTGCAAGTTAATATATGCTTCAGTCTTATCTCGATTTCAAGTATTTCTTGAAAGATGCTAGAAAACCGGCATATTTGAGCGATCTGACCATATTAATCTTCGCCTTCATGTTTTGCATTTTCTCGGTTTTCTCAAGGATTGCGATATCGTATTTTGGAAGGTTTTCCTGTGTTATACTGCCAAATCTTGTTGTGCTTAACATTTTTTAGATTTTACCACCAATACACAGACCGCACTAAACTAGTATTTTGTCCATGATAAAATTTCTGTATTAATTCTTTTCAATAAGGCAAACAGCACGTATTAGAATTGAGAATTGTATTAAACGAATTACGAGTATTGTTCTAAGAAGATTACTCGCATGCCAGAAACCCTTGGACTCTCAAAAAATATTTGTTTATGGCACAATAAAACAAATGCCTTTCATCGTGACAGCGATAATTCAAAACATTGTATTCTTCTCGAAATCGCTTTCCTAAGGAGAAAACGTGACGCTATGCGATGTTGTTACAAAGGGGTCCCCGACACTGCCCCGACCCCCGCATCCTGCGTCATTACAACTTCCGGTTTTGCATAACTCTGAGATTCTATTGTACAGTGGAATAACCGTGACGTGACGTCATTCCAATATGGCGGACGAACGTAGATTGGTTGTATTAAACAAGGCTAAACTCCGAGAAGTCGAAATAATATCACTGTTTTCTAACCCTGAAAAACTCCGAATTCATCTTTTAAACCGCACAGATCCGGGAGTTTTTCATGGTGCAGCTTCACAATGGGCTTGTTCACGATGGAGTCCGGAATTTTTGGCTTCAGAACTCGGTGAACTTCGAACAAGGTTTCGATTTTGCTCTCGCGAAAAGTCGTTCGCAAATGAAAATCGTTGCAAAACTGCAATTATGGAAACGGACTGCGAATTCGAGGAAGCGACCTTCAAAGAGTTTAATCAATGGTTGAATGGCTGCATCGAAGGTTCGGGACTTTTGTCGCGTTTCCAAAGGTAAACTGAACACTAATTGTAATTTTAAAAAGTTAGAAATTAATGTCCGGTAAGTAGCCGTAAGTAGGGGTGTGTCGTGTCATATAACGATAAATAATAATACAAGTCCAATCTTAACACATCTGATCTTGACCTTGAACATACAACACAAACAAACAAATTATCTTGTGCCTTTCAGACTCACAATGAACGTGCAACCAAAACGCCCCATTCGTTTTGAATATTGATTCCTCTCTGGTTAATTATTTTAATTAGCGCAGAAATATTGTCTGAGAGCATCATCAACAACACCGCTATCGTATCGGAAATGGCTTTCAACAGTGAATGCAAATCAACAAAATTGGAAGAAAAATATGCGTTTATATTGGCCGGGTTGATATCGGAGTTGATAAGTTAGCGGCATGACGCTATCAGAGGTCAGCTCTGTTTATATACCACGCGTTCAAATAGTATTGTCCGTCAACATGGCCGATATATTTCTTTTATGAGATGGAAGTCAGAAACGTGACGAGTTAGCAGTTGTTTGTATATTGTACACAGAAGATTTATTAGGATTCATGAAGGCCAAGGGAAAAAGTTGATCAGCTTACTCTGTTGAAACAGATATCTCTAATAACAATAGCATTGAATTTTTTATTTATAAAATGAGGCTATTTTTGGAAAATGTCACTATAATATTGTCCTGCTTGTATAGCCAAATTCAAGCTTACATAAACTTACCTAAAATACATTAATTTAATATTGGTTAGAGCAGGGAGGTGAATAGTGGTATGCAAATCTGTGCACCCATTACACTTTGATAGCCGAGTCCGTTGAACTGTAAAAATTTATGCTCAAATCCGAATCCTCAAATTATTTCTGAGCTTATGTGAGTGAATGTCAACGAAATATTTAAGCAACAGCACAGGTTGACTGAATGTGACAGCTGTAACGAAAACAAAAGTTCAACAGGTCTGTGAAGGATTAAGATCCAAGATCCAAGATCCAAATTTGAGAGTAAAAGCCAAAATCCAGGCCCAAAAATGGCCAGGATAAATCTGTAATCTGCTGCATTGGTAGGATCCACAAATCCATTAAAAATTTTTCTCTGAATCTGAAATCTGGGCAAAAAATCCACCGATCCATAGAATCCCTTAGAGTAGGGCAATGTTATGGAAATCAATTTTTACTTGCTGTACAAATCCAGTGTGAGCATGCATATTACAGACTGGGAAATTTTGTCATACATGGAAAAAAAGTGCTTAGGAGATCGAAACATTTTCATGTTCTCATCTTACTTATCTTTTCCTTGCTTTTGTCTGAGAATCCATGGATTAAGAACACATGACAGATGATCGAAGTAAACAGGATTCACATACATGTACCTTGCATTTAGAACCATGAAACTGCAAAACTGTAACTAGTCATTGTGATCTCTACAAAAGGAAAACAGAAAGCTTAATCAGTGATGAAATAAATCAAACACTGTGAAGCTGACATGACTAAGATTTATGATAGTAGTCGCTGGGGAGTTTAAATTGCTTGTTAAATAATATGTATTTTTTAATGTGTAGCTGATGTTTCAACAAGGCTTTCTTTCCCTTAATTTCTGAACAGAAAGCACCAAGTTTCAATTGCCATTAACAGGGCATGTTATCTTTATTTATTAGGCAACGTGAAGTATTGGAAATGATTTATGTTTTGAATTGTCATTAAGAATTCCATTTACATTTAAATTACATTTAAACTCAACTAAAACATTTACATTGAAACTCAACTAAAAAATAAATACCTGTCCCCTGACCATGGTTTCCTAACTCATTTCAGACATCTATTTATTCACAAGACTGCGCAAGAAATTCACATAATCACCAGAAACAGAACTGCCCTGGTAAATCATGCAGAGGCCACTCAAACCTGTTGATTCTGGTTTAATACTATTTCTACATGTAGTTTTAATGAAAACTCCAACAGCTCAAAATTTGTACATATTTACACCTTGGTCAAGCTTGTTGTACAAGTACCATTTCTTTGAACTTAATTTCTCAAACTTATAACTAATTTATAAAGTGGTTTTGATATCATATCAATCACTTTCTCGATTGTTCAGAAGATAATTAACACTCACCTCAATATCCTACATCTTGAATTTCATCTAAAACACTGATATGTGTTGATTTCAATTCATTTCTCTATATTGAATGATCATGCTCTCTTTCTTGTGTTTATAAATTATAAATATGTCAGGGAACCATCTTTGATGTTTGGAAAAAAACTGAGTGATTGTGTGTAGAGGTTGTGTTTAGCTGACTGTTAGCAGTGTTAGGGCATGTTGTAAACTATGATATTGACATTACATTGGTGTGTTATGGCAGCTTCTCTTGCTAATCTGATCCTTCATTAGATTACTCTAATATAGATGTGCCCCTCTCCTCTCCTTCCTATATATAATGTGACTTAATTTAATTTTTATATAATGTGACTTAGTTTAAGTATTATCATCTCAGAAAGGTTTTGAGAAAATAATAAATGAAATAAAAATAAATAAATAAATGAAAACTCTAATTAAAACTGCTCATCCCTAGCAGTGATAAAAATCAAACTTCTTCTACATGAAAAAACACAACTACATGTTTGTTGGTTATGAGAATGAACCACAGCTATAAAATATTGCCTTAGTTTGCAGTTGAGATTCCAGTTTCTAGCAGTTATTCCTAAAGTAAGTTGAAAGTGTATATTTTCATTTTTAATCATATTTTATTTTTTATTCCCAGAAATAACTATTGGTGCTATGCAGATTACAAATACATGGCCGAGTTATTTAAAGATTTTCCACACCTTCGCCAATCAGTTAACTGGGATTCTTTTGGTTTTCCGCAAAGAAGTGGCGATGAATCAACAATATGGATTGGAAGTACTGAAGCCTCAACACCTTGCCATATGGATACTTATGGCTGTAATTTAGTGGCACAGATTTATGGCAGAAAGAAATGGACACTATTTCCACCTAACCAAACACACAACTTGTACCCAACCAGAATACCTTATGAGGAATCCAGTGTTTTCAGTCAAGTGAACATTGATAATCCAGACCTTACAAGATTCCCTGCCTTTGCAAGTGTTGTCTATTATGAGGTATATAGGATTACACATAAGTTTGTTTGTTATTTGTGGAGGTGCAGTGGTCTAATGGTAAGCATGTCAGGCTTTCAACCTGAAGGTCAGTGGTTCAAGCCTGGTCTCGGCCATCATGTTGTTTCCTTAGACAAGAAACTTTACTCCACATTGTCTCTCTCCACCCAGGTGTATAAATGGGTACCGGCGACAAAATGCTGGGGGTAACCCTGTGATGGACTAGCATCCCATCCAGGGGGGAGTAGCAATATTCCTAGTTGCTTTATGCTACAGAAACAGGATTAAGCTCTGGCCGTGTGAACCATCCATGGCTTGTGTGCGACTTTACTTTCACTCCCAGAGTCAATTATGGAGACATGTATTGTTGTTCTAACTTTTGATTCTGTAGACGAAAACCTATGGTGTGACCATTCAAATGAAACCTCTCTGGTAGTACTTTTGCATGGTACCATTTGTTTTGTGATATTTTACAAAATGAAATCAAGAGTGACAAAAATCAAAATTCAAGAAAAATTCAAATTTCATTTTGTAAAATATCGAAAAACAAAATCATGGTATCATGCAAAAATACTACTGAAGACTCAAAGTTAGAATTACATCACTTGTCTCCATATGGAAGTCAAAGGGGGAAATTTAAGCACATTAACTCTATTTGGCAGTCTAATTCTGAGATACAAGTGCTTGTATATTGAGAGAGTCATTCTCATTGTCAAAACAAGAGTGGTAAATGTTTAGTTTAAATAAAAAATTGGTAAAAAAATATCTGAAAGTGCCACTGCGATCCAATTTTTTATTTTCATTTTTTACATCTTCATGTACAATAATAGACTTTCTTACTCATCTTAAAAAATTTCTATCCATTACAAACATCAGAAGTCATTTTATTTTAACATTTATGCGAAGAATTTACAGCCACCATTAATCAACCTTGTTCCAAGGCTTGGTTGTGAATGGGATAAAGCGGCATCAAAGGCTCAAACATACCTCATGGGTTGAAAATTATAATAACTTACAATAAGTATTGAAAATCATGCAAAAAGCAACAAAAACATTGGACTTGTTCTCCGTTCAATTTTCAATGCTGATTGTTATTATAATTTCATTACTAGGTGTTTTCCTTGTTGATAAACAATTTGTCGAAACTGCGGCATTCGCCCTATGGTCTTGCACGCAGATTTTAGGCTTCAATGTTTATGAATGGTAATTAAATTTGACAATTCGTCAGGGGGACCGAATTGACTTTACTGTATGCTTGACATACAATTGACGAATGCTCACAAACAATGGCTTCATTGGAGCATATACATGCATGCCTGAGAACTACACCCCAGGGTATGGTATAGAAGGACCGAACGTTTGAGTCTCATATTTTAACTGAGCTCCTCCCTGTACATATTCACGTGCATGGTCTTGCACACAGATTTTAGGTTTCGTTGTTTAAGAATGGTAATTAAATTTGACAATTCGTCAGGGGGACCGAATTGACTTTACCATATGCTTGACATACAATTGGCGAATGCTCACAAACAATGCGGCTCCATTGGAGCATATATATGCCTGAGAACTACACCCCAGGGTATGGTATAGAAGGACAGAAAATTTGAGTCTCTTATATTTTCACTCAGCTCCTCCCTGTCCATATTCACAACACCCTGCCATGATGGAGTCTGGGTCTGTCACTGAGGGGTATTTACCTGCTTACATTTTGTTTCCTAATAGGCGACTCTTGAACCAGGTGATGTTCTTTTTGTTCCTAAGAACTGGTGGCATTATGTACAGTCATTGGAAACATCAATCAGCATTAACACATGGATTGAACTGGTACCAACAATATTGCTCCACCATTGTTCCAGCTGTTTAAAACATTTTCTTTTTCTCTTTTGTTTTTCTGTTTGTTCTGTTGAACCATCATTAACAATTAACAGCATGCATTAGCTACTGAGCAAGGCTAAAATTACTTTTCAATCATTTTGTGCATGTTGATTCTTATTGTACATGGTTTTAACAAATGAATGTAAAATGTATTTTATAGGAAAGTGACCACATTGAAAGAGTAAGAGAGGCAATAATCCGGACCCTGGTATGTAGAGAATATTATGATTCTGTTCTCTCTCTTATTAGCACTAGTCTTAGTAGTGGAGCAACTCCAGTCTGATCACAACTGATTGTTACTATGAAGCTGTTTTTGTACAATGCACTTATTAAACTGAGAAAGGCTACCAAAAATCTTTAATTCTTTGAATAAAATTTCTAACTTAAGCCTGCAGCACACCAGCCAATTTTTGGCTTGTCAAGAACACAAACATATAATTACTGTTTATTTGTCAGCTAACATGCGGCAAATTTAGACATTAGTCCACTGCAGGCATAATAACGGAACAAATCAATAGAAAAGTAAATTAAGCAAAATACAGTTAATAAAAGCTCTTTCTCTCTACCTTTTTGCAACCACTCTCCTAACAAAGCAACTTCTCTTAGTCACCACTCATGAAACCCCGCTAATACTGACAGAAATTATCACTAAAACTCAGTAATTGAAAGCTCTTATTTTTATGTAAGCGACCAGCTCAAGTTTCGACCACATTTTCCAAAGGTTGCTTAGACTCTGCAAGGCTATGTTCTAAGATAAAGAAAATTAAGAGAAAGAGCCCAAAGGGAGTCCAACTGTAAAATTAAGGGTGCCCAGCAGTTCATCTATGTGCAAAAACTCGGTTTTTCTTGTTGCCTGAAGACAAAAGTTAGTCACCTTTGGCACTGCTATAACACATCCCTCTAGAGATTAATGATTCGATATTCAAAAAAGAGAAAATTATTGAAGCAGGTTGAAATCAACTTCTGTTGGTCAATTTGCATTAAAGGTCTCTCTTTTCTTGTAATGTAGGCCCATTTTGCTGACATTTATACTCACAAGTGTCTGGCTTGGACAGAGTTCACTGAAAAATAATTATCATTTTGGAGATTGGAATTTTGGTACACTGATGAGAACAGTATGTAATAGCATGAGCTAGAATAAAAATTAAAACTAAGTACCTTTGTCGTACACGAAATGCTTAAAGAACACTAACAGGAAGATATCAAGTGAATTTTAGCAGAGAAAATAAACCATAATCGGAGTATACACAAGACACAAGCGATAAACTTGAAAAAAATTGGCCCAATTTTTTCAAGATACAATCCATTTCCATCCTGGCCATCTGCAGCCCAAGACACTTATTTTTACTTTTAGAGCACTAGTAGAATAATTTTAAACAAAACTGGATTGTTATTTTTGGAATTTCACTGATATAAAGATGTATTTTGGCTTTTTAAAGTAACACTAAAAATAGTGTCATAGCCCCTTTAACTGTTGTTCGTCAGGTGTGTGCCTTGAAGAGACAGGAAGGAGTTGATGAAGCAGTGTGGGTCAACCCTTCAGAGGTGAGGCATACTATCAATTCTACTTTATTTTTTCTAAAATGGCAAGATCCTTCATTCCCATGACCTTCCCACTTAAATTAGTTAAAAATACCTTTGTATAATCCAGCCATAAGACCAATGCCTTGAATGAGTCAAGTGTTCCAAGAGGAGGTAAATATATTCTGATTAACCAAGCAAAAGGACTGTACAGGGAGAATATCGGCCTGAGATCTTGATATTTATACAGACAGCACAGTGAGGTCCATACAAAAAAGATCAAGGGCTGATAGTCTCTCGGCATGTTTGTGAGCAGGCTTGGTTTATAAGAGATTTGTTCCAGTAGGCCTGCACCTCTTCGGAACCTCTAATTTCATTGGACCTGGATGAGGTGCACCTCTATTGTTTTTAGGGCTAGGGTCCATTGTTGTGTTGTTTGTTCTATTGTTTTCTTAGCCAATCCTGCGAGGCATTACAAAAGGTGCAGGTCTGCCCATTTGTTCACAACTGAAAAATGTGAAAAATCCCATGATTCCTATTTGGGAAATCACCCAGTCTGATACTTGGAAGATATTGGACTGGCAAAAATTCTGATTTCAAGGCTGATTATACAGTAAGCATTGTTAGCAGTTATTGCCCACCCCCTCAACTATTTTAGTTGTGTATATAACTGGTTATAACCAACCAACCTATCAAGTATATATTTAATGGTTTATTTTTTGTTAATATTTAGAGACACATCTATCAATCTCTTACAATTCCTCATTGATTTCCTACTTTAAATCTTATCTGGGACTTAGTATTCACTTCATAGTACTTGTGATACATCCTTGAATTAGTACCTACCCTCATCTACATGAAAGCACCTTTCCACGGATAAGTGCTCTCTTGGTATTATCCACTCAAAGATTATTCACTTAAGGTGGAATGGTCAAATGGAGTTTTGGTAAATTTGAAATTACTCTGAAAGACAGCTCGTTAGTTTGTAGCTGTTTTCCTTATGTTTTAAAAATTAATTTACATCATAAATTATATAAACACATCATCATTACCATGTGCATTTTATAAGAAAGAACTTGCAAAACTTGCACCTTTCATATATATTTTTTCAATCCAGGTCATTGGCACACATAAACAGAACATGGAGTACTTACATCAGGCACTGAGTTGTGTCAGACAGAAGACTCACAAGGAGGCTTCATCGCTTTATGGTACAGAAGGGTCCAAAGAGGATACGAACCTATTTTGCAACCTAGAAGGAAGACAACAGAGAGATAATGATGGACAGAAAGATGAACAACTGTGTACTGATGATCTTATAAACAGCATGACAGCACCAGACATCGTTGAACTGTTGACTGAACAAATGCTCATTAAATTTGGAATTTCTCAAACAAGTAACTTACCTTTGAAATTCTTACCAGGTGAAAAAATTTGCTCCGAGGACAAAAGGCCATCACCATCATCTACAAAGTGTGATAAAGGCAGTGGCCTTCATGAACCATCTGATGAATGGGAAATTGAAAAGCATCTGCCATGTAAACGGAAGTGTGCACACAAGTAACAAAAGATAGCTCCAATAAACTGATGTCTATTTTCATACAGTCAAGCTTAAGTTATTAATAATGAAATGAGATCGTAACTATTTAAAAATTAATAAAATTGATATTAATTTTGATTTAGTTGTGTTGCTTGGTTATTAAATTCCATCTCATGTGATGCTAGGTGCATGTACAATAGATACATGTCACACATTAAAACCACTGCAGATTGTGTGTTCAATTTGTGTTTATTCTGGAACAAATATACATGGAAAGGTCACTCAAACTCCTTTGTTATAAATTTGCAGAATTTGGGAAGGAATGATAATCAGGGACCGCGGAGCAAGGTAAAAAGTGGGAGGGCTGACAATTGAAAATAATTTTTTCATATTGAAATAGCGCAAAAAGTGGGGGCAGGGGCGCAAAAAAGTGGTGGGGCCGCGGCCCTACCAGCCCCTCCCCCTCCGCGGCCCCTGATAATAAATTGTACATCAGCTTATGTTATAGTGCACCAAAACAAGTGGATTTTTAGAGACATTATGTTAATTTATTCTTATTCTGGAATATTTTTAACTAGATGCACCCTGTTTACCAGGGTTGTGCCTAAATCATACCGTCCAGGAGGACGTCGGACACCTTATTGAGACTTATATAACGTAATGTCGACACTTAGAATTTTATTTTCAAGTGTAAAAAAGAAAATCTAAACTCCCCACTCGGGATTGAACCTGTGACTTCAGCTAGGCTTAGGCTTACATAGCCTACCGTACCACTGTACCACCTAGCTTCTCGGGTTGTTTAAGCCTAAATTTAATTATATAAACTGCTTCCCCAACCTCAACTGAAAGCTAACCAGTTACTCCGTTATATAAGTCTCAATAAGGTGTCCGACGTCCTTCTGGACGGTATGATTTGGGCTCGACCGTTTACCAGCAACTAAGTGCCTGGTTACATGGAGGGCCTATTTTTTGCACCAAGCAAAAAAATGATTTGTAGGACTAGGACTTTACCATAGCACCAAGCATTTCAATTTTTTTTAAATGTGATTAAAATAATTATTAAGAATGAAGCTGCAATTAATACAAAACTCATTGAATCTAAATGTATAGTGAATGGCTGGAAGATAATGCATTGTAGCCCAGACTATTGTACTATTTTCATTCTTGGTAAATTCTGCACAGGACTGACTGGAAGCTAACAACAGCCATCAAATAGTAAAGTGAGTGTGTTCCAAATTGAATTAGAACGTGATTTGTAGAAAATGTTTAATGAACACCTTTCAAAAGAAAGCAAACAGGCAACTTTTTCTCAGTGGTGTACATGTATTTCCTTATTGACAGTTGAAAATAATTCAACATCTAGATCAAGAAGAGCACCTGAAAACTTTCAAACCTTTATTTTACTCATTATTTTTTACAACTATATTTAAAAAAAAATACCTACACACATTTTGAACTAAGTACTAATAATTTAAGGAGTTAATGCACAAACTATGCACAATGCACATGCTGTAATTAATAAAAATTATATAATAGACAATATTCGTATTCAGGGTATTGAACTGGAACTAGCGTACTGTCAAGGCTCATGCGGGGGAATCTTTTCACATGCAAATATTTTTAATGATATTCCCCCACATTAGCCTCGACTGTAAGCTAGTTCCAGTTCAATACTGAGAATACGAATATTGTCTATTGAACCACTGCAGTGCAGACGCCAATGGCACAAAGGCAAGTACCCATTAGTCGGTGAATTTTTTAATTTGGTTTGAAAATTTTCAAAGCAGTATAAATTTTGTTTTCCTTTGTGAGATTATGGTAATGAATCTGAGACAAAGGAAATTATAAATTAAACTGGTTTGATAATTTTTAAACCACAGATCTAAAGTTTATACAAATCTACCTCTAGGATATTGTAAAGGCAAGTTCGATCACACTTTGTTAATGTTAATATAGATGTACTTTTAATTAACAAATGGTCAATGAAAGAAGAAATAACAAATACAGTTAAGTAGACAAACTTTTATTCACACTACAGAACAACAAATACAGACAGTTATGCAGCTAGTGTGTTAAAATGACAACAAGAAATTTAAGGGAAATCGTCATCATCTTCAGCCATCTCTTTGGCAAGTTCAAGGTCCTGTTTCTCTCGTTCTCGTTGTTCCTGCAATGAAATACAGCAGTGCAATAGTGAGCATGTACTCCAACACAAAAGGAAGAAAACTGTTAGATTTTTTGCTGAAAATTAGTAGTCCATACCGAGGCTAGTGGTCAAAAACATGTCTCTATGCTCATGTTTTCCTTAGACAAGACACTATTCCAAAAATTAATAGTAATTATTGTTTCTATCTGCCCAAGTGTAATAACAGACAAGCATTCCATCAAGATGGACAGTAGCAATACTCTTTAGCTCCCAGTTCATGACACGTAAACTGGAGATAAAGTTATAAGCGCTGGCCTGATGAGATACAGGGCTTACCAAAATATAATTTACCGGTACTAATTAAAGTGCTTCCTTTCTGTACATGGAATTAAACTAGTACTATAATACTAGTACTGCAAAAGAGCAACTGCAATTAAAATAATATATTCTATACATCAAGTACCTCAAGTGATTCCAAATTCTTGCTATAGGATTTTGGCGGGAAACGCATTGCCTGGATTAGAACATAAGAAAAATGACATCAAATGACAATTCAAATACAGTAATATTTATAGTTGTAAGACTGTGTGGCATACAATTTAATGAGTAATCCAGTGGCAATTTCAAACTGATTTGGTAGGTTACACCTACCATGAGAATAAATCAAGGGCAACCACACAACTATGCATCAAGAAGACCAGCTGTGTTACTAAGTAGAGCTGAGATAGAATAACTGTCATATTTGACATACCCTGACAGATTGATTATAAAGATCTAAACAGAAGCTAACTCGCTGGTGAAAAGCTCCTTGAGGCTCATTGGTGGAGTAGATGTCAACATTTTCCTGCAACAACAACAAGCAAAGCAAATAAACATAATCTAACAATCTACACCACAAGTCGCTCTTTGGGTTTACTTAACAGATAATAACTAAATCTCTGATGTTGCTTATTGGGACTGAAGGATCTGTTACGAACACACGGCTGTTAAAGCGGCCGGCTATTATGGTTGGCAAATGCAGTGAAGATGACAGGCACATCCATAGGAGACTATCTTGAGTTTATGACCACTTATTTTGCTCAGGTAGCAGGCAACCTTCAAGCTAATGACAGCCCTGACTAAGTAAGATGAGGAAAAGGTTTGTGACATTATTTAATTCACCCAGTCACTGTACCTTTGATTGTACATGGCCTTTCTCGTGATCTATTGTAGCATCAATGACACCATCACGGATTGCCTGCAAAGAAAACAGTTTGAGTTTATTGGTAAATGTGACAACAATTTAAATTACTAAATGCTAAACTAAAAAAAATAATGTTCTTTGTTGAAAATGAATAACATTGTAGTTAACAAGCTATAAACATAAAAAAAAAATAGGACTAAAAAAACCCTGGGTAGCATGATAAAATCTTCCACATCTGCTAAATAAAATTACATTCTATGCAATTTCACACTTTCAATTAAGACACTCATTACCTTGGCAACAATAAATTCAGCATCTTCAGGGCTGTCTAGCTGGAGTTTTTGAGCAATGTCAGTGAGTGAGATGCGCGAGTAGGACAGGTTTATCATCCGTACCCCAGCTTTGATCACATTGTGCCGAAGCCTGAAAAATGAAGTTCAACAAGTTAAACATTCATTTTCTGCAAAGGTTACAGGGTTCATTCCCATCTTTTTTTTTTTTAAATCATTGATTAAATTCTGATTTTTCAAGATCACTATGCACTATGAAAATCAAAGGGCTCTAAGAGCCATCTCATGAATACGAAACAATGTAAAGTTAAGTCCACAGATTGGTTTTAATTTTCCGCACTGAGTTTGAAGTCAAAGAAATGAACAGTAAAACAGACTGATTTAAAATGACCAAAACATCTTAGCATGACATACATATGCATGGTGTGAAACGAGACTGTCTAGACAACTGGATGACGTAATTACACTGGGGAATGAAAAAAAGTTTACTACTAACAACAATCATCTTGGGGAATTAAAAACGTTTACAGATGATGGAACAAGCAAAAACATGCGTATCTGTCCACCATCTTTGCATATTCACAAGATAAAAAACATAAATGCACTCAGATTCCCTGAAATGCCAACTAATTATAATCAATCAGAGCCAATCTTATAGACACAGCAAGTGATGCAATACAGTATCTTTTTTGAGGGATGCTTGGAAGTACATGTAGTAATTAAAAATTGCTTTCTATGTTGTTTTATAACCATTATTCTGAGAATCTGGAATTTAAAAGCAAAAGAACAACAACAGCAAAATTTAAGGACTTTCTTGAAGTTGCATCATTGAAGGCCACAAATAAAGGAAAAGAAAACAAAATGCACATAATAATTTAACCTGATAATCAGTGTGTATGTTTTCTCAGAAAGAAACTTCTCCTTAAACTTGTCAATGACTTGGTTGAAAAGCTTCAAGTCTCCATTTAATACAGCTGTTAACGAGAAAGAAACATGATAAACAATACATGTAATATCATTGTAATAATAATAAGCAATATCTATTGAGGGGACCCCACTCATGGAAAGATGATTTTCAGG
Source organism: Dendrophyllia cribrosa (assembly GCA_024195265.1). Taxonomy (NCBI): domain Eukaryota; kingdom Metazoa; phylum Cnidaria; class Anthozoa; order Scleractinia; family Dendrophylliidae; genus Dendrophyllia; species Dendrophyllia cribrosa. Next base: position 32,558,835 of record JAJLRJ010000007.1, on the reverse strand, counting down.
ATGGCCCTCAGTTCTTTACAATTTATATGTCTGTAAAGGTGTAACACAATAATCCAGTGTCAAAAATACATATAATTTAACCCTCGGACATACAGGGGGGGGGGGGGGGGGTTTACCCCCCCCCCCCCCCCCCCTAAGGTTTTTCTCTGATTATTTTCAAGACCATTTCAGATTAGCACATGCTGTTTCCAGTAGCTGTTTGTTTATCCTTGAGACACATTTTGGTAAAGTTTGGCAACAACCGGTTGCTATGGTAACGAGATATGATGTCATAAGTAACATGTGGTCAAGCCATTTTTGAATAAAAATGCGTGTTTTTCACCTTTTTTGAGTGAAAAAAAAACATATAACATGCTACCAAAAGTACCGTATCAAAATGTTTAATTGTATGTTATTTTGTAACTCTAGCAAACAATATTTGCAATTTCCACATTTTCCCGATAAATTTGAATTTTTAGTAAAATCCAACATGGCGGTCGTCTTGGCAGCCATTTTGGATGATGTCACGGACCCCCAGCAGTGCCACAACCCATAATATTTACCTTATCTTGTAGCTAGCACATCGCGGGCTATCTATTACGTCCGAGGGTTAATGTTTTTTTAAAAATAAAAACTTGTTTGGCTGTAGCTGTATGAGCTTCATGTGAGTAAGTGTCTGTTTGCCTTACTGTGAGCACCAAACCAACTTTTTTACAAGTTTACACAATACCACCAGCTAATTCTTATAATCATTTTTAACCTGTGAATACACGCAAGTGTAATGAATGGGTTATCAGTAACGGTGGCTAATTCACTCACTCACTCCTTCCATCATTCCATCATCTCCCCTCATAGATGGAAGGAGATCCAGATTTTCTTAACGTCAGGCGACATATGGAGCGAACAGCGAGCAAAAATTTTGCATTAATGCTGGTTATTTGCCTGCATTTGTGGCACAGATGACAATGGACAAGTTTGTCTATCGCTAGCAGTTTCACCTGAGTTCTCTGGCCCGCTTTTATTTGCCTCAATGAGGTATTTGACCTCTTTAAGCAAAGAGATGCACCTCACGGGAGGGTCTTGATCTCGAGCTTCTCTCCGAGCAGCCTTTTTGAAAATGGAATAAATTTTCTTTGAGCAGGAATTAAGAATCTTCGTAAATTATAATGTGCAACTGGTTCTTACCCAGGTTCCACTCAGTTGTGGTTGTTGTTCCATTGTGTTACGATGTTTTGAATTCTGTTCTGTTGGTTCAATTTCAGTTCCGATTCCCTAAATTCTATTCTGTTGGTTCAATTTCAGTTGTACTGTCTTGAGAAAAGAATTTGACGTAAAGTAATAAATTATACAGGTTCTACATAACAGAATTTGAAACAGGATTTTGGCAAAGATGAGCCCTCATATCCATCAGTTGTAAACTTAGTAAACAACAATAAGCTTAAAGATGTTTCGCATTTGGAGTCTTTAATGCAACATTAAAATAGATCTAAAAGGATTTTCAAGTCGAGACACGCATTTTGATGCGTATCTACACTGTACCTTGAAATAACAAAATTTAGTCTCAATTGTGCATGTGTTCCTCTATGATCTCATGGGCTAGTGCCAGGATATGCACCCGGGAGGCCCGGGTTCAATTCACATTCAGCACCCCCATTTTTTCTTTTTTTTTTTCGAACTGGACATTATGAAAGTTATATACTTTTTTTTGCATTTGTAAAAAATCCTTACGTTTCATTTTAAAAAAATATTGAACCGTGTCAGTGTGAAAACATAAGCTAACCGCAATATTGCATTACGTGTTAGCATTTCTTATTCACAGGTTGGCTCTTAGGAGCCTTTGATTATTACTGTGAAACAATAAAGTGAATGAAATCATTGTATTTTGTATTAACTTTACACTCCTGTGATAAAGACGAAGCAACAAGATAACATTCCATGGTGGTCAACTTTGCAAGGAGGCATGCCTGTCAATTGAATTTGTGTTCTCTGATTGGCTAACTTGTAATAAACTTTGTTGGGTGCTAACAGTCAGGTGCGTCACACTGTAATAGTGGTACTGAAAAGGGAGAAGGAATATATCGGCCAATTCCATTCAAGAAGGTTCTTCCTTACACACTCTCTATGCTGTCTTTTGTGTTGTTATTTTAGTTTCCTGACCAAAACAATCAATCAAGGTATGGGGATTTAGCCGTAAGTTGAAAGATCTTGTGTGAAATGACCTAGCAATTTGGAAAGGTAATAGAAAGTTCAAATGATTGTCAAAAGTATCAAGGTAAGGTTTGATAAAGAAAGATAGTAATGTCAAGGACACATGTCTTACGTGAACCTAGTATATGGCCTAGTTCGCCACGAGTGTCTCGTAGCTCAGTGGTTAGAACATCCGACCGGTGTGTGGAAGGTCATAGGTTCAAATCCTGTCCGAGTTGAGGATTTTTTTTGTTTGTCCCACGCTCGTGACATGATGAATGTTACATCTTTATCAAGGTAAGGTTTGTTTCACTGCATTAAACAGTGTTATAAGTAACTGTATGCATCAATGAAAGAGGCTGTCAAGAAAATACTCTCCTGCCTTTACAATACTTCATATAATGCAATATTTTCTGTCTCTCCCCACCCAAAGTGCACATCATAAGCTCAACACTTCATACACTCTGACAAGGGGAGACTAAAGGGTTTTAGGATTAAGATTTACATTGTAGGTGCAAACAACAATGCATTCACCAACCTTGTGAAAGCTGGAAGTAGGGTACAAGTGTTTTTCTAAGAAATGGTTCCCTGAAAGTGGTTCTGTCAGGTATTTCTCCAAGAAGCAGTTGAACAACAATGGCAAACTTCTGTGCCTACAAAAAGAAATACCAGCAGGATATTAATTTGTTGTTGCTGTTCCTGAACCATACTTAACATAATAAAAATGTACATATATACAGTAAGTAAAACAGTACATCCAAGCACACACATCTTGATAACTTTATTGCAAGACCTTTCTCCTTCCATCTTTTTGCTATGATCAAACTTCATTATTATGATGACTAACAGGCTATTTATATTTCTACATGTATATCGCTGATAAAATTGATCAAGTATTAGCCTTACAGCATGAATTGCTGCTTTAGCCTTGGTAATGAAAGAAAGACACAAAATGGCAAGACATGATTTTAACTTATAAACATAAGATTAAAAGAAAATAGATTCCCCCCATCACAAGCATATTGATGTACTTACAGTTTGCTTGAATCCATAAGCAGCATGTTGTGGAGCCTTTCTTATTGCCTGCAGAAGATTCTTATGAGCCTCAGAGTAGTCCAGTTGAATAGCCTTGATAATACCTACAGTGGACAGGAAACCACTCATAACCAGCTAGCAAGTAACATGATAACTCGAGTCCTCAATATTGAATAATTCAAACTTTTTTCTAACTCAAGCCAAACATACATGTAGTCTTCCCTATTTCACTTCATAACAGATTCTAACCCTTCATAACACAAACGTCTGATAATTCAAACAGTTTTGTGTCCCCCATTATGGTTAATAAAAATGTTATTAACTTACCACATTTCCTTTAATAAGCACCTCTCCCCCCCCTCTCCCCTTCACTTTCTTAAATAGTAAGGATACAAGAAAAACCTGTTTCTATTGTCACTTTATTTATAATCTTCTAAGTTTTACTACACTGGCATCAATATACATGTAGGAAAACAGTTTCTTTTCTGTTAAGTCACTTCCAGTTATTACCACATGTATGTATCTCCATGTGCTTGCAGAATTCTTTCATCACAGGCTTCCCAAGCTCAAAATTCGACTCTACATACGTGGTGTATGCGACAGCTTGTGTATATAGAGAAATGTATGGGAAAATCACGGATTCTCTAAAATTAGGTAAATAACTATCTATTTTGAAATAAAGTTTACCTACCTCAAATGTGTCGCTTACTTGTGTCTTGTACTGAATTTGAAGCCATTCCAACGCCATTTAGCGAAGTTATTCGAAGTCGTTGTCTCTCCTTCTAAAAAGAAGGAAAGGCAGACCACTGCATCGATCGCTGGCCAGAGGTCACTCCACAAATCGCTCTCTACTTAAAAGGAAAAGTCCCGAATCGCAATAAAACCAACAGTTCCATAGAGCCCAATAAATTTCACTCCACATACGTGTGCCTCGGCGGTCGAAAGACTCGTAAAGAACGAGATATTTTGCTTTAAATTTGCCTATTCGGCTTTCCAGATGTGCTTGTGATCGACCTCGCGCCAACGGTCGTTACTCAACGACAAGTATCTGGTTTCATCCTCAACTCTGATTGGTCCATTTGAACCAAGTCACGCGCTGACAACATGACCCTCCACCGGAGGGAAAGGTACATTTGTCACGAATCAAGTGTCACACTAGGGCTCCCAAGGGATGTTTTCTGAAAGCTGTATTGTTCGCAATAGCCAATCACAGCCATGTTTACATATGTCGGGGAAAACCCGCGTAAAGATAAATCTGACTCCTCCACGTGCAAAATAAAGCAAGATATTTGCGAGCATTCAAGAGTTTCACTCAACTTTATTCGAAAAATTTCCTTGAATTATCACAATAAGTTCGCTCCATCGCATTAGTTCACTGCACGCATTTGCATCCAAAATGGGCTGAAGCCGCAATCATACAAAATGTAGTTTTTGATCGACGCTCGTCGAATGTTCAACTATTCTTCTGATGGCCGTTGTCGATTCGTACTTAAACTGGTAATGAGAAATCAGCCAAAGCTTCCATTTCGCATACAGTGTGCATCATCTTTTTCAGACACAGGCGACCCTCTTGTTCTGTTTACGTTTAGAGAGTTCTGTGGCAAGTCACGATCGTTCTTCTCCCGCAAAGCCGAAGACATATTTAAGAAAACATATCGAGCCAACACAACGATGGAGTTCAGTGAATTTCAACTGTTAAGCTAAGGGAAAACTACTCAATACAAATTTGAATATGTAAACATGGCTGTGATTGGCTATTGCGAACAATACAGCTTTCAGAAAACATCCCTTGGGAGCCCTAGTGTGACACTTGATTCGTGACAAATGTACCTTTCCCTCCGGTGGAGGGTCATGTTGTCAGCGCGTGACTTGGTTCAAATGGACCAATCAGAGTTGAGGATGAAACCAGATACTTGTCGTTGAGTAACGACCGTTGGTGCGAGGTCGATCACAAGCACATCTGGAAAGCCGAATAGGCAAATTTAAAGCAAAATATCTCGTTCTTTACGAGTCTTTCGACCGCCGAGGCACACGTATGTGGAGTGAAATTTATTGGGCTCTATGGAACTGTTGGTTTTATTGCGATTCGGGACTTTTCCTTTTAAGGAGAGAGCGATTTGTGGAGTGACCTCTGGCCAGCGATCGATGCAGTGGTCTGCCTTTCCTTCTTTTTAGAAGGAGAGACAACGACTTCGAATAACTTCGCTAAATGGCGTCGGAATGGCTTCAAATTCAGTACAAGACACAAGTAAGCGACACATTTGAGGTAGGTAAACTTTGTTTCAAAATAGATAGTTATTTACCCAATTTTAGAGAATCCGTGATTTTCCCATACATTTCTCTATATACACAAGCTGTCGCATACACCACATATGTAGAGTCGAATTTTGAGCTTGGGAAGCCTGTGCTTTCATGTGCATTTTTTTCCTATTACTGTGCTCTTTGTAAATGCCAAAATATAATGCACACTAAAAAGTAGCTGTTGGAAACTGACCTGTGTAATACAGGAATCTAGCCCATTCATTTGTATTTGCTGACTCTGGAAATGAAGACTTGGACACCAGTTTCTCTGCCTAAATTTGAATTGTTAAAAACACCAGTTGAGTATATCTTAACACACAATGCAAAATTTGCACATAATGTAACTGGACTGCTTCTATAAAAATGCAATACACAGTACATGTATAATAATAAATACTGCACTTAATATTGCAATACAATTTTTTTTCTTTCTTACCTGATCAAACAGGTTAAAATGGAGATAGTTTCGTAAAAGAAGATTCAGAAGTATGGCCTGCAAGAAAAATGGAAACTTCATCATGATAACTACATGTGTATTATTATATAATAATTAGTTTAAACTTTTTCTTTAACAAGTGGTTTTAAATCTTGGTCGACCTACAAGTTATTTTAAAGATTCAAGATTGGCAGCATTTATGAAGCAAGCACGTTTCAAAATATAATAGCTTTCATTGACATTTTCATAATAAATTATGCAAACATTGTGCTTGTCTGTGGCTGCTTTTTCACCCAGAGATTTCTTTATTTAGCACCACAATACTATACACAAAGCAAACTTATGCAATGTTGTCACTAATTTTTTAAGTAGCCCAGAACTGTAAATTTAAGTCGCCAGGAAAAAGAAACAGTTGTATTAGTAGCATTGCCTTGTTTGTCTATGAAAATAGGAGCGGCTCAGAAGTGTACTAGCTGGGGGAAATCCACAGCCCTTAGTGACAGCTTTGATTTTTTTTTCTGCTTATGGCAATTTGAATAAAAAAGAAAAATATGCACATGACAAACATTTACATGTATTTAGCCACATCTGAACAACTAAAAAAATTAATGTGTATATGTGTCGCATGTGCATATGGTTAACATGTACGTGGTTCGCTTATCTCTGACCTGCACTGTTGGTTTTATATTAGCAAACTGACACAACAACCACAATAGTAATTATATAACAGTATAAGCACTCCAGATAAAACAAGCTGACCTGTCCTTCATCGTCATGTCTCAGGGTGGCTGTTCTAAGTCTGGCAAGAAGAAAACTGAAAAAAAAAAACATTTTATCGATTCAACACCAAACAGGTAAATACAATCATTACACCAGTTCAATAGAAATTATTGTGCATTACACCAATCATTTAATACATGTACATGCAAGAAAATTAAGATTCACATCCA
>JAJLRJ010000007.1:32316947-32546947 GCA_024195265.1 Dendrophyllia cribrosa | reverse complement strand
CTGAAAACGTCTTTCGATGTATGTTTGTAACCACAAACAGGAAATTGTATTACTTACTCAAACTATCATCACCTGATCACCGGAGTGTCCGTAATAAAGAGGTTAAGTTCATATGATTTTGCTCTCTGGGGCTGAGATTTAGTGTCCGTTGTCCGTACTAGAGAGGGTCCGTATTATAGAGGTCGTTTTTAAAGAAAACGTGATAATTTTGTCGGGACATAGGAAACTGTCCGTAATAGAGAGGTGTCCGTATTAGAGAGGTGTCCGTAAGGAGAGGTTCAACTGTATTATTCAGCTTATGTTTTTGACACTGCAATATATTCCGGGAATATTATCTGTAGGCCTGACTACAATCCATGAAGATTTAAATTGGTTAAGTCCTGAATCCCAAAATTGTTAGCTTCATTATCTTGAAGAAAAGGTGAAGGCAGCCTCTACACAGTGCATGATGCGAATTTTGATTTTGTTTTCTGATCACAAAGGAATTGCTGGCCCACTGAAGAGTTCAGAAGACGTTAAAAAGGGTTTGATTCAAGATGAAGATCCACTGCTAACAGAAAAAGCTACTCTTCCAGTAAGTGTTCTTATTATTGTGCTTACCCTCTTGCCAAGGTTTTCTGGCAAATGCTAAACACAGGACTGATGTACATGAATATAAATTATGCACCGGTGAAATTGAAGCTTCAACATCCCCCACCCCTATTCCGGGCATATCCCGGGCATTTAACAATTTTTTTCCCCCTGGGTTGAGGAATTCAAGTTCAACAGTATTTTTTTCTCATCTGACGGACTACACGTCATTGTTGTTAAAGAGTAAACATACAATCACAGTTCACCAAAATGTACGTTTTCACTCATGATTCAGTCCCGGACGACTGGAACATTCATGTGGCGACTACATTGCCACATAAAAGTTACAGTTATAAAGTCAGAGACCAGAATAAATGCAAGAATTAATGTCCTTTTTATTCCCACTATTTAAACATTTCTTCATCAAAATCTGGCGCTAGGGTAGGGCATTTGAATGCAATTTTGGCCTAGGGGGGCAGGAATTTGAACGAGCCAATCTTTAAAAGTTCAAATTTCCGGGGTATTATAATTATTATTATTATTATTATTATTATTACTATTATTATTATTATTATTTGTAGTGTTAATTAGTTTAATCTAATTTGTAGTACATTTAATTTATTGTTATCTTTTCAAAACAACATTGAACTGAATGGAATTATTTAGGATACCTAATGCATGATTTTTATTTTAAAGTTCCCAGTATGTTATACATTGTATGCACCTCTTGCAGAGACACACATGTACTTGACACCTCTAACCTCCCCCATGAGATTTGATTGGATCCCTTTGTTTCTTGTGTAGACAGGTGTGTTTGCTGTACATATTTTTGGAGCTCAAAGTCTGTACCTAGATGCTAACTTTCCTCCAGAACACTATGGAATTTATGTTCAAATAACAGTTGGTTCTACTACAAAGTGTTCCTCACTTCAGTCACCCTTCAAGAAGGGCTGCATCGTGTGGGACGAGATCAGGAACTTCCCAGTAACTGTAAGTCAAGAATTCAGAAAGGCATATATTTTTACCTGCAAGCTGAAATGATGAAAACTGAGTTATATTTCCAGTGCTTTATTTTTACATTATACAATGTGCTCAGCACTGAATTGAATAAGCTTTTATTTTTAAAGTCTTGCTAAGCCGTCACATTTTTTGACAAAAATATTTAAATTATAATTCATTAATTATTCATGAAGAGAAAACAAAGAAAATCACTACTGTGAAAGAAGATACATTGTTTGTGATACTCATAATCATAAAATTTGATAAACTTTTGTTTTCAATTTCTTCAAGAACTTTAGGCCTTTGTTACGTGGCAGCCATGTTGACTCCCCAGAGAATAAAATGCTTTGTTTTTGCCCGCCCAACCTCATTTTCAACTTTTTCACAATCATTTGTTTTTATACAAAATGTTGGGTCGTGATAAAGGCCTATTAATGGTCGAGAAGCTACATGTATGTCACACTCGAAAGACTGTTTCACCAGGTATCCAAACACCTTGAAGTTGGTTTAGAAAAACTCAGCTGCACCTCAATTTTTCAATAAAACACTCTTCCTCGTGATTAATATTATAATATTCTCTTTTAGAAAACCTCAGAATTTGCATAAATTTTAATAATTTGAATGAATGACCAGTATAATGAAGCTTGTTATTTTATTTCAGATTTCTCCCAAAGTGACCAGTCCAGTCAACAAAGTTATTGTTGCTGTTCAGGGCTATGATAAACTTCAGCCAATCCCAAAACACAAACTGCTGGGCAAAACTGAGTTTCATCTGCACAAGTTAGCAAAGGTAGATGGTATTACAACCCTCACAGTTATCCTTTCATCACTTTGAATTCTTTAATATATAACAGAGCTGTTTCTTAACTTATTGTAGAAGCAGTGGTCCATGGAGACATTTGAGCTACAGAACAGGAAGAAGCAGGTAAATGTTGAGTGGTAGATATGAAGAAGAATTTCTTGCTTCTGCTTCTTTTTCTTTATCTTTATCATGGTTTCTTTTTCTGACATTGCTAATCCTAGCAGTGTGCAGATGCATGTTACACATGAACACAGCAAATGACATAGCTGTCCACAAGTCTCCCAGTTCGTAGCTCAGTTGGTTATAGCATCTGACCAGTTTCCAGAAGATCATGGGTTTGATTCTCATTTGGGACTGAAGTCCAGGTGACAATATGATAAAAAAGGGAAGGAGTGGCTGTAATGCATATAAGTACTGTACAGTATAATGGGAAGCGCATGATAATACCAGAAAAGTTAATCATATAGATCATTATATACATGTTCATGTGTGAAGTAGTACACAAAAAAATTTACATTCTTCACCTTCAAAATTAAAATCAGGAGTAATGTTGTCAGTTATATTTCAGGAGCCCTTTTTCTTTTTCACTACATTTTTTTCAGTATGCTGGTGATCTCCAACTAGAACTTGCTTTTGCATATGGTTCATATGGCTATGGTTTGTGTGATCAGGTATCACCTTTTTTTTTCTTTTGTTTTAGGTTTTCTATACATTCATACAGCACAGTCGCACAGATCAGCTATGTCAGTGTACATGTACACTGTATTTGCAGTATAAATATCAATGCACTAAACAATAATTATTATTTACTATTAAACTCACAATGCATTGAGGCCACTATTGTTCATACAAATAGATAGCTGTGCCTGCTTCTGAAAATTGCAAATCCTTTATATCAAAAATTTACATATTCATGCCCAAATTCCCAGACCAAGAATCAAACAGGCAAGATCAACATGGACTTTGAATTCAGTTATTTATAACTTACAAACTTCTTACTTTGACTGATCTCAAACTTTCAAATGAGCAGTGACAATAATGTGATGTAAGTGTGGGAACTAGATTTCAAATCAGTTTGTGTTTTAACCATAAACGTTTAAATGCATCACTAAGATATGTGTAAGTAAAGATTACTCAGATCTTATAAATCCTTTAGGTTAACACAAGTTTGTCACTTTACCCTATGTTGGGTAGCCCTCTGGACAAATTCTTCAAGTTAAAATAATGGTTACTACTTATCTTTTAGCTTGAAAGCCATCATCCTCCTAAATATTATTTGCAACAAAGTGCATTTCCACACATGGAACTTGTTGCCAGCTCCGCAGGAAACAGTTCAGGGTAGTGTACATAGAGTAGATAGTATTGAAACACCGTTGTAAACATGACCAATAATGTAACCTGTTTCATGTTCGAAAATTAATATTAAGTACACTTAAGATTTGTTTGAGCTTGGAAAGTGTACTTGCAATTTTTGTAACCCTGGGTGTGCAAGGTTTACATTATCTGAAACAGTGATTTTTAAAAATTGCAAGTTGAAGGCAAATCAAGGAAGTTATTTTCTACAACTTTAATTGCTGATTTGTAGTCAACTCGTTGTCTGTGATGAAGAGAACTGTCAATCAGTACACAGTCAACTCCTTTCTTGCTGATATCTTGCTATAATGGATGTCCCGTTATTAGGGACAGTAGTTGAAATCTTGGCAAATAAGATTTACTGAGAATAGTCTAGGCACTAACAGGCCAGTTGTTAGCTAGTTCAGTCAAGGAAAACTCTCAATGAACTCTGCACTATGCATTCAATGGCTTGTGCTACAAACATGATGGTGAGATGGAAGACCCTGGCAACTCATCTCTCCAGAAATCAGATTCAAGAGATTCAAGAAGGTCCTAACTTTAAGCAATGTTTAAGGCCACAACATTATTAAGCAAAAATCTTTTTCACAGTTACATTAACATACAATTATCAGCATTTTCAGAAGAAAGTTCTGTTAAAGTTAACATTTTTAACAAAAAGACAAAACGTCACAAGCTTGTAGAAGGATGTTCTCACCTGAAGCAATTCACTTGACAATGAGCATTTGCAGGGGGGATTGTTCTACTATGTTCTTTTTATTTTCTTTTATTGCAGAATTATTTTTGTTCCCAAGAGGGTGTCACATCCAAATATCATTGCATTCAAAGAGAAGATCACTGACCTAGAGCCAGAAATTAGTCCCTACTATTGTAAGTTGTTTAGTTTTATCACCTTTGACCTTAGACACATGTTTTCTATAAGATCTACTTACTTTTCTTAGACCTGTAAAAATGCGGTGGTACTAACAGATCAAAACAAAATGTTTGTTGATGTTTTTTACATACATTTTGGCCTATTGGTTTCAGCAATTGTTACACAGGGCAGGCTAGTATTTGCGGTTCAAATATCTATAACGGGTGATATGACCTAATTCTCTGTGCTTTAATTCTGTATCTAATGGCCTGGAGTGCCTGTGTGGAGTACATACACGTACCTGCCAAATTCATTTATTTATCCATGTGAGGTGTCATTAAGCAAGACACACCCACAGACTCTTTGCAAAGATTAAATAAATCTTGGCCCAGCTAGGTGGGAAAGAAACAATGCACCTAATTCCTTCATCACTACAAAATTACTGATAAAAAATATTCTAGAACACAGTTTAGGCCAGATTTAACTTGAGTTAGTTGTTACTGTAGCTCTTATATTTTCTTTCAGCTAAGATGAATTTTGTGCCAGTTGACACCAAGTCAAGACCTCTCCTTCAGCCTAAACTTACAAGGTACACGTAGTGACATAATTTATGCTTGTCAGTTAATTCATTCTTTTGTAACTAAAACAACTGACACAAAGTGGACCAGTTGCAATGCTTAATGAATAAATTAAAATCCTTTTCAAGCAAGAGAAATGTTGTGTTGTCGTACTTGCCACTTGCTGACCAAAATTATCAAAGAATAAGGAAAAGGTAAAGTGACACACAAGCCACAGAAGGCCTCCATGGTATGGGGCAACAAAGAGTATTGCTTCTCTCCCCCCCCCCCCCCCCCCCCCCTGCTGCCGGTAGCCATTTTTACCCCTGAGTGGAGAGAGACAACATGGAGTAAAGTTTTTTGTCTAAGGAAACAACATGACAGCAGTGACCAGGCTTGAACCACCGACCTTCAGGTCTGAAGTCCAACATGCTAGTCACTACACCACCGTGCCTCCAAGACAAAAAAAACACAGCTTTATTCTGGATTTTGAGTGATTCTTGTCGTATAATTACCAGAGATACAATAGTCAATCTGATATTCAAGTTGCTGAATCTGTGAACAGTACAGTCTATTCCTGATTTGACATTTCAGAGTGCAAAAGCACACCAAAATAGTGCAAGTTTGACACTTTATTACATTCTTTTGACTGTTCGATAGGAAAAACACTTTCAAAAACTCAAGGATTTGAGAGATGACTTTTGTATAATAAACAATTTATTTAGCGGAAAGTTATGTAATACAGCTGAGCAGTTTCACTCGTCAGTAAAACTAACTAACCTATACACTGGTATTGAATCATGGCCACTATAACATTTCATTTTAGGCTGAGTCAGCTGCATTCTGATTATATTCAACTCACTTCAAGAAGTAAGAGAATCCATTATTTGAAACGGCTTCTGCAAGAAAAGGTTTGTCAATATTTGTCTTAGATGATTTAACTGGGTGTGTCCATAGCTTTATACCTCTGCACCATGTCACAGCATGGTAAAAGTGCTGACCAATCTCAGTGATAAGACGTTAGTGACATATACAGGGTGTCCCAAAAGTTCGTTCCTCTGCTTTACAGGCCTGTATTTTATTCTGTATTGACTCATGTTGTAGCCTTTTAATAAAAACTTTCACAAAAACAATCTAGTTTGATGTCCTTATTACTAACGGGGTTAATAAATACAGCAGGCCTTTTTTTTTTCATTTTCCCGCTAAAGTATGAGATTATAAATCGCGCGCGCGAAAATTTCCCGACATTTTACGGCATTTCACAGCCGCGAGTTGCTCTGAATTAATTGTCAGTGTTTTGCTGAGCGGCTTATAAAATGAATCCTCTCAAAGCCAAAAAATCTAATATTTACGAGCAAAAACATCTATACTTATAGCTTCTGGTCTTTCTGTTCAACAAATCCCGAAGACCATGAAGGAACTGAAACGACGGCTAAAACTAGCATGGGCAAACGTCCCGTTTTCCACGCTACAAGAATTATCAAGACATGTTGGCAACCCATAATGCTGCTAGGGAGTAACAATGATCATCTGTGCTACACTGTGGATATCGAGGTCATTTGTCTCACTTTACCTTGTTTACCAGGATGTACATCGTTCAATGCCTGCAGACCAGGAAAGTGAATCCGAGGGTTCATCAGTTGAAGACCTGGGTGGTGTCACTCAGTTTGGATTGACACGTGCACTTGCACAGATGGCTAACATGACATTCATGGCAGGAGCTCCTGGTAAATTCATCTGCTTTACTGCAAGGCTATTTTTTTTCTTGAAACAAGCACAGGGAACCCAAACGCTGTATTAGCTGTAACATAATCATTTAATAAAATATTGTTATTCACCTGTGTTCCTGTGTCTTGTTTAGTTGTTTTCGGGAAGCGATTTGAATCAGAGCGAAGACGGTTTGCACGTTTCAAATATTATCTTGTCTGCCGCTTTGTAAATCCGACGCGCCTATTACGTCTCAAGTATTGAAACCCGAGATTCTCCCCCGAGGAGAGTTAATAGTTAATGCAGGAGCGAAGCTCCTGGTTAAAGGGTTAATAATAATTGAAACTTGCGACATAATAGGCGCATCGTATTTACGAAGCGGCAGACAAGATAATATTTGAAACGTGCAAAGTCAACCGTCTTTGCTCTGATTCAAATCGCTTTCTAAAACGACTCAAAAAGACACAGGAAAACAGGTAAATAACAATATTTTGATTAAATGATTATGTTATAGCTAATACAGCGTTTGGGTTCCCTGTGAAACAAGCATCAAATTCCTCATTTTCTCAAATAATAGTCGGGGACAATTTAAAAAACAAGTAGACAATAAATTATTTCAATGTACAAGTTCTAGGTGCAATAAATTATTATTTACAAAAGTTTCTTCAAAGAATACAGAGTAACTGGGGTGGAGTGGGTTTTGTTGTTTGAAGGCTATGGCCTTATTTACCTCATGCAGTAAGAAACTCAAGGCAGGGTGAAATTTTGTTACTCCCTGTATATGTATAAGCTGAAAAAATTTTGTCATTATAATGAGAATGTTGTAGCAAGAAAGAAACTTAACTCTTTTTGTGAAGTTGTTTCATTTGATAACTCTCATGAGAACAAATTTGTCTCTAAAAAGGAATTTGATTTAAGGTCGAAACACTTTTTAATATGTATTAGATATAATCTAGGTAGTACCAAAGTGGAAAAGTGGTACTTCTAGTAAGTATTTACATAAAATTATAGTACTTCTTGTAATTTTGTTTAGAGCTCATTCAAGACGCTGATAAGAAGATTTCTCAGCGAGTTCCAACTTCAGCCGGCACCAGTGGATCAATAATGGTAAGCGTAAACTAACAACCAGCTTGTAGTAATGGTGCAATCATTTTTTAACGTGTTTTTGAAACTGTTGGAACTTAAGAACCACGACGGAAGGGGTGATGACGACGTCTAATTACCGCGGAAGACTGGAACAACAACGTCGTTTTTTTTGTGGGAAATCAGCGGCCTGGATGACGACGACTCCGCTCGGTGTAAACTTGTTGTTTGAAGTTTTTTTTTTTTTGATAAGAACCTTTTATTAGTGATAATTCCCCGTATTACATTCTGAATTAGTTTTTTAAATACAGTACATACACATGTTACGCATCCTTACGGCATAAAACGCTAAATCTAAAATCGCTTATTTAAAATTCGCAAAAGTGTTCCGTGTTCTAGGCAATTATCATATGAATGGCCCTGGCATACGCCATTTCGTCTCCCGCCGCAACTTAAATACAACTCTTTCGACGGCAAACATACCCCAAGAACCCGTGCAGCTCGGCAGAATTTTTCGATAGGTGGATAAAAATCGCACTTATTTCCGTATCTTTCGTCTCTGTGTTCTTCGGCTTCGCAGCATTCTTGACTTTGTCCAAATTCTGTTTTACAAACAGTCCCGCTAACCATACCACTCGTCTCGACTAATTCCGTGTGAAAATCATTTTTTTCTCGTTGGCAGACGTTAACATTAATTTTCTGGCAACGGTCGTGAGAATTGAATGTTTCTTTTGTAGAAAATGGTTCTTGCTTTTCTTCATCATTATCTTGCCTGCTTATTTCAGATTCTTTCAACACTTTTGTCTCCGGGGCGAAGTCCATTAACGTTGAAACAGAAGTCCTTTGTCCAACATAGTTATGACGGCAGATCCTCATTTGTTCAGAAGCGTTATATGCTGGGACATATTCGCTTTCACTTTTTTCACATCGTTTTGTTGAGAAACTTTCCGCATCCTCTTTCCATCGTGTTCGAAATTCCAGTGTTCCTAAATTGTAACTATATCTATAGACATCACTGCTGGGCCGGGTCGTAGCCTGAATTTCTCGAGATAAATCTTGGCTTCGTTTCGAGAGATAGTTACCTGATGGCTTTATCTTTTCAGTTTCATAAGAACATGCTGGCGGCACGATTCGCTGCAGTCCTTTTATCTCGTAGTTCCTGTCCCTGTGTAGATATACGATACTTTTGTTGTATTTGTGACCAGCTGGACGACGCACTCAAAGTTTGTCTATTCTTTGGCATAAATTGAACTCTGGCTGGCCTTAACTAAAAAACCATTTTTTTTTGTAAGAGAACACTTTAGGCAAATTAAAATGGCATTGAAAATCAACAGTCTTTCTTTTTCAGGAAGCAGATTCTTCCTCAATAAAAAAAAACCCGGTGATTCAACGAGGGCCTTTAAAATGAAGTATTCTCTATTTTTGCTCGCTCAATTGAAACGAAATATTGTTTTTTTTTTTGTTTTTGTTTTTTTGAAAATCTCCTACTTTATTTACCAAAATCACAACATTACATTTACAATATTTCAGCAAACAGTGATATAGCCTATGAACAAAAAAAAAAACACTATTTACAAATTTAATTTCAACTAGCTTAGGAAAAAAATACAGTTAGCGTAAACAATAACTTTCTACATTTATACACGTGAACAAAAGCACACACGTAAGTAGTTATAAATTGTATGTTCACCGACGGGAGGAGGGGGAGTGGCTGACGTCATGATCCCTAGAGGTGACGTCATGGGTAAAAAATAGGTAGAGAAGACATCATAATCTATTTTAGGTCAATGGGGAGTGATGACATAGGTAGAGATGACATCATAATCTATCTTGGGTCAATGGGGAGTGATGACATCATAATCTATTTTAAGTCAATGGGAGGTCGGAATGAATGACATCATTATCTATTTTAAGTCAATGGGGAGTCGGAAATGAATGACATCAATCTATTTTTAACTCGAGAGCCACACTGGGTAGAATGACAAAATGTGATTATTTTATTACAATTTCATACAATTTTAATGCTTATAAATTTCAAGGGGATGTTAAATGAAAAGTTAAAATAGTGTGAACTAGCGTTATTGAAGGAGAAATTATGCGATCTACCGGGTTCGAAACTGTTCCGAACGTTCAAGTTTAGAAGCAATAAAATTGCACAGTATTAAAAATCGCTTCTTATTTGTATTTACCGCCGTTTTAGCCGCTTCATCGCTAGACTCTATATCGATTTTCAGTTTGCAAGCCATCACCCACTTTAAGTTTTATAACATGACTTTACCGCTAGCTTCAAAGTTAAAACTTTTAATTATGCGAACTAACACTGAACCAAATTTGCACGAAAAGTTAGCACCTCGGAAAAATTAACAAAGCAACAAATTACATGCGCGCGCTAAAACAATAAACCCACACTTTGTTTAAGTTCAAACTATATTTATTAATAACAAACAATTTCATAATTATACAGACAATTTAAAAGCTTAGTTGGAAAGGAACAGACAGAGTTGATTCATTCTTTTTCATCGGGTTTATACAAAGTACTGTTTGATTCCTTTGGTTTTCTGTGTCTCACCGCACTGCAATCATCGCAACGAGCAAGGGTCTCTTTCACGTGTTTAGTTTTGTCCAAAGGAATCTTGTGTTCGCATATGGGGCAAATCTTTTTATTATCATACCAAAAGCATTTGGGACATTTCACGACTCCAGTTACATGCACATTTGAACTCTCGCAATGATGACATGGAATTTGACTTTTTGTCTGAATTATTTTCATGATTTCAGAAGCGCTTTCCTCCTCTTCGTTGTCGGTTGAATTTCCTTCATCCTCTTCATCGCTTCTAAATTCTTGCTCGCTCTCTTCAGACTCATCGGCTGGACTGTTCTCAAAAGCGCTTTCCTCCCCTTCGCTGTCGGTTGAATCTCCTTCATAAGTCTCGTTGTTGGATTCTTTTTGTTCTTGATGGATCTTTTCTTTCTCTAAAAGATCGCTCAACAGTTTTTTATTCTTGATTAAACGCTTATCAATTCCCAACTCTGCGAGTCCATCTAAAAAGGTATTAAGCGCACGGGGTCGGGCTACATTATCGTTATGGGGAAGTAGCACATACTCAACCAGCTCTGCGATGTTTGTCACGGGTATTATGCGTTGATTTCGGAGTAATTGGCCTCTAGGTGCCCAAAACAGGATATCTTTGGAAGCGGCCATGCTATACAACAAATCAGAAACACATTCTTTTGACACTGCTTTGGAAAGATTGCTTAAAACATCTTTAATTCTTGGCTCCTCGTTGTCTTCCTCGTCATCGTTGTCCTCATCACAGGCGGCCCAGGCTCATGATGCTTTATGGTGGTGTTGTGTTACAACAGTTTGAATTTATAAAGGTTTGTATGAGTCATAACTCACCCAAATGGCTTCGGATCGGCTTGAAAAGCCATAGGACAACAGAAAAGACAACAAGGCATTGAAGTAAGTCGATTTTATTGTCAAAATTAACATATATTCAAGAATAATTTCTAAACCGTTTTTTTCCCATACAAACCTTTATAAATTCAAACTGTTGTAACACAACACCACCATAAAGCATCATGAGCCTGGGCCGCCTGTGTCCTCATCGGAGGTTATAGTGTCTTCCATTCCGCTCTCCATTTCTTCTTCATCCCAGTCTACTTTTCTCCTCATATCGATCCGTACTCGTTAAAGAAAAGCTTCAAATCAGTGCAACAATGCATAGTTTCTTTTATGGCATCAAAACGCCCAAGCTTGTAACAACGGGGGTCAATAAGTCTTGTATAAAGCCACCACCTCTTGTACAAGTATTTGCTTCTTTGTCTTGTAGGGAACGTTTTGATTGGCCAGATTAATAAGAGGATCCTTATGTCGAAGCAAAACACGCTTATTTGTTTCAGGACAGGGAATGTTTTTCGTAAGAACGTTATAAAGAATATGTAACAAGGCGTGAACCTGTTGTGGAGAAGCTGTCCTTAAGAGAAATTGGCGCTGATGATCGGGACCATTAGCTAAGAGTTGTAGAAAACCCCGGTTGTTCTTTACTACTTGAGACAACTGTAGAATGAGCTAAGAATAGTGAGTTGTTGTCTTTTATCGTGGAATAGAAGGAAAAAACAATAGGATTGTGGTGGTGGTGGTGGTGGTGAAAACAATAGAATTGTGGTGGTGGCGGTGGTGGTGAAATCAATAGAATGGTGGTGGTGGTGGTGGTGAAAACAATAGAATTGTGGTGGAGGTGGTGGTGGTGGTGTGGCGGTGGTGGTGAAATCAATAGAATTGTGGTGGTGGTGGTGGTGGTGGTAAAAACAATAGAATTGAGGAGGAATTAGCCTAAAAAATGAGCCTCTTTCTCAGTTCACATTGAGCTTTCATTGAGTTGGCATGAATTTGTCCTGCCCCATTTGTGAGAAGACATTTAGCAGGAATGATAGTATGCAAAAACATATGACCAACAAACGCGCCAGTCCTACTTTCACTCCATTTAAAGCAATGCCGATTTCTACACAAAAGTGTCAGCGGTTTCACTTCGAACACCCTTTTACTTGTATGGTTGCAGGGATGACCGGTTCGGGGAAAACGTTTTGGGTTCAATCACTGTTACAACAGGCCTCAGACGTGATAAACCCACCACCCGAGAGGATTGTCTGGTGTTATTCCCAATGGCAGCCTGCGTACATACAGATGCTAGTCACAATACCACAAATTGAATTTGTCAAGGGTATTCCTCCTGCGTTGGAACACGATTCCTATTTCAATGTCAACAAACGGAACTTAATCATCTTTGACGATCAAATGATTGACGCCGGCAAAGACAAGCGAATAGTAAACCTTTTTACACGAGGTTCTCATCACCGCAACCTAAGTGTCATTTATATCGTACAGAATCTATTTCATCAGGGCAAGGAAAGCCGAAGTATCAGTTTAAACAGTCACTACTTGGTCCTTTTCAAGAATCCCAGAGACAAACTGCAAATTTTGACTCTAGCAAAGCAAATGTATCCTGGGCAAACGGCTTTCTTTATAAACCAGTACGAAGAGGCTGTACCAAGACCCTTTGGTTATCTCCTGGTGGATTTAAAAACAACCACACAAGATAATTGTAGACTGCGAACGAATGTACTACCCGGTGAAGAACAATTTAATCAAACAGGGGTACAAGACAATATTTCTCAGGAGCTACTAAAGTATCTCAGACAACAGAACCTTTCGACAGCTCCAGTTCTCTTACCCATGCAGGGACTACAGGACAGAATGGACAGCCTTCTCTCCCGTACAGACATTGGGGAAAATGACAAAGCCAAACAGTACCTTGAGCTGCAAAACAAATATCTGACGTTTAAACATCAGTTGAATGGAAGACCTCAACAGTCTGATGAAATGAAAAGAAGTTTTGCAAGTCATCCGGAAGATAATTTACCCACCATTATACAAGAACCCACAGCATTAACAGCGGCGACAACCTCTACACCCTTAAATCCATTTATCGCGACACCCTCTCCAGCGCCCACCATACAAAAAACTACCGCAGTAACGCCACTACCTTTAAATCCAGCCGTCTTGACCCCTCCCTTGACCCCTCCCCCTACAGTACAAACACCCACCGAAGCGCAAACGACCTAGAATCCAGTTAGTAAATTACTTAGAAGTTGGTGATGATAAACCTAAAAGACAATCGCGGCGTTACAGATATAGAGCTGCACCTTACAAGCATTCTAAGAATCAAGAGGATTAATTTCACCTGAAACGATGATTGCAGTGCGGTGAGACACAGAAAACCAAGGGAATCAAACAGTACTTTGTATAAAACCGATGAAAAAGAATGAATCAACTCTGTCTGTTCCTTTCCAAGTAAGCTTTTAAATTGTCTGTATAATTATGAAATTGTTTGTTATTAATAAATATAGTTTGAACTTTAACAAAGTGTGGGTTTATTGTTTTAGCGCGCGCATGTAATTTGTTGCTTTGTTAATTTTTCCGAGGTGCTAATTTTTCGTGCAAATTTGGTTCAGTGTTAGTTCGCATAATTAAAAGTTTTAACTTTGAAGCTAGCGGTAAAGTCATGTTATAAAACTTAAAGTGGGTGATGGCTTACAAACTGAAAATCGATATAGAGTCTTACGGCGGTAAATACAAATAAGAAGCGATTTTTAATACTGTGCAATTTTATTGCTTCTTAACTTGAATGTTTCGGAACAGTTTCGAACCCGGTAGATCGCATAATTTCTCCTTCAATAACGCTAGTTCACACTATTTTAACTTTTCATTTAATATCCCCTTGAAATTTATAAGCATTAAAATTGTATGAAATTGTAATAAAATAATCACATTATGTCATTCTACCCAGTGTGGCTCTCGAGTTAAAAATAGATTGATGTCATTCATTTCCGACTCCCATTGACTTAAAATAGATAATGATGTCATTCATTTCCGACTTCCCATTGACTTAAAATAGATTATGATGTCATCACTCCCCATTGACCCAAAATAGATTATGATGTCATCTCTACCTATGTCATCACTCCCCATTGATCTAAAATAGATTATGATGTCATCTCTACCTATTTTTAACCCATGACGTCACCTCTAGGGATCATGACGTCAGCCACTCCCCCTCCTCCCGTCGGTGAACATACAATTTATATAATACTTCATGAACAGAAGGGTGAAATTTAGTCTTCTCGTAAGTTCTTCAGTTTTGATGTTTCTAAGAATTCCAAACAGAATTTCCTTTTCGCTCTGAGCGAAATTTCTGTTACACATATTATTAAACCACTCTAGAGTCTTCCCAATGAAAGTCTTGGTGAAGGAACAGTCTTTAAAGGTATGTTCTGTAGAATCTTCTTCGCCACAATAAATGCAATCACTATCATATTTGATGCGGAATTAACAAAGTTCCTTTCTGGTGACAACTATCCGATGAATAAATTTAAAATGAAATTCTCTTAATTTCTGTTCTCGACATAGTTTAGGAATGAGATTAAAACACTGAGACCACTCGTTATCATTCAGTGGGATAATCTTATTCCATTTCCGTGTTCCAGTTTGATATACGGTATGGATTTTACTGTTTAAAAGTTGATAATAGTTTTTTGACTTCATTTTGCTTAAATCAACTTGGGTGATAGAATTCAAATAGAACATTGTCGAATTGTTAATATAACTCATTGGTGGAGCGGATTTTTGTCGTTGTGCTGTGGTCAAAAGATCTTTAGGGATTGCACTGATTATTTGATAGAATTGGAGGAAGTTTGTTTTGCAAGGATGTTTTGTTTGAAAATCGGTTAAGGTCATCAGTTTATTATTTTCATTTAAATGTTGTTCGATAGAATATATACCTTTGACGAACCATTCACGATAAAAAACAGGTTTTCCTCCTATTAATATATTCTTGTTATTAAAGAGGATAGTGTTTTGTTCTTGCTGATATTCATAAAGAGATCTCAACTCTTTGAAATAATCCAACATTTCTATATAAAACTTTGGTAAGCCTTCAAGGTATTTTGAATCATAATTACACCTTAGTAAGAAGTTGAGACCGCCGCATTTATTAAAGTAATAGTTGGGTATGACACTCCAATTTGATCCAACAGATTGCAGTAATCTTGATATCCATACTAACCTTAAAGACTTTGCAGTTAAATCAATATCAACCATCCGTAAACCACCTTTATCGTAGTTTTGATATATTCCTTCACGTTTAATTTTATCCTTCTTATTATTCCATAAGAATTTGAAAAGCTTATCTTTGATGTTTTGGAGGACATTTTTTGGGATACAGCTGTTAGAGAAGGAATGTATTAGCTGTGAGACCCCCAAGGACTTTATAATCAATACCTTACCATACAGGGTTAATGCTCTAGTCTTCCATATATCGAAATGAGACTGTAGTTTTTGGATTTTCAGATTAAAATTAAAATTGTTATTGCCCATTTCATCATACGAGACATAAGTACCTAAGATCCTAGTAGGACTTTTTACCCATTTTAGTTGTAGCGGTTTGGTATCGTTCAGGGCCCATTTCCCAAGCCACATGGCTTTAGTCTTCTTTAAATTTGTTTGTTGTTTGAAATGATATCGTTTAAAAGCGTGCAAGATCCTTTTTAAGCTGTGAATCAATTTTTATTGACGAAGTAGAGTTTCTGGTTTTGTTTGACCTTTTCGAGACGAAAAATCCTGATTTTCCTTACTAATTATGCAACGTTTGCTCTTGATGAAATGACCGGATCAGAGTGTCTCGCGGAATTTGTATTCAAGAAAACAGAGATTGCTTTACTTGAAGAGGTTCTTCAAATTCCACAAACAATACGATGCGATCAAGGATCTACTTGTGATGGCGTAGAAGGTCTCTGTATGCTGTTGCGGAGGTTATCATTTCCATGCAGATATGAAGACATGATTCGGAGATTTGCAAAGCCTGCTCCTGTTATGAGCATGTTACAAACACTGTACTTGACTATATTTATGACATAGAATCATGATATCTTAGGCCCGAACCTGCTGGAGGTGAACGCCACAGCCATAACAGCTAGAGGCGCCCCACTGGAAACCTGTTTTGGGTTTATTGACGGTACCGTAAGGCCTATCGCGCGGCCAGGGAAAAATCAGCGAATGTTGTACAACGGACACAAGCGGGTTCACGCGTTAAAGTTTCAGTCAGTTGTTTTACCCACTGGATTGATTGGTAACATGTATGGTCCAGTAGGTAAGACCTTATTTTCTATATACTTATTTAATTTTCTAATTTATTAAGAGATAAATTAATCGTTATCTTCTGTAGTTGGAAAATTCAATATCCCAATAATTTTGAAAACAAATTATTTTTCTTTCTCTTGTTTGTTTCAGAGGGGGAAAAACATGATGCTTCCATGCTCAGAGATTCAGGATTTTTACGTGATTTAGAACAGTTTGCTTTTTCTCGCGCTGGTCAGCCGATGTGTGTTTATGGGGATCCCGCTTACCCTTTAAGGGTACATCTGCTGGGTCCTTTTTAAATACGGGGTGCTCACGGACCAAATGAAAGCCTACAAAAGCCAAAAACTTTTTTTGTTTTATTCAAGAACACCAACTTGACAACAATATAACATTAAGAAAGGATAGGAGAAATGCGGTTTACAATCGAGATTTATGCGTCGGTTTTAGAACACAACATGGTTTTTGTAAGGGATTAAAAAGAGGCTTGAAACGTAACATGTAACTGATATCCATTCTTCATAAAATGGAGATATGCTTTCTTTAAGAACACAAGTGTGGTTTTGTGAAATATAGATTTGTTTACACTTTCTGGACAACTGTATTTTGTAACAATAAAATAAACGACGGAAACTTAACATGTTTATCATTAAAGACATGTCCATAGTTTTGTCAACAGCAATAAGGAAACAGGTAATTCATTGCAAGTTACTTTGGAATGGTTTTTTCCATTATTGACATCAAAACTTGTGATTGCTTTTGTTGTTGATTTATAACCATCATCATCATTTGCTTTTGTTGTTGTTGCCGGTTTAGAATGGTAATATATATAGTTAGGCTTGGCCTAACAGCGTTGCCCTCTGAAGACCCTCTGAACAAGCTTAACTAAGATGAAACTTAACTTAGGTGAAAGGTTGGAATTAAGATTGACGACCGGGCTATTTTTCAATTTAACAATTCTCAAAAACAGTAAGCTTAAGCTTGTTACCCGACCGTCTGCACAGTACATTTAGACCGTACAAAAGTTCACAAAAAACAACTTTTTCTCCGTTTAGAATAAGTATTACTACTATTTTCCGAATAAAATACACTTGTTGCTTGTCACAAAATGCCCGAGAAACTGATTTGGAAACCAAAATTGCAAAAATACACAAACATATTTGCATAAGGCGACGCGAGTATAAAATCTAAGTCTTGTTTTGTTTACATAAAATCACTTTTCAATCTATGTAATGAATGAACAAACACATAAAAATGGACAACACAATCTTCTTTCGAAAAATTTTATTCAAATCTCCAAAAGCAAAACGCAAAACGCGCATCGAGGCCGAGCCGTGTCTTCCATGAAATTCAAGAAATTAATACAACTGAATTTAAGCTACACGTTTAAAAACAATTCTCCAAAACTAACGAGTACACAAACAAAAAGTCAATCACAGATTGATATCAAGATAAATTCCCATCGAAAAATGTAATTTGTTTTACCTTTAAGTCCATCCGGCGACTACTGTGCTTGGAAATTCTTTAAATCTCGGCTTTGGTGCTGAAATCCGTAAAATGAACCCATCTCTCGCATTGCTAAAAACGTATATAGTTCCTCGAAGCAATATTTTATCTTTGAAAGCTCTTCTTTTTCCACTAAAGCGGCTTCTGAGTATCCCTTGATTAGTATCCCTGTCTTGAGTAGCAAACCACGAAAAAATGCAGGAAAATAACGACTTTAATTTAACCCATTCGCTCCTACACCGGCCAAAACCGGCCGTACAAGACTCCACTGCTTTAAAAAATTGCAACTTTCTCAATCGCGCGAACATTGCCCTAACTAGCAGTTGTGAGCATTGACTAGAAAGTCCCTCAAATTGAGATACCCAATAAACACAAAAAAGTCAGCGATGTTTGCAGAATATCAGAGTTTGAATTTGGACAATAACAAAAATTACCGTTTTTAACGTCATAGAAAAACAACAAAAATCACGTTTTTGCCTTTAGTTTTTTTATTCAAATCATCGTGGCAAACCCAAAAGTCAACATTTACAGCAAAATTCAGTCCTAGTCCTAGCTTAGCAGTGAATTTTCTTGCTCTTATTCGTTGCTCGGGCCGAGCTACAGCTTCTTATTCTAGGGCATACTCACCTTGCCTCGATTTTCAACATCACCACCGCACTGTATGCTGGGAAATAACGAGATTTTTCGAAAGCGTTCATTCCGTCCTCCACACTTTTCATATATATACTAAGTCCACAGCCACTCTGACCCACCGCCGAAATTTCGCGCTTGTTGCGTTCTCCCGTGGTCGCAACTTTCAAAATATGCCGCGGTAGGTCGAGAAATTCATCCAGAGTCAAGTCCCAAAGCTACTTCGTTTCCAGGCGGCCATTTTTCCAGTTGAACGAGCAACGAGCCAAATTCGTAAACGAAGTACAACACCTAACTCGCTTCATTGAGAAGTGGACTCTGAACTACCTCCAAGCTTAACGGCTGATGCTCATCAGGCAGCTACTAAAGATGAAAAATAGCTGTGAACTTACCAAAAATCGTAGATAATTCATATTGGACCCTTTATTGCAAATCAACCAAGCAGAATGAGATCGTCACAATGACGTTTCCAGTAAACTCGAGCCTTCAGTGTTTTAGAACAGCAGCACTTTCAATGGTAACTTTAAATATGGAGTCACGAAATCCTATGGGGCGTGTGAATGCAGAAAATCGCTCAAAAACGTAAAAATTCTCAGGAGTGAATGGGTTAAATCGTTTTCTCCGCTCAGTAAACACAGCAAAACATCAAAGTGTTTTCCCAGCTGACGTGACATTCGGCCGTGTAACCGCGTGAAAAAAAAGCCTCGCTTTGGTTTCAACATGACGTCGTACGCGCATATTTTGCGACGTCATACGCGCCCGCGAGCTTGTCCTGCGCGACGGAGCTACCTGCGCGACGGCGGAGGGCGGAGGGCACACGCGCGCCCGCGAAACATTCCGCTAGCCATGACCATGAAAAATGACGGGCTAGGTTCTATGAGTATGGGGCTGCGCAGCCGGGCCCTCGGCCCGGAGAGTGCTCCGCTAGAAAGCAGTTTCTCTTGTTGCTCATTTTTTTCTTTTCCCTCAGTGACATATTTAATTTCTTGCTCTTTCTCTCTTATATCCAATACCCACTCTCTTAGCTGAATCTCTACAGACGCTCTTTTCCTTAAATATTTTACCGCTTCCCCTGTAGTTTTTCGGCTCTTTTTCTTGGAAGGTTCCTTCTCCATCCCCTCTTCGTTTCCCTTTCGTTTATTTGTCTGCCCCATACGCCCCAAAGCTCGCTGGCGCCATCTTCTGCTGGTACCTTATCTTTCTCGAGTGACTCCTTTTTATTTTCATCATCATTGTCGAGCTTCTCTTTAGCGGCTTTTTCCTTCTCCAGGATATCTTCCAAACGATCGTCGAGCTCGGAGTTATTCGCATCAATGCCACTAGCCTTCTTTTCATTCTTAAGTTTTATTTGAGTCTTTTTCGTCAGTAGGTTATATCTGTCTCGCACGGAACGTAGTGTAACTCTATACTTAAGCCGAGAGATGATGTGGCATTTAAGTGATTTGATATAGTTTCCCATGCTTTCCCTCTTTCGGGGCTTCTTACTTTAAACTGGTAAGGTTCGATGTGTAAGACCTCCCGGCACAAAAGGTCGTGTTCGTAATTCCATACAAAGTTTGGACTTCTGAAAAAAAATCTGATAATTAGAGTAGAGGCTTTCTGAATATTTTCCTATCGAACATTATTCGTTCTGAAATTTCTTGAGCAGCAACAGGACAAAGGAAAAAACATTTATTTTAAAACACTATAAATAGTTTTTCTTTTCCAAGCATTTATTTAGCGGTTCGGCCAAAATACAAAGTCCTTGCATCCAAGAAAGTGCTTTTTTCGATGTGTAACATTTTAATGGCTTCCTTTGTTGTTTATGGATTGTACGTAATTTATGCATTTCTTTCAGCTCTCGAATTTAAAAATGGTTTGTTCCTCGCGTTTTAGACCTCGGGCATGCAGATTATAAATCGGCCCACTGATTGTGGCTTAAGGAAAACTAACAAGGACCCCGCTGCAAGTTCTGTTTAGAGGAATTTGTTGTAAACTTCGAATAAGTTTAAATATCATGAACTAAATTCACCAATATAGACCACCTCGTAGTTTTTCTAAATTTTTAATTTTGCCTCGGACAGAAAACCTTTAAATTTAAATATTTTTCCGATATAAGTAACCAACGATACATTTTCATTAACTGACTTACGAGTTTGCTTTTTTTCTTTGAACTTGTTGCCACTTTAAAGCAGAAAACAGAAAGCTTCGCTGAAGCTTGGACAACGACGTCAAACCACTGCCTTGGTCGTCGTCGACAACAACAAGACGACGGAATTCGCGGTTTGCGCTTGCGCACTATCCTTTCTCTCACTTCCGGTCGTCGTCGTGGCTCTTAAACGTTTTCTTCACCTAAGGGATCATGTGTACTTAAACGGGCTATGTCGCGAGGATGGCGGGTGAGTACTGGGTACTAAAAACTTGAAAAACGTCCGGTGGCTTTTTATCAAGTTGGCAGCCATTACTGTCGAATTCGCTGCAATCCGTTCCATCCCGTCGTATTAGTTAGAGTATTTACTTGGTTAGATTTTTGTTTAATTATTTCTGCGATTTGTTAGTCGTACCTTCGAAAAATTCGATGTCTTCCAGTAGTGGTGGAAGTTGGGGAGGAATTTAAAAGCGAAATCGATCGTGTGTTTGTTTACCTCGCGTGGTTCGACACGAGTGCAAGCGCGATAAAACTTGCCGCGATCCGGGAGGGAACAATAGAAAGTTGACATGTGTGACGTCAGGTGACGTCACATGACAGGAACTCATTGCGCAGACTCACCTTGCGACATAGCCCGTTTAAGGCACCTGTCGGCCGAGTATCGACGACCGAGGGTCTACCAAGTTGAAGAACATGTCGACCGACGCTCGGCCGAGTATTGTTCGACATATCGGACGCACGATCCCCCCTAAGTTATTCAAATTTTTATAACATTTACATCAAATTACCGGTACATTGGTATATTTGTAGACTGATCCTCAAACCATAAAATTGTCTTCACCACGTTTTTTTTCTTTCCTTAGGATGATGGACACAGTGAAGGTGAGAGAGCTGAGGTCACAGTGATTTATGTTTGGCTCCCAATGCATCCTTACAATTCAGTTATTTGGTAGTGCAGTCCGTCTTTCAGCTTGCGGTCACCCCGCTTTGCAAACCTTTTAGTGCTGGCCAAATACGTTTTTAGGCGACTTCTTAATTTTTTCAAAATATTTTTCCTAGGTGCGGCGATGGAGACTCCAGCCTTTCGTGGTCAAATACAACACGTTAAACCAGTTTTTAATTCATCAGATGGTGGTGAAACATCCGGTGAATCCTCACAAGTGCCACAAACGAGCATTCACGTAAGAAACCTGTTTAACAAGTTTGTTTGTAAAGAGCAGTTTCCTTCGATTTTCGAATCCGTCGCTCGTCTCGCTTTTATTGTGTTTTGGATGAGTTGTTTGTTTCCTTATAAACGTAACAGACAGAAGCTTTTTTTTTTTAAATTTCGCACCGAAGTGGTCCGTTTTACTCCATCCTGTCCTTAAGCCTCCGATGATAGTGTTCGCTTTTATCAACCTCAAACGCCACATGCAGAAAACTATTTTCAATTTTAATGGTGTTTGCATTTGGTTGATTCAACTTCGGTTAAATTCTTTTGGCGGGCCTGCCTTGTTATTCACCTGCGCTGCAGAGTGGTCTTCACGGAATCACTCCAATGTCGTTGGATACGAAGACGTTCGAGGACTATCCGGATGTTGTCGAATACCCTCAGATCCGAGTGGGTTCAATAGCGTTCCGTGGTTTTCAATAGCGTTCCGCCCAGATTCTAAAAATAGAAAACTCGCGCAGCATCATGGGATTGAAATGCGTACAAACATTCAAGAACTATGCAGGAAGCTACGAAAAAAAGCAGGTGCTACGAAGCACTGTTCTTGGGTACAACTCGACAATTATCCTCAACATGTACAGGAATTAGTCAGGTCTCATATGGCAAAATATGGGTCGGATCGTTACAGAAGTGACAAAAGCGCCAAATTTGGCATAGATGTTCCTTAGGACCTACTGATTAATATTAGAGGGGGAGCCCAACGCAATCGTCACCATATAAGGATTAACGGGGCTTTTAAAATTTACCTTAATTACGAATTGGGCTACCTGTGGTGGTTTGCAGTTTTCAAGTAAAACAGCCAACAAGAAATGCAGTAGTGACATGTATTGACTGAAACTATTATGCTTACTCATTTCTTCGCATATTTCATTATAAGCCATCATTTATATATTACATAAGGCTTTTAGATATATACTAGTTCCCAGTCCCTTCTCGGTAAGAATGATCAAATTTCAACATTACCGCCATAGCTGATTCGTATTACACGTTCCCTTCAAACTCGCGTTTTGAACCTAAAATACTGCTGTTTGATATATATGTTCGCGAAACAAATGTACTTTCAAATAGCGCTAATA
Source organism: Dendrophyllia cribrosa (assembly GCA_024195265.1). NCBI lineage: Eukaryota > Metazoa > Cnidaria > Anthozoa > Scleractinia > Dendrophylliidae > Dendrophyllia > Dendrophyllia cribrosa. The sequence continues at coordinate 32,523,778 of JAJLRJ010000007.1, read as the reverse complement.
GAAACGCCAAGAGTTAGCTATATTACTAGAATTCAGTTAGGGCTACATAACGGAAACAATGCTCGATCGCTGAAACTCTTTAGATTATCATTTAAGCTTGATGCAGTTATAGCCTTTAGGATAGGCAGTGGCATCTGCAAAGGGGGGTACATCCCAAGGAAGCCTTGGCACACTTGCATCTTGTACACGCGCCTTTGCAAGAGCACTTGATCAGCTCACTACAAGCCTTGGATACTTCGGGTATGGTGATCCATTTCGGAACCCATTTGCCATCGTCTTCAAACCACAAGAACTGCCCTGGTGATGGCACAGGTGGCTGTGGCTGATCGCTGACTGTCCAGATCCCGGCCTGGAGAACGGTGCGACGGACATGCTGCAAAAGGGCATCCTGCAAATAACAACAGCGTCGATGTTATTAAGGATTAATTAGGAAGAGGTTGATCCTAGTTTCATAGAAAGAAGGTGCAGTGGGTTAGTTCAAACTTGTCATTGTGAGTATTGCCAGTTAAACGGCCTACAGGTGGCCTGGCCCTCTGAGCCCTTCCCCTCATATCCGCCCCTGCTAGGTGAAACGTAAAAAAAGTGCGATAAAGAAAGAAGTAATATTTACCTTTGTAGGCGGGAGCTTGTCCATTGCTCTACTGTTCTTGCAGAATAGCTCCATCCGGGTCAGGTTGATGTCAGATAAGGGGCTGAGCTTATCGTACAGGATTAGCGTGTATCTCTCGATCTGTTTGAAGAGGGGCGAGTCTGTCGTAATCTGCATAAATGGCGTCTTGGCAAGTATTTGGAATGTGGGCGTGACCTCTGGAAAGATCTCCCATGCCTGCCAGGCTGACTTCTTTCCTTTCCCGAAGAAGCAGGAGGTGGTATCACAGCCAGTTAATTCGTGGAATACAGGCAGGGAAGTAGATCGTGGTTCACCAAGAACAGCACAAATAGAGTTGACGCTGATGAAGCGAAAGTTTCGGCCCATACCAAAGGCAATCCACATATCAAGTTCCGGCTGGTCTTCTCTCAGGTCATGAAGCTTTCCCACCAAGATGACTAGGACATCGGTATCCACGGTTCGGACGAGGACAGTTTTCGCCTCTTCAACTTGGATGGCGTGAAGGATATGGACCACAACCCTCGTATCCGCCTCCTCGCGAGTACAATCTGTCATAGCGGTCGCAGAGCCAATGGAAATCACAGAAGTACCTGGAGAAAAATTATTTCGGTAGTTAACATTTTTTTATGTGGGATTCCAACATAGGTTATACACATTAGCACGATTGTTACCACTTGTCATTATGTCTTAGTAGAACACTGAGGAGGGTCGCTTGGCCGAAAGATTTGTTAGTTAATTACCTTTGTTGTATGACGCCTGCAACATAATTTGTATGAGTATCATAGCTGACATATGTGTTGCATGTTTACCTGATGTAACGTGGATTGTCTTCCTCTCTGGCCAGTTATGTCCAGCAACCTTCAACGATAGGAAGTGAAACAACTCTTCTTTGTTTAACGGATCACGCAGGAATGACGCCCAGTTGGATGGTAGTTTAGTACCCCCAGCTACTTTCCGTCGAACGCCTTTGCCTCTCTTCTCCCTGGTGGACTCCTTGAGACTATTAGGTATGTATGTGTCCCAGACAACGTCCACTCTTCTACTTCTCTGGCTGCTGAGGTAGGGAATGAAGACGTTATGGGCGTAATCATCAAAGGTGCTCGAACCAGTTACGGGAAGGCAGTGGACCACGACAGCTCCGTCTAGAACGCTGCAGTCAAATTGCGTGGGAGGCTCTGGCTGAGTCGATGGAATAATGCACTTGAGGAGTTCCGATTTAGCGCTTGGTAGACGAAGATTGCCGAATTCTGATAAGGAGGGAGGGAATGGTTGAACTTCATGGCTGAAGAAGTCCTCGAGATCAGCATTACGGCTCTGCATGGCGATGTACAGCTGTGCAAATAGTGCAACATTATTTTGGAGTGCAGCTATTTTCTTCGTCTGTTTAGATTTGTCTCGCAGGGGTTTTTTCTTGTAAAGGGGGATCTTGTTCCTCTTAATGGTGTTGTGAATGGAGGTCGTCCGGTCCTCTATAACTGCCTTGACATATTCCCTATACTGGGTCTGACCAAGGGTGTCGAGGTTCATCGCGGCCTTAGCTACTTCATCATCTGCACAATCACGGCTATCCAGTGTAACTAACTCAGGAAAGTCGTCCAGGAAAGGGTTTCCCATCTTTCTCATGACATCCACTAGATTTTTCACCTGCTTCTTGAACGTTTTTTTGCGCACTGAGACCCATTTCGTGGTTGAGACGTCCACCATGCTCGTCGCTATCTTCTAGATATTGGCCTTCGAACTGGTGCAGAAGCCTTGTTGTCTCGGGGCCCGAAAGCATCCATCGTCTGAAAATAGAAAATGTAAAATAATAATTGCTCAGCCGAAACTAAGTTATTGCTTTTATCCCTATTAATCAATATTTTGTAACTAACGCATTCAAATTTTCCAGAACAACGATCTGCCTTGCAAGCTGAATTCAATGCATCGCGACCCTTTTTGTTTTCATAATAGCGCGTAGTCGATTAAACCGTCCGGGACAATCAATTACTTGCCCCGTTATCAATTACTTGCCCTGTCCCCTAGTGCAGTCAAATGGATTTATGTCAATACAGGAGTCGCTTGAATGGATTGGATTGATTTACTATGCCATCTTTTCAAGATCTAAAACGAAATCAGGATTTTGGAAATGAAAGTTCGCGATGCATCGAATTCAGTTGTAACATGCATTTTTTTTAAATTATATATTTGAGTTTACCTAAAGGCAACAGGGTTCTCCGTAAGGCCAACGGCTCCTCCTCCACTCTTTACAACCTTGTTCTCCTGCTCGTGCGCCTGGTCAAAGGGGATCGCGGAGAACCGATTGCCTGTCTTCGACAATACCCATCGTCCTTCCTCTTGGAATACCTTGGAGATTGATTCAGGCAAGGACTTCATGTCTCGAAGATGGATGGGTGCCCACCTGGCGTAGTTCACGTGATCCAGTGCAAAGAATAATGGTATCAGCTCTTCAAGGGCCTCCACGTACAGGGTGAAATTACGCTGGCGATGTGCACGTACAACAAGTAGAACCAGGGTCTCGTACTTCAAGATAAGATCCCAGAAGAGAAACGTCGGGCTTCTTGTTTTTCTCTGGTCCTCCCATGTAGCCATTGTAGTGTCATCAGCGCACGTCGAAAATGCCTCTTTCCTTAGCATATGCAGGGAAAGAGATGTAACCTGGTGAGCATGCCTGAAATTTAAAAGTATACAGTTACGGTTTCATTAAAATAAAAGCAACACTCACTGGCTGAGAAAACAACTAGTTATACCAACAGCAATCCAATCATACCTTGTTCTTGTTAGATGTGATGCCTTTAGGAATGACTCTGCCACATCAGACGAGGCCACGTCAGCTTCTGTCAAGGCGGTGGTCCATCCTGATCCATCTAGCAAATCGCCAACTACAGTCCATAGTGCCATCTCAACGTGGAGGCCACCCATCATCGCAACGAATGCCTGCTCTCCGTGTGACGCCGGCCACTTCCACTGCACCATCTTCACCAAGGCAAATAGAGGCTGGTCTACAGTGATGATTGGGACGTGGCCCGGGTTCAGAAAGGTTGTCGCCTGTCGTACTACATCCATCCCATGCTTTATCATGGCTGGGGTTGCTGCCTTCTCGTAAAAAAGGGGTAACAGTGCAGTTAATGCTGGCGGGTCTTTTTCGACTTGCTTTGCCGAGTGAAAGGCTGCCCACGTCAACTTGTCACTAGCCACAACGTGTTCTTTGTCCAATTTAACAAGGGTCTCCTCCATCCATCGTTTTTCTTCCCCTTTCTCGATGTTCAAAGACCTCCCTGTTTCTTTGGTGATTATTGCTGGTATTACAGAACTGTTGGTGCTTAGCTCGACGGGGTGGACAACAGCGTACTCTTCTGGTAGTGAGTGTCCTGATCCTTGTGATGGGAAACGGATCGGATCTCTGGGTTCCCCATGATTTCCAGCCGTTGGGAGCTGAAAGAGGCTGATGCCAGTGCCATGAAATGATGATGCAGCGGTTGTAGAGCTCGGATTATGATCAAGGTTATCCAGCGCTCCTATCGTGAACAGTCCCTTTCTCAAACTAGCAGGTACTACACACCGATCAGCAACTAATCGCTCGTTTATGGAGCTGGCAAGGGATTCCTCTAGCTCCATGATCCTTTGGTATGAGACGGACAGCCCCAGCTGATAAAGCTTCATTATTAGCGCCTTGCTTCTTGTTGTTGCGTGTATGTTAAGTCCGATGTATAATGGGAGTGGTGGTTCGCGGGACTTGGTATGTCGTGTCTGCCCAGTTTTTGACCTTCCCATTCGTTCCTTTGCATTAAAAATTATCGTCAGGCACACAGTTAAACATGGCTGGGAATCTTGAGCTTCAGTGTTCTCAATGTCAAAACCACTCAGGATCATAGAAATGAGCGACTTCAGACTTGCTGGGGTGGACGTTTCTTGACAATCTGTAGTAAAACTTCCAGAAAAGTTGAAGCCTTTATTCTTAAGTATATCCCTTCTTACAATTGTGGAAGCCTTGGCCAGTATCGTGGCGTCCTCAGAGCAGTCTCTTTTCTTGATTGCATCTTTAACCATGCCCTGTAATGCTTTCGTGAAAATTATGACAATATTTTTTCCATCATTTTGCTCTTGTGCATCAGGAAACTGAGCTAACAATGAAATCTTCAGTCGAGTCTTATTTACAGTCTTATAAACGCCCAAAGCTTCAAGGCGACTTATCTAAAGTGAATGCAATTCAGATAGCATAAAAAGAAGCTTGTTGTCCTCAACAGAGTTCTCAATATAATCAACCAACTCAATGAATGCTTGAGATTCCATAATCTTCTCATCCTCTTCTTTACAGGTTTCTTGTCGTTTTGTAGTGAGTTGACTCCTATACCGATTTCTTAGATCAGTCAAACATTTAAGGTGATATTTGGCCTCAGAAGCTATGAGATCAACTCCTGAGATCTTTGGCATTAGCGTAGCATCGTTAATGTCAGTAATCATGCGACGGATATTCTGGTCAGTCGAAAAAGTGGTGACTTCATGTAGCTGCCCCCCCCCCCCCCCCCCCCCCCCCCCCAAGATGCAGTCCACCTTATTGTGTGTTAGTGTTTGTCGTCGATTCTTTGATGCCGGGGCTTTCTCCTCCACTTCTGGTTGGCCTTCTTCCTTCTCCCTTTTTCCTAGATACTCTTTCTTTGGCTTTTTGTAGCTTCGACAAATTGAATTTCAAATAGCAAGACTTGTGCCAAGACGCCTCGTTTTTAATTAAAACATCAGTGTCTATATCAAGAGGGAAGGGAACATTGACTGGCAGGGCACCTAGTGAGCTAAACTCGAGAACATTCTGAAGAAAAGAGGCATAGACTGATACGGGGTCATAACATGGGCCACATGCTCTAAGAGCCTTAGAGGACATCTTAAATCTTCTGTTGTGGTTGTTTGGCATATGATGCATCGACTCCAAGATATTTCCATTTCCGATTCTGAAATTTGAAACGGTTATATTTTCGATTACTTAGAAAAAACAACTTAAAATTGAAAGAAAAACTGTTAAACCAAACTTTTATATATATATTGCAATATAAAATTAGCAAGATTATGGCCTTTTAATAGCGAAATACTTACAGGTTTTGTAGGTACGCCTGAGAGCCGCCATCTTGGATTTTGCCAATGGCCGAGTGGGACTGGGCACCAGTATTTCAAAGAGATGCCGAAAAGTAGCTTTTTTTGTTAAGATTCGGGGTTGTAATCGACAGTCATGACAGTTAATGCATTCTAATGGATAATAGCTTTTTCAAAATTTATTTAAAACGTTTTTACATATATTTAATAAATATATTTAAAATAAGTACCACAGGGGGCCCAAATCGTGAAATTTGAAAAAGTAAATCCTCCGTAATTCCCCTTAAAGGAATATTTACGTTGGGCTCCCCCTCTAACATTGATAGTACTACCATAAGCTACAACTATGCCAAGTTTGGTGCTTTTGTCAGCTCTGTAATGATCAAGACCCTAAGAGACCTGACTAAATCGCAAAAACTGGTGTTTCCGAGGCAGCCATTTTGAAATATTTGTCCGCATTTCGATCCCACAATGCAATGCTGCCAAATATGACGTCACCTGGGCGGAACGCTATTGAGTGTTGTAAAATTCAATTAAAATTCAAGTAATTACTCTGGCCAATCACAACAGACGCAGACAATGTAATCATCCAATCAGAACTCGAAGCTAATACAAGTAGCCGGCGCCAAGCGCGGGAAAACGCGTGCAACCAAGTTACAATTGGTTTTGGTTTTGCCTCTGGTTGGTGGAGAAAGTGACGCGAGATTTTTTAGCCAATCACAAAGCGTAATAATCCAAGACCAAGGCAATCGCGATATTACTTTCGACACTCAATTGAAAACCGCTCTCTTGTGTTGCAGATTGAAGCTGATGTTGAGGATGAAGAGGCAGAGGATGAAGCAGAAATCCTGGCTATTGCAGCCTCTCGTGGTCGAAGATCCGCTGTATGTACTCCCGGTCCTTCTCACAAACACAAATCAAGCATTGATAGACGAACACACCCTTAGTTGATTCCGGGGTGGGGAGGGGAACTTTGTCCCTCCACATAAAACCAAAATATCATTGTTTCGAAAGACTGTTAAAATTGTTGCATGTCACAGTTGTATAATTTACAGTTGAATAAATTCGATTTATTTTTAAAATATGTCTGTTGTTGTCGTATGTGTCGTTCAGTTTTCAGTTCATGCTTTGGTCTCAAATAAAATTTGCTTTTGATCCCTTGTAAGTAAGTAAGTTCTCCACTTTTAGATCCCTAAATTTCTATGCTTATTTGGACCCGCCTTTCAAAGTGAAGTTAAGTTAATGTCCCTGTTCCAATTGAAGGAAAAACTATTGACTCTGCTGGTTAATTAATAACCCAAAATAAAGACCAGGTCGTAAAAGCTAGCACGCTACGAGCTGCAACCTAGGCCAGCAACGCGTTAAGCGGCAGCACTACGAGCTGATACCCAAGGCCAGCAACGTGCAAACTTAAGTGACTAAACCACCTATTGCGCCCAACTCATCTAACCAGCGGTGCTGGATCAGACCGGAATAATGGCAGGTCGATAAAGCGAGAAAATCGGTAAGTGGCCCAAAGTTTATTTAGCTCAAACGCCTCCAAAGGGAGGGAGGGTAATTTTTAACACAGCTTATGCATGGTTCAATTCCTACAGTTACCATTCCCCCGGGCAACCCCCGGGACAAAGTCGGCTCTTGTGGCCCGGGGGTGGGGAATTTTGCAAGTAGTCTTGTCCCGGGGGTAGGGGGTGGGAATAATCTAGGTGCGCAAGGATTCGTGGGGCGAAAATTTCGTCGAAGCACATGGCGGACGATATGACTCAACAAGCGGACTTCTTTGCTGGGAAATCCTTACAATTTGTTAGTAATTGGCTAGAAGAAAACAATTTGGCAAAGTTAAGCCTGTATTTGAAGTTGTTGCCTGTCAGTGGATGATGTGAAGTGATGGGAAGAACACATCCTCAGTACACGAAACAACCGCAAGAGAGGAGCGATGAAAGGCAAAGAAACGCGAGCAATGGGAGAGCTGCTTCCTGATCTTTGTAGCCATACGCGTCTAGTCCAGTCCATGTCTATTTTGTAAACTGTTCGGTGGATTTATATATTAAATATTTCTGTCTTCTTGAGAAACGGTGCAGCTTGCTGTTGAGTGTCCCGAGGGTGGGGAATTACCTCTTTCTTTGTGCCCGGGGGTGGGGAATAGGACGCCAAGTGAAGAAAAAATGGCAAATCCCCGGGGGTGTGCCCGGGGGGGGGGGATGGTAACTGTAGGAATTGAACCATGCATTAGCAGTGAGTAGATTAACTGCAGGCAAGTGTGGCTTTGGGCCTTGTACAATGCATTTTATAGCTAGGCAATGTTCCAAGCCTGAGCCAATGGCGTACCATCCAAGTACTATAGACTTTACATCATAACAAGCGAGATATGAATAGAGTATTTACTTATCCAGTCACTGAGAAAACAAGAACTAACTTGCAACTGGACAAAGTTGCGTCATACTACAATAAGACTATAGACAAAAATACGCCAACAAAGGTTACAATGGTACATCGATACCCGAGTATCAAAGTAAAGTAGAAATAGATGCCCCACGGGGCCAAGGGCGTCACGCTCCATTAAGGTTACCGTATACCTTCAGATCGAAAATTTATTGAAATTTTTTTTTTGGCGTCAAAATAAAGTTTACAGAATGAACTTTCATCCAAAACAAAAATTATCGAAAAATAGTGAAAATTGACGGAGAAATGATGGTATAACGTTTGTAGGCAGGGTTAATTTTTCGCTTGTAGGGGACACTTTAAATAGCTACAACTCGAAGGGAATTTGTTCGATTTTCCTCAAATTTGGACAGAAGCTAGGCTAACATATAATCCACAAAAACGTGTCGGCGAATTTCTTATTTCCGAAAACTTTTTCGTTAAGAGGTATTTCCCATTTCCGTGAGATCACTCCAATTTTTTTTCTCCCTTTTTCGAAAATATTCTGTAAATTTTCACTGCAATTGAATATGGGAAATCGCCGACAGGTTTTTTCAGCGCTTCATGTCCGGAAACCCGAGAACAAATCAAATTAGCAAAATACAATAATCGCTTTGAGTTATGGCGTTTTAAAGCTGATTCGCACGTTCGAATTTAGACGTCGTAAAAAATTTGACAATTCATTTTATTACCAAATGGTTTCCATATTTAGATAGCCAGCTCTATAAGCTTTTATTTGATATCTGGGTTTAGGTATATTAAGTGTAATCTTAAGACGCTAGAGCTGTTATACTGGAGACACCCCCGAAGGAGAGGAAGGTACACGGTAACCTTAACTGCGTTTTACATTTGTATTTTATTTTATATGCTTCAAATTCAGAAATTCACCCACAATAGTTACTGGCTTTTATAAACTTATAAGTGGATAAGTTAACTTGGGTTTACGCATATGTACGTCATAAAACCTACGAGTGAAATAACCACGTCTTGCGAATTACCAGCAATATTTACTGAGAACGGAAATTAATTATTGTTATGGTTGCATCTTATTCCCGATGTAAAACTGCACTTATGCAATCACAACAAACTGAAATGCTAAAGGCCTTTTCGCTTGGTATTAAAAGAAAATGACGGGTATGCTTTGGTTTTGTGTTTTCAGGGGTGCTTACCATTTGTAGGAAAAAACCGGTTGGGGTGACCGTTACATAATGGTAAGCGATTTTCCAAATTTACCAACCAACCGACGAGATTGCCCTTACCATTTAAATATTCCATTTCCCCATCCTGGTACCCAGACCGTTAACTCGATTTAGCGATTGAAATTTTTCTAAATTCAAATGGTAAGGTAATTTCCAACGTTCCATTCCGAAACGGAAAAGAAAATGGTCAAATGGAACAGAATTTTTCGACGGTTCGTACCAACCGGGATGACAGGACTAATTCAAAACGTAGTCCACAATTTCCAACCGAAATTCCCGAAAAATTACTGTTCCATTTGCTTTCCAACCGAAATTACCGGGATTGTTGGTTAAATGGTAAGCAACTCTGTTATTGGTTAAATTCTCATGCAAGATGCTCCAACCAATTACAACACACATGCTGTAGGTTTTTTCAACCAATCAGGATCAGTTGACTTGGCTTTCGCATGTTTTCCCGCGCTTGACGCCGGTTGCATATTTTGTATGCAAGTCTGGTTTATTGAGGTATTTGTGCTTGCTGTGATTGGCCAGTTGGGATTACTGTAGTTTTGGTTTTATGACGGTTATTGGAGAACTGCTCTAAGGCAAGGAACCAATCATGAAACAAAGCGATGCCAAGTCGACGGGAAACTGATGCGCGTGGGCCAAGTCACGATTGATCGTTTGAGCAAGTCGAGGTCACTAGATGTGATCACCAAATAACGTAACGCTGACAAAAAAATATTCAAAAGACAACAAACAAGACCACAACACAATAGCTAACCAATAATAGTTTCCGCCACACCAGGAAATACACAGTAAAACCAAAGTAACACAACTAGCCTACCTAACATGTAAAGAATGCTCCCTTATCATTTTTATATCTGCCGTGAGTTCTGATTTATGTTGGATTCAGCCAGAAGCCTTTTTAGTTCTACACATAGGAGGCACTGGTAGGTAGCGCGGTATCGAAATTCTGGTAGCTATAATTCAGCCAAGTACACAAAAACTACCCCTCCCTACTCCCCCAGAAAACGTTAACTTGACCAATGTTATGTTTCCCACGCAGATCAGATAAGTTTGTAACAGCCTTGTGCTTGATAATTTTAGAATACGATTTTTAACATTTGACCTGTTTTCTTTTAATTGACACCGTTTCACAAAAGAACATTTAAGATCTGAGAAAGTTATGACGGAAATCCTGTTTTAACCTTTTGAGTGATTAATCAAAGCTGCATGGTTAAGCCACAGAATTACGAGTCCCCCCTGTTTTTAATTTTGATATTTTCTGCCTGACGCCGCAAAGTTAATTCGTGCGGCTTTGTTTAGCGTGGCAAGTTTGGCGGTTGGCCTATAATTATGGCGGAAAGCTTGAACGTGCTCGAAACAACTAGCCCTTATCCTGTTTATAAACAAAATAATTTAAAGTGCGGCTCAATGTATAAAATTTAAGCCACAAAGGTTAAGATATTTTGTCACGTTCACTTCAGAGTTGGCCCGACCTACCTGTTGTTATAGTATTGTGGTATAGTGTTGTCTAAGAGGTGGCCCTTCCAAACTGTTGAGTTAGTCTCACTTCTTGGCAAAATGTTTATTTGTTAAACAGTTCTTTTTTAATCTTTCAATGCAGTTTTCTTTTACAGCTGAAATACCTTTTGACTTGTCACTGATATTGCTAGTGTGCTTCTATAATTGTTTTTGGCAATGTTTCATGGAATTCGATAAAAAACTCCATATCAATGAGACAGGCCACAATGTATTGATGCCAAATCGTGATGTCTAACTTCGCGTGTCAGACTCGCACTGTCAAAGCCTATTCATTTATAAGGTCATGTTAGATCATATCAGCTTTGTATTATTTCATGTAACATTTCTTTTCGCTATACATGAAAACAGAAAATTATTTTCTGTTCGCTTTCCATGTTACCAGAAAGTTATGGTGACACGAGTTGTGGAGGACTTCAGCTAATGTTTTTACAGCTGTATCGATTTCTCCAAAACTTTCACGGAAATTTCTAATTATTTTATAAAATAAGCACTAATTGTCGGTGTTTTCATGTAATTTCAGGTAAATGGCTTTTAACCAATCAGAGCGGGCGTAGTGTCTCGCTTCTTTTAATAAAACTTGCGTTTTAGTTCTGTTTGCGTGCATTCTTGAAATCGCTCATAGTACAAAGTATTATTGAGCATGTCATAATACACTACAAGGTTCGTTGGACGGTTCGTTCATAAAAATCTACAAGTTCCCGCTCCAGTGAACAGTTTGGTAAGCTTTACAGCTTTTTTTCTCTATTTACCTTCGGGTACATATATTTAAAACCGTTAAAATCGTGAAGAAAATTTCTTTTCTCTAGTAGGCTGGTGTATTTTTCATAATCCGGTCCTTAGGTATTGTTCTCTTTTAAAAAAAAATATAGGCTTCGCTTTAGCAAATTCTCGACGGAACCCTATTTACGGCCCGGGAGGTTGGTGACTGACCAAACCATTTTCAATAACAGTTACGTACATCCCTTAAAGTCCTCAAATTCATTAGTACAATATTTGGCTGCGAATATCAGAGTTTTGCTGAAATTATTTGACTTTCTCGTAAGCCCTGAGCATACTATAGATGGCTCTGATGGCGGTCTAATCTACTTTTAGCTTTTAGCACCAACTCGACAAAAGTAAAGAGGTATTAAAAGCTCTTGTTGCCTGTCCTAATCCGATCAACTAAACTGCAGATACCGTGAACAATCTATTGCGTCACATTGGATCAAATACAAACAGTGATAAGCAACAGACCACTGCAAGTACCGATCAAACAATGTGGAAAGGCATTCTCTCGAAATGGCACTACGGTCGGCCAAACCTGACATGATCAGCGCTCAAAACTAGAAAGCAGACACAGACAGCTGTTTCGGGCTTGTTATGCCCTCGTCAGTGTGCCATAGCTAAAACATAATGAGAATCGGTAACTTCACCTATCTCATATATGTCGCTTATCATTCCAGAAAGAGCTGTGATAGGGTAAATCGCACAGTGGTCACGCCACAAACAACTGTGGCAAATGGCCAAAGGGCGATTCATCCTAACAACCGATACATGTCAGCGCCATAGGGAGAGAAACAAGGAATGGCCAAACCATTCTTCTCCTTTAGATAGAATGCACATAGATCGGATCTATTCAGTAGACCACCACGGTATAGAAATAATAATAAATCAACTAAACTGCAGATACCGTGAACAATCTATTGCGTCACATTGGATCAAATACAAACAGTGATAAGCAACAGACCACTGCAAGGACCGATCAAACAATGTGGAAAGGCATTCTCTCGAAATGGCACTACGGTCGGCCAAACCTGACATGATCAGCGCTCAAAACTAGAAAGCAGATTGTTTGATCGGTCCTTGCAGTGGTCTGTTGCTTATCACTGTTTGTATTTGATCCAATGTGACGCAATAGATTGTTCACGGTATCTGCAGTTTAGTTGATTCCTAATCCGATGAACCTTTTTTAATCCTAAAATACCCTTTCTACTATTGTTAATAAGTTCATTGACCCTTTCCTTGTTTAAGAAAGGCTTGTTTGCATGAGGCCCTGCATGTTCGTCACAAGTGGTACCAAAAGAAACCCTTCAGGATCCTCTCAATTACCAGAAACTGAGTGAAAGATGTGACGTAACATCGGGTCATGTGATATCTGGGAATAGATGAGACCCTGACGATTTTTATTGGTTAGCAACAACACGTATCACGTGATAAAATGTCACAGCACACCCTTCACTCATTTTTGGCGCCAAACTACCCAAGAAGTTAAGAATCTCGCGTGCAACCTAAAGGCGCGGTTTTACCTGAATTTCAAAACAAATTGTAAGAGGTTTAAAGAAGGGACAGAAGAAAGAAAATGCTTTTTGGAACACCAACAGACGGTTGATACCCACGCAAGAGCACCCCAGGTTGCTAGTGGACTAACTTGGTGTCCGTCTATTAATTATTAACTACTATACAAATTCTAATTTAGTTTAAAACTTCACTAGATCTTCAATATTTCTTATTTCTCAAATTTTTACAAATCCTTTTAGAAAAACTATTTCCTCCCCAAAATACCTTATTACATGAAATTTTCGCGACACGTTAATTTCGCGAATTTCGAAATTAAAGTGACACGAACAATAAGTGTCGCGAACATAACATGACGCGAAAATTAAGTGACTCCCCTTATGTCAATAATCAAGAAAGAATGAGTTTATTACCATTGAAACGTTTACAAAATCATATTTTTAACTATTCTGTTGATCTAAACGGCACTGTGTTACTAAACGGTATCATTTTTTCTTAGGAGTCCGAATATTGAATATTGAATATTGTGGTCAATAATTGTGGTCAATAACTGGTCAAGACTAATAATTTACGAATAACCATGAACTGCTTTGTTGTTACTGTTGACATATAGTCCAACCGTTGCGGTTTTGTTGGTAATTTTGACGTTATTTCTGACCTTTGATAAACTCATTTTACCTAATTCAAGCACATGTTGAATAACATTGCTAAGGAAATAAATTGTGTCTTACTTAAAAACGCGAAATTTAAGTGACTCAAAATCAGTACAAAATTTTCGCAAAATCGCGAAATAAGCACACCTCAAAATCGCGAAATAAACGTGTCGCGAAAATTTCATGTAAAAATGTATCCCAAAATCACTCAAAAAATTACAAAACACCCCATAACATAGATTCATGAGATGAGTGAAGGGTTTTTGGATTGCTTGAAACATGAATGAGATTATTCCGTCCATTAAAGCCATGTTAAATTGCGGAACAATGGCATTCAGGTAGAATCCTACCTTAACTTCCCAAGAGTCCGGAAAAAGCTTTTGAATTTCATCCAGTATCTATAAACCCTGCCAAAATTTGTTTGCCATTCTAGAAGATTGACTCTTGCTAAACAATCACTAAGAACGTGACATTCTGACGTGAGTGACGAATGGGAAATGCGTCATGTATTTTGTTGAACAGCAGTTACACGTTTCCACATCCAAGTCGTTTTTCTACATCCCATAGGCCTTTATCACGCCCCGCCATTTTGCATAAAAACAAAAGATTTTTGCCCGCCCAACCTCGTTTTCAACTTTTTCACTGCGAGGCTGGGTGGGCAAAAACAAAGCATATTTTTCTTCGGGGAGTCCACATGGCCGCCGCGTGGTTGAGAAGTAAGTGCACTCACGATTTTGCCACTCAAAAACATCGGAAATACAGGAAAAACAATCGTATATATATTAGCTGGCAAGTCTCAATTACCAGAAACTAAGTGAAAGATGTGATGTAACATCTGGTCATGTGATATTGAATAGCAACAACACGTATCACGTGATAAAATGCCACGGCACACTCTCCACTCGGTTTTGGTGCCAAACTATAAGTTAAGGATCGCTGCATGCAGCCTTAAGTTTCCAAGAGTCCAAAAAGAGCTGTTGAATTTCATCCAGTATCTATAAACCCTGCCAAAATTTGTTTGCCATTCTAGAAGATTGACTTGCTAAACAATCACTGAGAACGTGACATTCTGACGTGAGTGACGAATGGGAAATGCGTCATGTGTTTTGTTGAACTACAGTTACACGTTTTTGCATCCAAGTCATTTTTATATATATATACCAGTTGAGAAGTATTTTTTAATCCGATTTTCAAGCGCACTCACGATTGTTCGCTTTGATTCTTGCTGACCAAGAAGAGAATGTCTTGTTGAAATACAGGAAAAACGATCGTGTACACTTTCTATTTGCTGCCAAGTCTCTTGGCCCTCCACAGTTTTTCGGCACCTAGCACGGTTCTGGGAGAATCTCGTGATCTGCCATCTCAGCCCAAGGTGACGCAGCTCATAATTGCACGACCCCCTCCAGCTTATAAATTTTGGTCTACTCCGCTATATTAACTGCCCTGCGCGCGAGTTCCAGACGAGCACTGCCTGGTCACACAGTCTTGTTGCAAAATTAAACAAAACATCCTCAGCTTACAAGTAACTACGCCAGTTTGTTACAACAGTGCGATCACGTACTAGTCCTGTGAGTTCCTTATCACAGTTTACTTTCCTCCCAGTGCACAACACCAGAGTTTAATATATTTCATGTCACTCAAAGGAATGCTGGCGTGTTTTAAAATCATTTACATGTAAGTCCTGTTTCCTGATAGCCATCTTAAAGTGTGACAATCCTTGTTGCTTGGGTAGACTAAGTAGTTGTTTGTTTGCAGGAGATTCCCTTTTCAACAATGATTTAATACCAAAACTCGTGTTTGTTACCCCGGCTATAATCCCCTCCCCGTGTTAGTCAGTTATCTGCCCACTGTATAAATCACATTTAACGCCGACAATCGTGCCACCATACCTTGTTAAGGACAGATTCAGACCCTGTTTAGGACAAACTCGCGTAAACTTGATTATCCTGTTCAGGACAAAGAGGCCAAAAATCATACCCTGTCCTGCGCCACGTTCCCGTGGGTCATATAAAGGAAAAGTCTGATCAGTAAACTAGCAGGCAGCAGTGGAGCGACCAACCTCGTTCCCAGGGTGTCTCATCTTCCCGCCCCCTGGAGCGAGAGAAGAGAGACCCTGGTCTGGTCTGGTCACGTGCCTCTTGGACAAATATATTCCTAAGGAGGGGTCGACGGTGTTTGTAACTTTGTCTCGTTTTCTTCACAGTGGCTCGTGCTGTGCGCGAGTCGGTTGATGTCCGGAAACGGTTCAGTCAAACGATTAAAAAAAAGCGAATGAATTATACGCAAGGATTAAAATGGTTATCGTTCAATAATTTCACAAGCATACAATGAAACAATGAAATGTAAAAAATCTTGTATAGACATTCAAACGACTGGAACTGGTAAATGTTGAACAAAACAACATGCCTCTCCTACGAAGAATAAAAGCTATCATTATCTTCTCTACCTCGTTTCCTGTTATAAAAGTGTTGAGTCGATCTGCATGTCAAAAGTATTTTTCCACTTCGCCATCGTCCGAGAACAGACGGCGACAATTTAATGTGTCCGTCGAATGAAGCTTGAAGATCGCCAGCTAAATAGTAATGATGTAGCGATAATTCATCCCAGTTCGGAACAATGCCATAAATCAAAAGCATTTTTTGCCGAGACCGAGCTTAGCGGCGGCGTCCAGTAATAAAATTGGACTGCATTGTTTTTCACTCATTGTGTAGCGAGTCCAAAATTAGCTTTCAATACTGAGACAAATCTTCAAGCGCCGTGACAATTCCCTAACTGTTAATTTACAGATCCTAAAGCAACTTGCACTCTCAAAACCAGTCGATGTGTATATGTTTTTAAGTCTGCGGATGACCGCCGCTTCATATTTATCGCAAGCCGCCAAACGCTTTTTGGATTTGTTTTGATTTGCAATGCTCTGCTAGAGCGAACAAATTTCACACTTTGCCGCCCCTCCCTCAAATCTTTTATTTGTTACATCCCAGATTTTGGGACGCACGTGACCAGACCAGACCAGGGTCTCTCTTCTCTCGCTCCAGGGGGCGGGAAGACGAGAGACCCTGGGAACGAGGTTGTGGAGCGACGACAATACTGACCCCAATACTGCTGGTGTACGTTGAACTAATCAGCTTAAACATTTACCTGAAGAAGGCTGGTTTGGCCAGCCGAAATATAGTACTCAAAAAAATTAACTAAAAATCTACGTTGTATAGTTCTCAGCTTCTACAGTACATATAAGGGAGTACCCCGCCCGGGTTGTTGAATGAGTAGAAAACACATTCACAATTTTACACGATTGACTCTCGTCATTCAACAACGGAAGAGAGCCTATCTCTATTTTCGGTCAATAATGTTCAACATTTTGAATGGCCTTTTTCAACATGACATGATACACTGTTCGACTCTTGTTCAACGTCGCAAAAACTGTTGATCAGCAAATGTTGAATCGTGTACCGCAGGCTTGATTGAGCGAGTGTTTCTGAAAAAATAGATTTCAGTTGAATCGTTTTAGAATCTTTTTGCCTATTATAAGCCCCCTAAAACCCCTTACCAAGTTGTACAAGCTCAGGGTCTATTACTTGGATCATACGGCAATCGAGTTCTTGGGGAACTGAACTTCTAAAGTTTGCAAAAGCAACGTGCCTTACGTGTTAACAAGTTCTAGAATTTTAATATGACTCGTCGCGGTTACGACCTTGAAAACGTGGAAAAACTTTGTTCTTGAAATGAAAAACCCAACCAGTTATTAGATAAGCATTATAGTTGAAATATGTTGAACGTGATGTGTTAAATTCCAATTCAAAATGAAAACACTGCCGGCCTCGAAGAAAGAACTGACAACTATTGGCAAATTTCCAGTTGTGCTATGATCTCGATCTTTTTTCAGCACGAGCAGTCACTTTCGCGTAAATCTACGGATGTGTATGATGACAGAATCTGCTATCACGCATCTTTGAACTTCGTCAGGTCGTAGGGTGGAAAACTATGATGATCTCAAACTTCATTTGATAAAATGCTGTTGTATTTTTTCAAGACAAAAAACGTGCAATGTAGACCCAGCTTGTCATACACAGTCCCACTTAAAGATATTTCTGCCATAAGCACGAATAAATCAAGTTGTGACTTCCGTGTCTTGCGTATAAAACCCCCTTACCATTCTTGCATTTTGTTCATTCGATCAAATGATTGCGGTATACGTCAAGGATCCCATTTCATTGTAAGTGGATTTTTTTTTTATTATTAAACAAACGACCAAAGACGTGTTTTTATTTTTCTTTAACTATTGATTTTTATATTATTGCAGGTAAAACTGATATTTAAACCTAAGTTACTCGCTTGCTTGTTTCGTTGCATTTCTTTCCCGCCGTAAAATTGTAAAATTGAACCCTTTGTTGGAATTTAAGTTGTATTTTAAGACAGATATTTTTGCTTCAGTTTTAAAAATAGATTTTATCAGCTCTTCAATCATGATACTTCCCGGTGAGTGGTGACCTTGTTTACTTCCCGCCGATTTTACTGGGATAAAGTCATGAAATCGTTCATGATTTACTCCTCGAAGAAACAAACCACATGATTGGTTAAGAAAAACAATAAATAACACGCCAAATAAATACTCCTCATACCTTAAACCTAAAACCCGATGGATCGAAGGAGAGATAGAAAATAAAAACTTCCTGGTACTTCGTCTTTATAAAACGTAGCAAGCGATTTCTTGATTTCTCGTTCATGGCTGTAGAAGTTTCATGAACTATTCGCGAGTTTTAGGGGCGAGCGCGGGCTTGCAGTGGATTTTCCTGTTTGACAGTTCTCCTGCAGAGGCAAACAGTTTGTATCACATACCCATCTATACACAATTTTTGAAACTCGCCTTTTGCGCTGCTTTTGCATGAACAAGTAGAAGGGTCGTAAAAGGCTACACAGATGCTTTCTCGAAAACCTAAAAATTAGAATTCAATTTCAGCTCGGTGACTGGGGCACTTTTTCTTTTTTCTTCGATCTCCCGCGATTTCAATACTTTTTCTAAACATTATTAATTTAAAACTGAAATATAACTTAATATAGACGGCAAAGGATTGTTTTTTTGAGTACAGTTTTTGGATACAATAAAATCTAAACACGTATATTATAGAAATCGTGCTGTTTCTGCAATTCGTACGTTTATAAACTGGTTTCTCTGATTTCTTTCCTTCGCCATGACGCCAGGATATCCTAAGCAAACAAAACTGATAATGAGCTGCTTTGACGTGATTGGTTTGGCACTGATATTAAGTACATTACAGCTCAAAAGATAGATGATTATTAATAATTGAAAGGGATTTTTCAACGCAAGTCCACCCCACGGTGGGGCATCTGTCAAACTTGAACATTTATAGTTTTTCGTTTTTGTCAGCGCATAAAACCCTGACTTGAAAATGTTTTTAAAACCCACGCTACGTGCAATCTCCTGAGGCGTGAGGTTTTTTACCCTTTCAAAAGTTGATATCAAGTGATGAGCAGTGTATTTGACCCAGGATTTCCGTGTATTCCCTCGTGACTTAGGTCAAGCATGCGGCACGTCAGATGCTTCAAGTTTTCTTTGTCAACGTAAACACTGAAGCAGTGTTCAAGTTCAGTTCCCTGTTAGTGTTTGACGGAAGAACAATAAAACCGCGTTCGCGTTTTGCGTTCATTTTCAAGTTATTTTCTGTTTACTTGAAAACTGAGAAAATCCACTAGGACTTGCCTGCCAAAAGGATTGTTGTAAGTAATAATAAATAGCCAAATTACAGTTATTTTTGTTTATCTGTTTATTCAGCTGTGTATTACTTTTTCGACATAAACGTTTTCCCGAGAAGACTTACATGTCTTTAATAAGAATTTTCCTTGAACGTAATATTGAGTACACGTACAGAGAAGGGGCTTAGTTTCTTGTCTAATTTCCGTCTTTTTTCTATAATTGCAGAACTAATTATCTTGGAAGGCCGTGGTTTGTGTAGCGAAGGTAATTCAGTTTAATTTCTTTTTGTGTAAATGTATTTCACTGAAGCTAGCTAAGCCGACTAATCATATATCTTTGTGATATCCGTTGTGGCTACCCGTAGCCATAACGAATGAACAAATGAGGGGCCTGGTGTAACATCGTTTCAAACATATTAAAGCAACCGCACTTCTGAATTAAGAAAATTAACAATCAGAAAGGGATAAGGGAAGATCCCTTGACAAAATTGAACTTGAAGATTACAGCAGATTGTCGGTAAGCAGGAATTGTCTTTAATGCTCACACATTTTACTTGTTACTTAGCTGAGGATTTTAATTCTCGCTCTATGAATATTAGTATCTTCACTAAATTAATGTTTTGAAACTTGATGTAGGTTACTAAAACACGCCAGTATAGCGTTACTTAGCTCCTTAAATTCAGCACAAACAGTGTTCTTCGTAGTACGACGTATGAAGCGGAAGCACTGTACTATTTGAACACGTGCGCAAGCCTCATAATATGCTCATGCGCAAATATATAAAGCTTTACTCATTCTGGACCCAAAACGGAGCCTTTTCATGAAGAGCTCAAGATTTGACAATAACGCTTAACTATCATTATGCTTCGCGCGCTTGCTCGAGTTTGTTTACATTTCTGATGTGGACTTGTGAAAGCGGAAATCAGTAGGCGAAGACGAACTAATGGGAAATGTTTTAGTTTTCCGTTCGCGTTCAAATCACGTGCCAGCTCACAATATCAGGGCCTGGAAACGAGGATGGCTTCGTTCGACGTTCGCGTGCAATCGCTGGAAAACTCACTGGAACAAATCGTCATATCCCTTACTCTGTTTGGATAACCACATGCAAAAATTCATTTGAATTTGAACACCCATGCACGGAACACGCAACTTGCCATTACAATATATCAACTTTACTTTGTTTTTAAATTTAACAATTTTAATTTTTTTGGTTTTTAGACCATCCGCACTTATCATTCCTCACCGTAATAACTTTTACATCATATTTCTCGTACAATTTATAATCGTAGTCATGATCGCATGCAATAAAATGTAGTTGAATGCCGGATACGATAACAAAGACGTTTAACAGTAATTGAGAGAACATATGATGCAAACTTGGGAATACAACAGTAATGATAAAATCTGCGAACAACAGAACATAATGCACATTCAGCTGAGTCGATCGGAAAAATAAAACACATCTGTTTTCTTGCTTTCATGTTAAATAACTGTTATTTCAGTTTGAGGAGTGTGACATAATAACATATTGCCGACATATCTACTTTGTTACAACACACGGCAAAAACAAACAAAAACTTAAGCAGTTAGGGTGGTCATGTGTTGTTTTTGGTGTACAATGAATAAAAGTCAAAACAATGATGCTGTTTTGTTTTGGATGTTATTTCAATTTGGGTGTAAATATTCCCTCTCGATGCATTGTAAATTACATTAGTCTCAGTCTGTATCTTTATTTGGTAAAACTAGTGTATCCAAAAGATAGTAATTGCTGCGGTAAATTTGTTGTAATAATGCTGTTTTATCGCCTCGCTGGTATTACAGAATTTTCTCTTTCGTTTTTTGAGGGGAAGCAAAGTAAATGTAACCGGGATGAATCGACGAAAACTCCAGCTGATAAGAATAATTTTGTTTTGTAATTCACGCATTAAGTTCTTGCAATGTCTGTAGAATATTGTTGAGCAAAGGACGCGTTCACCACGAGGAAGGTGTGAAAATTTCGGTTTAAGTTAATTTTTGATAATGAATATGTTGCGTTACTAGCTAGCCGTATCGTGTTCGCGTCTCCACGTGCTCAGCTCAGGTTTCGCGTCCCCACGCGCTCAGCTCAGTCTCATCGACCGCTGTCGGAGTGATTTCAAAATAAATTTGTCTTTTATTCCGTACAATCTTCGAAAATCTTTGCTATCCAACGGTCCTATCACCATGCCTCACAGTCCGCTCAACTCGCGGTAGTCTTCGACACTTCAGTTCCGATTACGACTGGCACATGTTGGACCAAAATATTACAAATCTCGCAGCCAACAGCTTGAAGCAGCAAGCGAGGCTATTGTTCGTGGCGCAGTGAATTCTGGCCCAAAATATGTGCGTGGCGCAGTGAATTCTGGTAAAAAGCGATCAAATCGAGATTTTTCGTAGCTTATATGTTTTTCTCATATATTTCTCTTAAATCCTGATTATGTTGCTGCTCACTCGCTACGCTCGTACCGCAGCAAATATCGGAGCATCTGGGGCTCGTTAGAAATAAGGTCGGTAAAATCACTGATTTGACTTTACAATATATATATATAAGCGATAGCTAGGAGCTCATACGCTCCTGTTATAGCTCAAAGGTGTTTGTGACGAATGCTTTATATATCTTTAGCATTATTAACCAGATTATCTAAATTTTCCAACATCGGAATGTAACTCATCTAAAATAATGTGTCATATATAGATAGGTATTCCGTTTGGAGGGACACCGTCTGTCTCTTCGAAATAACGAAACTATGGTTACTTAATTTCCATTGTATATCGCCAAATGCCACCAAATATATAACTAAATTAAATAAAAGGATCCTATAGAGCAAAACAGAAGCAGTAGTTTGGAGAAAAAGTGCAGGATTACAAGGATGGAAGTAGATTACAGTTCATCAATTTTGATTTGGTGACAGGCGGTCAAGAAATCAAAGTTTCCATTCTGGTGGAATTTTGATGTTTTTAGTTGTTATTTTGCTTTTTTGCTCATATTTCTTTATGTTCATCACTTTTGGCTATTTTTTCTTCCTACTTGAAGATAATAAAGCAAGCTTAAGGACGAGTTCCATGATATTTCTGCCGGGACACTCCCTTTAAATGTTCTCAATCCCTACTATCAACAAGTCGAATCTAACAAAAAAAAATTGCTAAAGATAAAATTTTACAATGCCGAAAACGTTTCGTTCATTTGACCTGAGTTGATTGTCGCAAAGTACCAATTGTTCGGTATGTTAAATATGATGTAACGTTAATTATTGAAGCCAGTTATTTGGCTATTTTATCTTTTGATTAGATCAGTAAGGATTAGCATTTCCTCACAACAATAGCTGGCTCCTGTTTTCTGTACTAGGGATGTTTATAAAGGATTGATCCGCACGATAACCACACGAATAAACGACGTTAATGACGTCGGCCGGTGTTCGTCTAATCCTCGGGAAAGATCGGTACTCTCCGACAGCCTTCTCGTGGATACTTGCGCCTTTTGTCCAGAGGGCTTTAATAGTGCCAAGGTCACCTTCTAGTACTGTTATAACTTATCTGTCACCGTTCCAAGAAAACATGAAGCCTCTTGCGCGTGGTCAAACCGCAGTTTTGTGTAACTAATAAGAGTACTAAGATCAGTTTCCGGATACTAAGGTAAATGAATAGAAACTTGTCAGCATATGATTTTCTAAGGTCAAGGTGCTGTTGATTACCATAATTAATCTCTTAACATTTTCCGCCCTTTCTTTTATTTTGTTATAATTAAATATTTGGCCAGTTCTGCTACGTTTCTGCCGGTCACTAAAATGTTTTACTTTATATATACGTTCCCAGTCTGGCGAAATGCATTACCAACATTTAAGTGTTACTTCATTTAGGACAACGGAGCCGGCCACTGTTTATAATACCACCATCACCTGTTGAGGAAACCTTGCTGATTTTTCGACGTAGTATTTTAGTATTTTAGTATTTCCATGTGTTATATGTAGAAACTAGATCTTTATTATCTCCCACGCTTCTTTCAATGACAGGTTTTAAGTGTTGTGAATGGTATCAGTTTCCTGTCTCTGCTTGTTCACCTTTGGTCAAACTCCGAATCTAACTTCTTGTTAGAAGTCAAGTTACCCTCGGTCGCGTCCAACGAAGCGTGTCTTTTTGCATTTGATTGGCTTTGTTTAAGTCAAAGTTCAAGATTACATTTCAGTCTAGAAATTCTATTGAACGATAAACTGCACAAGAGCGGAACAAAAGAAAAAGACGCAATCTATAAATTACCGGGCGTGGTTTGATCTGTGACTCAGTTTGTAGTTAATGCAAGCTGGCTACCAGTGGAACCTGATTGTAAGTAACATTATGTTCAGATTTTTTATTCATGTAAGCTTGAACTGGGTCCTTTTCTCCCTATAAAGGCAAGTATTAATCAAATTGTAAGCAGACTTTCTAAATTTTGTAGCTATAGGCTAATCTCTGCAATACTTACAATATAAGTCGTCATTTCGATTCAGTCAGATATAAAGGGAGTGAAACGTATTTACCGTCAGTTATTTTGCATAAATAGTTGTTCGATCTTACTTGGTATATATTTGAACGTACATCAAGTATTGCTTTTCATAAAGATGATACCTTTATTGAAAGATTGCCGATCCGCTTACTTGTGCGTTAGATTGCCTGTAAAATGCAACTAATGGGTGTTTTTTAAAAATGATCCGGAATTCTTGCTAAGTTAGAATTGATCAATGTTTAATCATCATATATTTGTGCTGAAGCCTCACATACGTAGGACAATTGTGCACCAAATGTGTTTATTGATGCTACAAACTCTTGAATCTTTATAAGTTTTGCTTTGACAGATACCTTAGTGAACCGCACACAATAAAACACTTAAATACCATTCATAAAGAGATAAACCGCTTGCGTATAAAACCCTAGCTGCATTTCGCGGTTTAACCTTTTTGTGGACATCTCCGAGTTTTCGACCAAAATTGTTTGCCTGTGTGTAATTATAACGAGCTATGCTAACGCATTTTGTCGTTTTTCTTCTGTTATTACATTGATCCCATATGGTTAGAAAATGCTAGAAGACCTAAACTTTCCAATTCAAAGCAACGCCTTTTTTGCTTGAAATATAAAACGTTCTTCGCGCTTACGCGTAACCTTAAACGCAGGTTAAGAACTTTGCCAGAAACGAAACCTCGACTGTTCTGTGAATGCTGCAATAAAAGTTCATTTCCGCAGAATGTTTCTTTAGCTAACGAAGCTGAACCCGTTTCCGCCTTACTTATATTTTTTGTGTCTAATGTTATAAAACGCCCATTTGGGGCCCCTGGTCGAACCCTGGGCTGAATACGTGACTCGGACTCCGTGTCTCACGCTAGGATACCATCTGGGAAATTCTAGAATTAATAAGCAAATGGACGAGAAGGCAGCAAATAAATCGTAATTTCTAAAAAGTCACTTCGAAACATGTCTTACAAATTAAAAAACATCGTGATCTTTTTTAAAACTTAATAAACACCAGTAGAGAGTATCTTTCAATAGTTTTCATTTGAATGTTGATATTCTACGATTCTCTTCTCAGGCTCTTGAAAAAGTTAGAAAACATAACCCTAGAAGGCAAACTCAAGGCTATCCTTTCGAACTGACGAGAAAGGCAACGTTTAATTTTTTTATGGACGTACGTGATAAGACTGTTTTCCGTTCTTTATTGATTCATCTGCTAAACAATACCGCGGGATTTAATGAAATGCCCGAATTTCTATGGCAGAGAAAATGACGGATATCACAGTTGACGCACCTAACTGTGGTTGCCTGCCGCGAGTGCGCCTCTGGTACCCAGAGTATCTTATTGCTGGCAGGAAAAAAAAAACGTAGACCAATATATAACAACCATTTTAAAGAAAGACACGATGGAGAGAAATTGTTACCCCATCAAGAATTGCATTTGACTTTTTTTAGTCAAATAACAACGAAGCTGTTTTAATATCATCATAAATGGATTGAAGATCATAAACTGGTTGTTCATGCAGCAGCACAGAACTGGATGCGAACATTTTGACAGGCAGCTTGAACTGTACAATCCCATATAGCTGTGGAGATTATTTCGGATCATGTTCTCTTTTTCGTAACTAAAACATTTGAACTACTGCGGACAAAGTCCAACCGATTGATTAACTGTGCGCCGGATTAAATACACTTAACTACTTCACCTACAATAATGAAACAGATGAGGAATATTAACTAACAATACTGGAAGGTGTGAAAAACTAAAGGCATTCAAGTAATATGTTTTGACATGACAAGTTCATATAAAGCGATAAAAACTTCAATTGGTCCAATTTGGCAAGCAAATCAATCTGAATTTAAAAGAGAGAATATAATAACAAAAGCAATGAATGATTCAATGTTTAAAGAAGATGCAAGGATAAAAACACGAAATGCCAAGATATACTTCATATTTATGAGCATAATAAGAAGTTCCTTTTGCCTTCCTCTTAGTTTAACCTGCCACTTTATATTTAACTTGAAGTCGTGCTGCGCTTTGCTGTGATAGCGCAGATGTTAGACAATGGAAAGAAAGTATTTCGTAAAAGGTGAGTGGAGAATGTAAAGCAAAAACGTTTGAGAAAGAACAGAATTGTTTTGACGTGATCTGACGTGATCTCCATCGAAATGTCAATGCATACTACATGGCAGGAAGTTCCTTTTGTCTTCCTCTTTTAGCCTCCCAGTTTATATTTAGCTTGTAGTCTTGTTGTAGCTAGCTAGCTGCGGTAGAATACAATGAAAATCTTGGACAACGTAAACAAAAAAATTCGCAAAAGAATGCAGAATATAAAAGACAAAAACGTTTTGAGAAACAACAATCTTGCTTTGACGTGACCTTAAAACATAAAAGTAATTAAAGAATAACTAATGAGAGATAAGTGTGGATTAACTAGCGCCATCTTTATCAGGATTAAAGTTTAGCCAATGACAATGACAAAAACGCTTCTTTTTTCACAAAAAGAACAGAGCGCAGGGAAAACCTGTTTTAAATTGTGAAAAATTAATTCGTACCTATTTTTCACCTTGTTCTAAACATGAGGATAATGAATGAAAAGTGCACCTTGAAACAAAGCCATTAAGGGCATGTTTGGGCGTATCATCATATATTCCTGTTTGACCCGTTTAAACGTGATTTTAAAAAAATGGAAAAAAGTGCTATAATTCGTCTGCGCATTGGCTTAGGTTTTCTGTGGTAAATGACTAATTTCATTTGTAGCTTTCCGGGTAAACAGTACGATACAAATCATTGGGTATTAAAGTGGCGTGCACGTCGTCTGGTCATGTTTTATCGAGACACTATTTTGTCTAGTATCAGTGTGGCCGGCCCTGACAACTGTTGTGGCGGCATCGTGCACCAGATTGTTTCTCAGTGCGCATGTCCAATTCTCCCAGAAGGCTAGCTGAAGTTATTTTTGTCGCACTGATTTGGCGTCCAAGAGCGCGTACTGCAGAAACCGTGCAGTTACTTGATCCGTGAGATCCAGGTCACATACATTCAGGGTGTGCGTTGAGCCTTGTTGCTAAAGCAAATTCGTTTTCCTCGGTCAGTCCGTCAAAAGCGAGGTACTTGGTGTCCTTGCGAGGTTCAAAATCGCCGATAAAATTCGTAAAAGGTTGGTGGTACGACGTTAAAGTTTGTTTGTGTCTACCATTGTTATGTTCGGATATGTTTTGGATTTCTTAACTGGCAATCTGTATTTTGCGTTATCTTCTTCACATGGCATATACTCACCCGTACGTGTTGTGTTTAGCATTTAGTTTATTTCCCTGCAGGGTCTTTTTACACTGGAAATATTTTACAGACACTGCGAAAATCTCCCTCCGTTTTTTGTATCCGTACACGGGACATTGCATGTATAAATAATTTATTTTCAGTGGTATTGGTCACGTAAAGTGGTGCCAAAAATTTCTGGGTTCGGAGAACAGCAATTTCCGCTATTTGAGGTTCTCATCTCATGGCAATTGACAAGAGGCTTCATTACAAGAGGCTTCAAAGACTTGAAAGATTTAACCAGTTCTAGCATTGCAAATCAAGTTAGACAATTTAAAACAGGAAAACAGTTTTCAAGGACGACAGTGAGTTGTATTTTTCAAACAATTTGTAAATATTTGCAAAGGCCAACGTATAATACAAAAGCGTCAGATCCTGATGGATCTTGTCAGCAAATTTTACATAAAGAGGCTGAGGATATAGCTGGGAAAAAATATATTTTTTCAGCATTGCCTCATTAGTTGTTTCGTATTTTAAAACAGGAGGCAGTTCTTTAATATTCAACCGGAAATCACACCCTTCACACGCGCAGTTGGAAATCTTCCAGTGTTGTTATAACAAGGTAGAAATATGCTCAGTAATTTCCTTTTAATGACATCTGCTGGATGAATCCATTTAACACAAAATTATCTTTCCGTGCAATTTACATAATAAGCCCCTCGCTCATCCTGATAACTATAACCCGCACTGGAAACATACAATTGTTCGAGATATCTGGAGTTAAATTCCTGCAATAAGGTTTTCTTTTGGTTCGAGGTAGTGAGAGTTCAAAGAGTTAACTAGGGTTTAACTAACGTGACGTATCAATTGAAGGAATTAGCTCTTGAAGACCGCCTTTTTTAAGTCGTTAACACTAAACTCGCTAGACTACGTCCACATAGCATAAAAGGTTGACCGTAGGTTGTATGGTTTTACTTCATTTCTCAGGTTCCGCAATTTGAGGAAGCAGGAGGCAGTATGCCAATCACTGCTTTAACAGAGTAAATGATTGTAATTTCTCGACGCGCATGAAAAAATATTATCTTTGATCATTGGACTATTTTTATAACAAATGTTTTTCTCTGTTTTCTTCTTGGAATTAAAAGAATCTTTAATTTCTAGGCCATTCGCACTAGGGACTTATCCGTCCTATGATCGGATTAAGGCTTCCAAGCTAAAGGTATCGGAAAGCTTGATATATAAGAGGATTTCCTGATGTTTTTAAATTCAGCAAGTAAAGACTAAAACAATAACGAAAGCTTATTTTTGAAATCATAAATAGGGTTATCAATTTTTAATTTAAAAATCATTCTATGTATAGAATTTGCCGCAAGGATGAAAGGGATGTCAAAAATATGTGTTTCATGCCTGTGGTTTGCTGTTGGTATAATCTACATTGACTTTTAGTTTTTAGGGGGAAATACTTTAGCTTTGCTCATTCTTTTTGTTGGATTTAACAAAAAGTCAACATTTTGCTATCCAAAACAAGATTCTACCATCACTAAACTTTTAGTAAATGGCATCAGTCAAAACTTGGCAAGAATTCAATTAAAACTCTTGCCAAGTTTTTTTTTACGAACATGTGGTGGCTTTTGAAGCTTTCTGTCATATTCACGAGGCTTTTAATATTTGAAGTAGAGCCAACACTCGTATGACTTGACCTTTTCTAACCGGAGATGCCATTGCGCGCGACGTTTCCAGTATTTTGCGCGGGAAACTTGTGCTGCTGCTTTTGGCGCCATTCAGCGGCAACACCGAAAACAAATTGAGTATATAGTACTAAAGAATAATGAGGCTTAATGCATTCTTCATGCATAGTTGGGCCAATGGAGGGTATAATGTTGTATTAATCATGTTAATTATAAAAGAGAAATCATCATTACCTCTAAGAATACCAAATCTTAAAATTCAAGAAAAATCCCAAATTTCACTTTGTAAAATATTGAAAAACAAATGGTACCATGCAAAAGTATGGTTTTATTTGAATGGTCACACCATAGGATTTCGTAAACAGACTTAAAAGTTAGAACAACGTTACATCTCTCCATAATTGAATGGCAAGTGAAAGCGTTAAATAATGACTTTTATTGAAATTAAATTAGAAAAATAAGCTAGTAGTTGCGTTTGGGGCGGCGTTTGACAGAATATTTCCTCTCCTCGTTTTCCCGTATAATTTAATTGTTTAGAATTATATTTCAACCCGACTGAATGGTGGGAGTCAGACTGTCTGACGCTCACTGGCCAGCCAGGATAGACTAAACTTTGCAAAGGTCATTTGCTCGCTCTCGCATCCAGTTGGCACGCGACTACAATATGATATGATAAAACGTTTTTATATATAAGTAGTTAGGGTATCTACTTTTACTTATTGAATTGAAATCACTGAATTATTTCGCTTCCTTCAATTTATCGATTGGGGTTTTCCTTATAAACCTCAACACAAACACCGAGCAGGGCCTTCAAGCAGGGCCTTCGTAAAAGGAATACTGCGTACAATTTTAAACTAGTTTTGATAAAAACAAAAGTCGAAACAACGCTATTTATTCAACAGAACAAAGCTTACAAACAAGATACATCTGATACAAAAACGTGCATAAGGTTATCATTTTCAGTATGTATCCAGAAGCCAAAGAAACCGTCAGAAGGCGCAACTATAATTTTGTCATGGTGTCATAGTTTTCCATCAGAGGAATGCCGAGAAAGGATGGAAAATTTAAACGCAAATCATAGTTTCTACAGATAGACTTTTCTTCTCGTTTTAAAGGGGCTGACTGCTCATGCTATAAACAATCATCAGCCACACTGTATTGAGATGAGGCAAGTAAAACATTTACCTCCCCATCCCCCCCCCCCCCCCCCCCCCCCCGTCCCCATACATAGTATCGCAACCTTCCGTCATGCATTACTAAATAAGCGTCCATTTTAGCAGATTAACAGATCTCAACAAACAATTTCCTGTGTTTATAGCGGTTCTTAACAGCAGCAATTTACAGGTGTTAATTTTTCGTTCAATGTTATGCTCCTGACGCGCCTGAGACACAAAAAGCACTGTCTCGGATCTTCCCAGACAGTGGTCTTTGTATGTAGTTCTGGAGACAAAACCTGTCATCAATAAACCGAAGCGTGCACGTACAACAAGGTGCACGGCTTGATGTTTTCAATCGCAAATTTAATGTTTTGATTGTGTTTTTTGTCCTCTCAGCTTCTCTTTCGCCTCGGATTGGTTGTTGATAATCTTGCCTTGCAGTCAATTGGAGGATTATACGGCCATGTTGGGGGTCAAAACAATGAAATTTTCATCCCGAGAAAAAACTTGCCGTACAAACAACCTTTTTTCCTCTGACGGTGGGAATAATAGCCAGTAACCATAAGCATTGACAAGTTATTCTGTGTCTCAGTGCCACGTTCATCTTATTAATAAAAGTGATAAATGCCCAAATTATTACGTCGCTCCCCTGGGGTCAATTCAATAAAACTTTTTATTTTCAATAAAACTACAAGTGTAGCTATTGTTTTCAACCTCTGAAACAATGGCTACACTTGTAAATTACACGTGTAAAAGTTTTAATTGAATTGACTCCTGGAGTGAGCTTCTGTCTGAGGGAATCACCTTTGTCGTTTCGTTACTACACACACTTTTTAATATAGTAAAGGTAAAAACGGCAAACTGATCCTTACGGCAAGAAGAAAAGATAGAGACAGAAGTGAAATAAAATAAGGATCAGTTTGCCCGTTTTTACCTTTACTATTTCAAGATTTTTACTGATCCAGGTCTACGATAGATGTCATAGATCCGGTACTCTTCACTGGTTTGTCGTTGTGGTTTTACCGTTATTATAGTTTTTGTTTTTAATATACCCAACGCGGTTACATAACTGTTACATGTGCTGAGTTGTCGAATGCTTTTTTTCTACATTTTTACACTATTTGGACTGCGAAATCAATGAACTTTCCGCGTTCTGCGTGTTGACGCCCTGAAATCCCTATTGTCTGAAAGGAACAATGTCCCTTTGAATTTCCTACGTGACCGTCTGATGCTCTCACTTATAAGGTCGTATTTTCACTTGTTTTTTTATTGATTTCATTTTCTAAATGTCAGAACTTTCTATCGTTAGTTATATCTTTGCTATCAAAAAGCTATTCCTTCCCCCCGGGGGGTTACTCCGGGAGCTATCCACGGTGCAAGCCGTATCAATAAATTAACTTTATTTAAACACGGTAAAACGGCTCAGTAAAACTGGTTTTCAGACATGCCGTGCACTTAAATATAATCTAATCTAAATGATAACAAAAATATATAATATATATATATATAGTGGCAAAACTGTTACACTATACTGGTTTAAATAATACTAATAAGATTAATAATAATAAAAAACACTATCTTACATCATAATATCCTCTATAAACACATAAAAATTACAATCATAGATATCATAGAACCAGATTCTATTTTTGTTCGAGAGCTCTTTTGTAAGCGGTTAGACTACTGAGTTCTCGTATTTCATTGGGAAGCTCATTCCAGGCAATGGCACCACGATAGGAAAAAGATCGTTTCATGAAATTAGTTTTAGGCTTAGGTAGTTGCAGGTCAAATTTACTGCCTCTAAGATTGTAGTTATGTACCTCCGAGGTCAGTTTAAATAAATTTTGTAAATAGTCTGGTGCTATCTTATGAAAGACTTTGAACATCATAATCTGCAATTGTAACAGTTGTCTTTCATTTAGATTTGACCAGTTTAGTTTCTCAAGGAGGTCATGAGACCTGGCCGAGTAATCTGCTCTAGTATTCGAGCTGCTCTGTTCTGAAGTTTTTGCAATCGATCTGTGCGTGTTTTAGAACAATTTCCCCAAACAATACCGCAGTAGTCAAAGTACGGCTGTATCAGTGAGTTATAGACAGATTTTAAGATGGCTATATCATTAGTCAAGTTTCTTGTTTTATATAACATACGCAAGCCATTAGATGCTTTTGAAGTTACATGTTTGGTATGATCATCCCAATGCATGGATTCATCAATGTATACCCCTAGAAGTTTAGTGCATTCTTTTTGCTCTCATTCTTGTAGCTACCGTAAAATTCCAAACATAAGCCCTGGCAAATAAGCCCACCAAATCACAGACACAAAATAATCAGAAAATTTTGGAAATTTTTTGTACTTGTGTATTTTATTCGTATTTATGTTGTCTTGCCGGTTGCAATAAAGAGTATTTTTAACTATGTTCAGAGAGCTTAATGTTTGCCTTTCCATAAAAAGCCAAACGCTTTTTGAAACGCAAATTTCCTCCAATAATAAACTTTCCCGAACGCTCCCTTTCCCCCCCCCCCCCCCGAAAATTAGCCCACAAAAAGTTCATTAAACGAATATAAGCGTTACTAAACAAACAATTCTTAGACGCTATTCTGTTCATTTTTTTTTCTTATTTCGTAGTACGGTCAATCGAACGAGCACTTTATATGGTAAAAAAAATAGGAGGTTATTCAGTTGTTAGTTTTTTCTAGACTACTATCGGTATTTATTTTAATCTTTACAGAGCCCGCGGCATTCTATGTTCCGTTCCGATCATTGAAAGCTGGATTGGTTAATTTAACCCCGGGGGTATGGGGGGGGGGGGGGGTACTCCCCCAAAATACCTATACGGGTATGTGCCGTCCAACGGGGTCGTGATTTTGGGACTCCTAATCTAGAACGGATTATCCATTTTAGAGACGTTTCCTAGAACGGGGTATAATATTTCGAACGCACGAAATCTTCAGATTATCAGCAGCCATTTTTTCTAGAACGGGGTATCATTTTAAGTGCAAATTTTTTCTAAAACGGGGTCCAAATTTGGAGACCCGGGCAGCACATACCCACCCAAAATATACCCGAGTATCCCCCCCACCCCCGGGAAGTTAACTACTAGAAAACTAAAACTTATCACATTTTGCAATAGATAGCTATTCGCATTACTAGATATCATTTTGCGGTGGAATCTAATCAGTGATCACTGATACTTTCTATAGAATTTAATCTTGTCGTTACAGCGTTTGACAAAAAGATAATCTGATTTCAGATATTTTGGATGGTAGCACATTAATTAACGACATGAGATCGTGATATTATTTTTCTGCGTAGAAATCGTTTGAGATCGTGAATTGTTTTATGCGTAGTAAGCTTTTTTCAAAATCTTTCAGGGGGCGTCGATCGTGGATAAATTAAAGATTAAAATGTCTAGGTTTCTATAAAGTCATACCCTGTGAAACCATTGAGCAGCACGTGAAAATATTTCAGGGTGTGTTTTTGGCACTGGAAACGACAGCTTTCGACAAGTGTTGTCCTAAGCACATAACTTCACATTTTTGTCACTCCAAAGTCATCTCCTGAACAATTAACTCATGATCATTTCGGATTTAGACACGTTTTTAGGTACATTCTAACATTCGATATTACTGTAATTATGTACAAGAATTTATCCATTTTCCCTTATGAAAGTTAACTCATAAAAATTTGGGATTTAGACACGTTTTTAGGTACATTCTAACATTTGATATTACTGTAATTATGAACAATAATTTTTTTATTTTCCTTTATGAAAATGCAAGCCAATAAAAAGTAGGATATGTAAAATAAAATTTGTTTAACTTTTGGTTTGTTTTTACATCCAAAGGTGATGTTTTAGTGTGCATTATTTGGTTTATTCGAGCTCAGCTACCAAACGCAAACGATAATAATCATGGTAAAACCATTTTGCACTGCTTGTAATCTAATAGTGAAGATCAAATCACAAGATCGCTTAAATTGTGGCTACATGATCTGATACACGCGTGTTTTTATAGCATTATCCAAGCGCAAGTTGCGAAGGGCTCTAACCTTGACATCAGCTTCCTATAAGGTTTTTTTCAGTTAAACCAAACACAAACTGAAATTAAGCTTCTCTCCCTGATTCGCATTGCAACTGGATTTTAAACATCGGGAAAAATCGCGCTTCCGGATATTTTAAGAATAGGAAAGGTATAAGTTGTACAGCACTTTTCAAAGCTGTTTTTTTTTGTTGTTTTACAAACCGTTTCAGTAACTTTTTTTTATCTCTTTCCAAGTTTGGACAGCTGAATAACAAAGACCTTACACGCGTAATCTGTTATCTGATTTGTGGTACTTAAAATGTGCTTGAAATCTACTCTTTCAGGAACATGATGACAAGTAGCAATATAAGTAAAATGGTTTTCATGCTACTAGTTTTCCTACCGCTGAGTTTTTCAAGTATCTTGGCAAGTGGCTCCGACGATCAATCAGGTATTATATTCATTGAGTCTGATTTCAATTTATTTTCTTTTTGCGAAGACGGTACTGGGAAGAGCTAGCAATTAACCCTCAGACGTACACGCAAACTTATAACCCCCTCCCCCCCACCCTTGGGTTTTTGCGATGTTGCAATATTTCGGAAATATTTTACATCTTATATAGTAGATAGTCCGCGATGTGCTCTACAAGATAAGGTAAATATTATAGGTTGTGGCACTGCTTGGGGTCTGTGACGTCATCCAAAATGGCCGCCAAGATGGCCGCCATCTTGGATTTTACTAAAAATTCAAAGTTTTAGGAAAAATGTGGAAATTTCAAATATTGTTTGCTAGAGTTGCAAAATAACATATAATTAAACATTTTGATGCTTTTGGTAGCATTTTATATTGTTTTTTTTTACTGAAAAAAGGTAAAAAACACGCATTTTTGTTCAAAAATGGCTTGACTACATGTTACTTATGACGTCATATCTCGTTACCATAGCAACCGGTTGTCGCTAAACTTCACCAAAATGTGTCTCAAGGATAAATAAACAGCTACTGAAAACGGCCTGTGCCAATCTTAAATGGTCTTGAAAATATGCGAGAAAAACCTTAAGGGGGAGGGGGTGGTTGCCACTCCCCCCCCCCCCCCCCCTGTACGACCGAGGGTTAAATTGGTTGTAAAATGAAGCCTTGGACCCTTGACTCGATCACTTTATCATAGACAAGCCTCCAACTAAAACAAACTCGTAACTGATTATCATGCGCCCATGTACCGTGTATTTACCTGTAAACACCACAGCAGTGTATTCATAGAGGGGGGCGTAAGGGTTTGCGGTTACGCGGTTTTGCCCTTTTTTTGGCGCGGTTTCGCGGTTTCTTTCGCTCAAACCTACAGTTTCACGGCTTTATAGTGCTAAGCGGTTTGCGGAATTTCGTTATTTTCGATGCGGTTTGACGTTTTTTTCCGTCCTAACATTCGGTTTTGCGGCTGCCAAAAACTAAAGAAGCCAAGTACCGAGCCGAGCCGAGCCGAGTACCGAAGGTGAAACCGCGCCGATGGTGCTTCAAGAGGAGATAGTAACCGCTGCAACATTTCTCCTTGGAGCACGAACCTGATTCGGACGAGTTGTGCGGTTTTATAACCGACTTTTGTACTGATGCTTGACTTATTTTAAGGTAACCTTGCTGTTTAAAGAAAATATTTGATGTGAAACACATGTGTGGCGGTAGCCGTTGTATATAACTATAATTTACATTTGATTGTGCTATTTTTGATTATTTTAGATGCGGTTTCGGTTTGTAAGAAAATTTTGATGCGGTTTTGCGGTTTTGCTATATTTTTATTGCGGTTTTCAGGCACCCCTTACGCCCCCCTCTTAATACCGTAACTCATTTTGCAATTTTGACAAAATGCTGGGGGTAACCCTGCGATTGACTAGCATCCCATCCAGGGGGGAGTAGCAATGTTCTTAGTTGCTTTATGCTACAGAAACTAGGTTAAGCTGCGGCCGTGTGGGCCATCCGTGGCTTGTGTGCGTCTTTACCTTTTTATAATTAAAGCGAGACTTGGTCCACAATCTTCCCTATAGTGGGCTAAACAGGAATGCTCCTCCTGTAAAGGGTGTGCGCTTAAGTGGAAGATTTCCACGCGTTATAGTGACTTCAAAGGGGTCTCGTGATACAATATTATCCATCAGGAAATTCACCATAACATTTTTTTATTCAATTTAGAATAGGAGATAATTCTTAATTTACAGTCGTTGTAAAAGGAATCCTATAGTTCGTAGTTTATGCTAACTGGACACTTATTTACAGCGGCATGTGATTCTCCTCTCGCTATGTCGATTCCAAACAAAAGATGGAGTGCGTCTTCCACAGCAGATCCCATCAAGTTCGCTCCTCATCAAGCTCGCCTGAACAACACCGCTGACACTGTAGGCTGGTGCTCGTCATCCAGTAAAGAGAAAAAAAGACAATTCATACAGGTCAGTTTTTTTCTTCTGGTTTCTGTAAGACTTAAGTTTCTGATCACAGCTTTAAGAAGTTGTCAAATGGTCTCTCTCAAACAGGAGAAGGAGCGAAGGCACATTAGTCTGAAAAGCGAGCCATGTCCTCTTCGAGGCACTCGAACCCATGTATTGCTAAACTTAAGTCAATCCAAGAGCACTCGACTTCTGTCGCCCTTGTCCGTCAACATGTGCGCGATTGAGAAGGAATCTGGGATCATGAATGACTTAAAGCACGCCATTTGTGTCCACTGAAGAGGTAGGTTCCCAATAAGCGGGAGCGCGATTCTCTCTCTGGTCTGTACTATAGCACTGAAGTTAATTAACTTAATTCAGAGTTAATCCAGAGTTATT
The DNA here is from genome assembly GCA_024195265.1 of Dendrophyllia cribrosa. Taxonomy (NCBI): domain Eukaryota; kingdom Metazoa; phylum Cnidaria; class Anthozoa; order Scleractinia; family Dendrophylliidae; genus Dendrophyllia; species Dendrophyllia cribrosa. Next base: position 32,486,881 of record JAJLRJ010000007.1, on the reverse strand, counting down.
TTTCTCAATTGATTTCCACAGCTTGACTTAGGTCAGAATATGCGTGTTACTGCCTTATCCACTGCTGGAGTTCTGGTAAAGAACCAGACGACTGGGAACTACAGCTTCATATACGTGTCACATTACTTCCTGGCCTACAAGCGAGAGGGCGATAAGAAATGGAGACGTTACCATAGGAACGACGTCTCCGTAACGGTGAGATTCGAGCAGTTGTCCCTTTTTTCTTGCTTCAATTTATTGTACCTGTATGCTCTAATTTGCCGGGATTTTTCTTAGGCAAGACAGAAGATACATTTCCTTAAAGACTGTCTATTCTCTCGAGTGCATAACGTGTTGGGACAAATTGAATTTGACGAAATACTGGAGGGGTGGGTCATGTGTCACTAGTCATGAGCCAGTAGTCTTGGAACATCATAAAGGTATTTTCACGCGTGTTTTATTCCCATAGCTGATAAAGGCCAACAATTCTGAGCTTCACAAACATCATTTAATGACTCCCCGCATTGCACGCCATGTTCGTCTGTGGATTGACAATGCCATTGGAGATCAATGGTGTCTGAAAATGGAAGTACACGGCTGTCCTTGGACTAAACATGGTGAGCAGGTTATTCAAACTAGTCATCTAAAATATATATTAAAAAACTTAGTAATGAGAATCTATATATGTCGATGTAAGAAAATTGTATGGTCTTCTTGTCTCTCTCCTCTTCAATGCTGAGGATGACCTTGTGACTATTCTATATCATTTTTGGGGAGTAGCCATACTTCATTCTATGAACCGGAGATAAGCGCTACGGAAACGTGTTCCAAAACATTTCATTTTAATATCAGGAGCCATAATTCAATATGTTAATCTTTTCAGATGGCTTGATATCGTACAGAATATCCCAAGGAAACCTCCGAGCGAAAAAGCCCGGCTGGTCTTCTTTGAGAGACAAAGGCTATGACGGTACAAGACTCGCTTTCGGGGCAAAAGTCGGGGTGCTTTACAATGGACTGGGCCAGCTAACGGACGGTGTGACAGGCCACGTGGCAAACTGGAATGACACTGGTAATCCAAACTGGATTGACTGGATTGGCTGGCAGGACTCCGTGACCGCTGACCCAACTGTCACGTTTCATTTTTCGTCTCTTCGTCGATTCTCCAGTGTGCGATTCCACATCCTGAACCTGCCGGGTCAGCATGAAAAGATGCTCTTTAGTAAGGTGATACTGTCATTCTCCAAAGATGGCGAGTATTTTGCTTGGAAGACTATTTATGAACCCAGCATGAACAAGAGGACGTCAATGTGTAACAAGGCCTTTTGGATTCAGGTCAATCTCGAAGGACACGTCGGCAAAGACGTCACGTGTGATTTCCAATACTATGGCTGGTGGGTGCTGATCAGCGAAGTGGAATTTGAATCAGGTAGCTACTATCTTCCTTCGTGAGTTAATAATTAATCGATAGATCGACCGTCCATTTAAATAATCCATTCGTTCGTTCAGTTCGTTTTTATCCTTTCATTGATTCCTTTCTTCTCCATTCATTAATTCATTCGTTCGGTTCGACAGTCAGTTATTTAGTATGTCAATCGATCGGCCGATTGGTTAGTCGGTCACTTGGTTGGTTTGTCAGTCGGCCAGTCGATTGGTTAGTCGGGCAGTTGGGACCCGGCCTTGGGTGGCCAATCACTTGGCCAGTCACTATTTTGTTTGTTTAGGGTTTTCAGTTTCTTCGTTTGTTGATCATTATTTGTTCATTTTAGTTTTTAACTACAGTACCTTCTTAATGTTTTATTTTTTTTTAATCCGTAGTTGAGACATCTCCAAATGACGTCCATGACACCAACAAAACCAGCTTTACACCTACCACATCCACCAACAGTGTGATTATCATCGACACAACTGACGAAATTAAAGTGGATGGTGAGTCCGCACTGATACTGAGTTATCTGTTTTTTGTTGTGGTACAAGGTACTAGAGTGATAACTATTTCTGTAACTCGCTCACTAGCTTGGGTAAAGGTATAGAAAAATATTAAAGAAGATTTTTTTTTTAGTTTTCTTTGGCAAATGAGCTTTTTTCTATTCTCTCGTTCATAACATATCCGCTGACGGTGTCGTTAACTTTCCCTTTATGGCTCCAAAGAACAATATTCATTTTCTTGTGGAAAGTACACGCTTTGATAAGGTCGCTTCTTTCTCTCCGTCTGGGCTCTGATGTTAGCAGCTACAACTGGCATTAAGTTTTATATAACTTGCCCCTGCCTTTTTGTTGTTTTCTTGTACAAGAAACAATGTTCCACATTGTTTCTGTCCACCTAAGAGGTAACATAATGCTGCGGTAACCCTGAAACTGGGACTAGAATCCCAGATGGGGATGGGACTAGTATACTACGCTCAGTCGCTTCATGGTACTAAAAGCGGCTTAGTTTCCGCCGCAGTTGTGTGTCACTTGGCTCGTAAAAACGTTACCTTTTACCTTTCTTCTCTTCCCCTTGTCCCTCGCGTCAGAATTTTCCGTTCTCCTCCCCCATTGTCTGCCGATCAAGCACCCTATGTCCCAGTCAGGTAGTTTTCTCTGGGTATTGTGTGTAGTCTTCACAGGCAAACATGTCTTGTTATACACGTGCAAACTGTTTGAAATTCAATTCTTTTACAGAATCCAGTAAAGACATCACCTCGGAGGATGGATGGAACATAGTCCTTATAGCAGGTCTGGCCGCAGGGGTGGTAGGAGCGATACTATTGTGCGCCCTGGCTGTGTTAATCTTGCGCCGTCGAAAACGTCGCACCCGCGCCGAAGAACCGTTTAACCGCAATCCTATCAGAATCATAAACCCAGGCAAGAAAAATTCACTGAACCGCCGAAACGATCCGAGTGCTGCGATGCGCTTTGAAAAGTTGAAGATTCTGGAGAAAGGAGAGGAGGAGGAGGAAGATGAGGAGGAGGAGATGGGTTTGATGTTGGAAAAATGCAATTTGAATAACATCAGAAACATGGGATTAAGAGAGGACTTCCTCAAGGGTAAATATCTCATCCTCCAAATTTCTATCACCTCGCATCCTGTCACATTTTTTAAACCTGCATGCATCCTGCCCATCCTGAAACCTTAACTGAGGTTAAAAAAGGGGAAAAATCTGTAAAATGTTAAAGAAAGTAAAAACAATTAGAGAACAAATAACTGGCGAACGCAAAACAGCAGATTTTTGATTCCAGAAATAAGGAATGAAGCGTACAATCAGTTAGGGGATGAAAACACCATTATTAGCTATAAGCGGGATATGCTATAAGGGAAGCAGGATGGCAAATTGAAAATTAACAAGTGTTTACTTTGTCACCCTAACAGTTAGCAGTTTTTGACATCGAGAGGAGTTGCACTTCTGAACACAAAACGTGTGATGCTGTTAAATCGAACACCAAAAAAACCAATTTGTTAATTATATCTTTATCTTTGTTTAATATTATATCTTTATCTTTATAATTATATCTTTATCTTTCAGCTGATGAAGTTGCTTGCAGAAATCTTCGCCCTCAATCCAGAGAACTCTCCCTAGAGGAAGAAAAAGCCGCAGTCCTCGCAGAAATGAGAAAGGTCAGCGAAAGTAGCGATGAATGAAAAACCTCATTTGTCAGGACTTACCGGTCTTACCGGTCTAACACAACTGGTTCTTTAGGTGTTGTAACAATGATAAGAAACTTCGCCACGACAACTAAAAAAACTGTTTTAATTGTTTTAGCTTCTCGAATATCTTATAAAGATGCATAGCGGAAAATCCTGAGATTATACGAACACTGACTTTTTTCCTTTTCCTGAATCAACACAGTTCTGCCTAAACACATGTTCTTATCCAAACCATTTAAAACGTAAATGACCGTCCTTTCCAATGGTATGACCTGGCAAATGGCTATAGCGCTCTTAGGGAAGATTTCCCAGATTAAAAAAAACAAAAAAACAAACAACATAGATTCAAATGCCTGAAGCACGCTGTAAGAAAATTAATAACTATTTTAGTTTACTATGTAGAATAGCTGTGGTAATTTTTCAGGAATTTTTTATTTTGGTGAAAGCTATTTATGTTAAGTATAGTAGTCGTTAAATATTATTTAGGTTTATTAATTTTGAGCTTCCATTAGCGCAGAGCCTCAAACATTGTGCGGTATATGAGTTGCTATGGTAATGGAAATACCCGTATCTAGCTCTGCCTTAGTTTGTAAATAGCTTAGCAGTAGTGTTAATTACCTAAGTTATATGATTTATTACGTAAGTCAAATAACGCTTTCCAATGTGCTGATCGAGGATTGTGTTTTTAAAAGTAGAAATTATATTAATCGGTATATTTATTTGATTGTTTTCGACTTCATCACGGCCGAGACGCTGAAACATGTTTTTTAAATGTCGTTAAGTTTTAATTTTGTTCCAAGGGTGGGTTCTGTTTTTTCCATCTTCTTGAATGGACAAGAAGAGTGTTGGAATATCTGTAGATGATTCATTTTAAAGTTGATCAATACAAAAGAACGCTGAAAAGTATTGCTATTTTGAGTTTGCGGGAAGAAGTGTTTAGAACTAGAATAGATAACACTCAATATGATTTCTTGTATTGTAAATAGGGGTTGAACCAATTAATTTCAACATCAGCTTTTTTATTGTACAGAAATAGAAATATCTTATGTATATTATATTTACAAGACTGTAAATATAGCAATAAAGGCTTATGCAATTATAGACCTCATTATGAGTGAGTGGTATTAAGTGTTCGAAACGACGCGAAACGCTCCTTTTTAATCCCGAAGTTTTGTTAATCGCACTTAAAATGATTCCAATAGGCCATTCCCGAGTTGCCTTTAGCCTCTCTATCAAAGCGAGGCTTGGTGCGAAACCTTTCAAATGAAAATTAGTTTTCTTTCACATGCAAATAAAACTTATTTGCATGTGAATGAAAACTTATTTTCATATGAAAGGTTTCGCACCTAGCCTCGCTTTGATAGAGAGGCTAAAAGTGTGACGTCATTGCTGTGACGTAAACACGTTTGCAAAGTGCTGCAGGAATCATGATGAACAAGAAAGTCGACATTGGTTAAGTTTCATGCACTTCGCGGGCAAAAGATCTCTTTAAATCCACCTTTAAATGACATTCAACAGTAAATTTAAAACTTTGACTCCACTAGCTTCTGCTATGATATTTCGTTACAAAACTGGGACGGTGTAAACAGTTATGATCACCCAAATGATATGTGGGATTCCTGGAAAAATCTTTTCTTTCAATGCGTCGATAAGCATATGCCCCTTTGCACACGAAACGCATTCACGCACTCAAATCTCCATGGATCACACCTCAGTTGAAAACAAGAAAACTTGACAGTCAATCGATCTAAAAATGCAAGCGACTGGCTGAAAATGTCGCAATGCTGTTAACAACGCCGAAATCAAACAGGTCAAGGAATATTACTACAAAAAAAAAACGTTCCATAAAAATGAAGGTGACTCACTTGGCGGACCATCAGATGCTTCTAAGACTTGTAAGCCGCGCCCTGGCGTTAGCCGCGGATGTCTAATGTCTCATGTACTTTGTAGAACACGCCGAGGTGGTTGCACTGCGTGTGCAACGAAGACCAATTCAGATCACTTAGTCGTTCTAAGTTTTCAACATTCGTTGTGTTAAATTCGAATCTATGTTCAGCCTCTTGAAGGTAATTCTGAAGACAGGGGTTTAATATTGCCACTGTGTTGGATGTCATTGATAAGCTTCAGCCCAACACTAGAAAAATGGCTGCTGAAAGCAGATGACAACTCGTGCGGATCGCAAATACTCCTCGGCTGTTAAGGCGGGACTCAACCTAAACTGATTTGAATGAAAGGTTTAAAGAAGGGATAGAGAAAGAAAATGATTTTTGGAACACCAACAGACAGTTGATACCCACGCAAGAGCACCCCAGGTTGCTATTGGACTAACTTGCTGTCCGTATATCAATTGTCAACTACAAATTCTAATTTTAAAACTTCGCTAAATCTCTTAATTTTACAAATCCTTTGAGAAAAACTATTTTCTCCCAAACATACCCAAAAATTTATAAAACACCCCATAACATAGATTCATGGGATGAGCAAAGAGTGGATTGCTTGAAACGTGAACGAGATATTTCCATTAAAGCCGTGTCAAGTGGCGGAAAAATGGCATTTTGGTTAAGTCCCGCCTTAATAAGTTTTATTTCTTAGTTTTACAGAAGAGCTGAGAATTTTTCTAGATGTAAGTTCATAAATTGTTAATTTTAGCTTAACGCGTAGCTAATGTAAGACTAAAAAGAACTTTGCGAATGCTGGCCGGGGGGTTCCATTGCCAAAATAGTATTTACTTCAGGCAATTGCCAGTCTCTGCGGCAAACATAAAGTCTCACTAGCTTCAAATCCGGCTGCAGCGGTTTCTGATAACTCTGGATAATAATATTACACGGTCGGTATTCATGGAAAGCAGGCATATTATCATCACATTTATTGATTCAACTTGTAGTCCTAGTAGTTTTAATATAGAATCTTGTAGTTAGAACTTGTATCATTTATAAAGGCCTGGTGTTTTTAGTTAAAAACGTAACGCGTTAAAATAAGTTATTACTTCTTAATCTTACTTGCTTACTTTTACTTACTTAGAATTTCTCTTCGATATCGAGTCGAACACAAGAAGAGAATTTGATATCTCCAAGCGGCATTGTATTGTTTTGTTTATTATATCAACGACATTAATTTCGAAGTTTTGAGCAATATTTCGAAGATGTTTCGAAGATTTCCCAAGATTTTCGAAAATTATCCAAGTATTGTCCGAAGGTTGCGCGAACGATTCCGATCATTTTCTGAAAATGTTTGAAGATTGTAGAAGAAGATCCGGAGATGTTTCGATAAGAAATCAACACCTTTTAGCTCGTTTGACATTTTATGAGGAATTCATGAGGGCAAACACGGTAGAATAACTCGCCGGGCCGAAGGCCCGGCTGCGCAGCCCCATACTCATGGAACCAAGCCCGTCATTTTTCACGGTCATGGTAGCGGAATGTTTCGCGGGCGCGCGTGTGCCCGCCGCCGTCGCGCAGGACTAGCTCGCGGGCGCGTATGACGTCGCAAAACATGCGCGTACGACGTCATGTTGAAACCAAAGCGAGGCTTTTTTTTCGCGCGGTTACACGGCCGAATGTCACGTCAGCTGGGAAAACACTTTGATGTTTTGCTGTGTTTACTGAGCGGAGAAAACGGTTTAAATTAAAGTCGTTATTTTCCTGCATTTTTTCGTGGTTTGCTACTCAAGACAGGGATACTAATTAAGGGATACTCAGAAGCCGCTTTAGTGGAAAAAGAGAGATGGGTTCGTTTTACGGATTTCAGCACCAAAGCGGAGATTTAAAGAATTTCCAAGCACAGAAGTCGCCGGATGGACTTAAAGGTAAAACAAATTACATTTTTCGATGGGAATTTATCTTGATATCAATCTGTGATTGACTTTTTGTTTGTGTACTCGTTAGTTTTGGAGAATTGTTTTTAAACGTGTAGCTTAAATTCAGTTGTATTAATTTCTTGAATTTCATCGAAGACACGGCTCGGCCTCGATGCGCGTTTTGCGTTTTGCTTTTAAACATAAACTAATGGAGATTTGAATAAAATTTTTCGAAAGAAGATTGTGTTGTCCATTTTTATGTGTTTGTTCATTCATTACATAGATTGAAAAGTGATTTTATGTAAACAAAACAAGACTTAGATTTTATACTCGCGTCGCCTTATGCAAATATGTTTGTGTATTTTTGCAATTTTGGTTTCCAAATCAGTTTCTCGGGCATTTTGTGACAAGCAACAAGTGTATTTTATTCGGAAAATAGTCGTAATAGTTATTCTAGACGGAGAAAAAGTTGTTTTTGTGACTTTTGTACGGTCTAAATGAACTGTGCAGACGGTCGGGTAACAAGCTTAAGCTTACTGTTTTTGAGAATTGCTAAAATTGAAAAATAGCCCGGTCGTCAATCTTAATTCCGACCTTTCACCTAAGTTAAGTTTCATCTTAGTTAAGCTTGTTCAGAGGGTCTTCAGAGGGCAACGCTGTTAGGCCAAGCCTAACTATATATATTATCTTCACATATATCGAGACATGATTTTTCCGCAGTGGAAGAACCTCTACGTATTTCACTGAAGTTTATAAGATATAAAGGCTAAGTATACTTAGTTACCTGATTCTCTGAAAAAACTGAGATGACATTTTCCATTAGTTGTCGTCAACTGAAATTGAATATTTACTGAAAAAATTTTAATGTTTTGTTCCGACTATTCTATCAAAATGAGTCACTTTCACTGTTGGGAAGAGGTTGCCGCCATGGTAAAAAATAATTGAAGAATGACATCGAGGTTATTCAGCGAAATGTTGTGTATTACGGCTGAATATTTTTGCGAGGACTTCTGTAACGATGCAAGGACCACTTGAACAAACAGTAGCAAAATGTAGCGGGATCTTTGTGCAGATCAGGATCAGCAATGAACTAAATAAAAAACTTTAACATGCAAGGCTGATCAGACAGCAAATTCGTTCGATTTCTTTAAATAATATTTGCCCAATATTTCGGTTAGACAAAACTAACCTTCATCGCTTAGCTTTCTTAGCCCCTGATGAAGGTTAGTTTTGTCTAACCGAAATATTGGGCAGATATTATTTAAAGAAATCGAACGAATTCAGCTTGCTGATCAGCCTTGCATGTTAAAGTTTTTTTATTTTTACGCGTCAGTTTTTATTTTTTCGAAAAACTGAAAGGCTGACGAGTAAAAATCCTAATCGTATTACACAACTCGTTGATACATTTTTTATTATAAGACAGTCATCTTCTCAAAAATCTAAGTTTTTGAAAGTCTTTTTTTTTAGCGTGCGGTCAGATGAGTGTAATAACGTGTCATATGTGGACTCGTTTTGATGCGTATTTGCACTCTAAAATGCTATGTCGAATAATAAAGTAGCGGCGTATTTTATCGTTATTTTCCTGTGCTGCCTTGTAAAAATGGTTTAGCTTCAGTACATTTTTGACGGGGGAAACGGTCGTTTGTGTATATAAATGTTCTTAGTTTTGATTTAATCCGAATTTTGAAAAAAAACCCTGTCACATAATTTAAAATAATATTCATGTTTTTATATCACACTGCGAGGCCTTCTTGTCTCAACATGCTCTGTATCTCTGACATAACAAGAAATTTAATTGTCATGGTAATATGTGAAAGACGGCATTTGCGTATTTAAACATGAAAAGTTCACTGAAGAACAAAAAACGCAGGATTGATGGAATATTTTGCGGTGGCATCGCAGACATCATAAAAATCGGAAACACCTTTCAGTCGTGTGAGCTAAACAAATAACAGGTCTCGGGAGCTTTTTGTTAAGGTAGATTTCGCTCTATTTTTGAGGCAATCAAGACAAAGTTGAACGACTGGCGACCTATTATGTTTTCCTGAGATACCAGAAGCAGTGAAAAGAATCATTTCGGCAGAAAACCGTTCAAAAGACCTTTGTCGTCTCAAAAATTCGTAATAAATTACCTTAAAAACTAACGCCTTTCGTTTTCGGAAGGATAAGAAAATGTCATTTTGGTACGAAATACAGCTAGGATTCTCGCAAAAATGAAAAGAGCGAGTAAATTCGAGGGAAAAGATTCCTTTCCTTAAAATTTTCTGCCGCTGAAATATATTCAGCTTAAAAACCCAAAAACGTCAAACTGTATTTATATTTAGCTGTCACATAGCTAGCTATCCTTTAAAGGCACTGAAATGATAACGAAAAACAGTACAACGCTATCCAAGCGTTTTTCGAAGCATTCTTCGTTGTGTGTCCCTAAGATACTTGCGGGACACTGAGCAATATGGAAGGAACCGCAACTAGAGCAGTTTTCAATTGAGTGTCGAAAGTAATTACACAATTGCTTTGGTTTTGCATTGCTACGCTTTGTGATTGGCTAAAAAATCTCGCGCCACTTTCTCGACCAATCAGAAGTAAAACCAAAACCAATCGTGACTTGCTCGCACGCGTTTTCCCGCGCTTGGTGCCGCCAACATGTAATTGCTTCGAGCTCTGATTGGTTCATTGGATTGTTTACGACTGCTGTGATTGGTCAGAGTAATTACTTTGGTTTTGGTTTTACGACACTCAATTGAAAACTGCTCTATAAAACTTTCGTTCACTTACAAAATAAATCACAGACAATTTGTAAATATTAAGTTGTTTAATAAAAGCAACATTATTAAAAAATAATAATAATAAAATAAATAAATCACAGACAACCTCGTTTCTTTATTTCTACATGCAAGTTATAATATCTTCGAATGAGCACCCATCTCCTGTTAGAACCAAGTTTTACAATATATAAATAGTTGTAATATTGTATCAGTGTTCATATACAGAGCACTCAAACTAATCTATGACAAAATCAAAGAAGATTTTACTTGGTTTGACTGATTTACATGTAACTTGAGTATACTAAAATTATTTTTGTCGAGAATCCAACATTTCTACGTGTTATATAACTCCAATAGTATATGACTCCAACATTGTATATTTTACTCTGTTTGTTACTGTACCTTCAACTGGGAAAAAGTAAACTATCGACTACCTTTTCTACATTTTTTTACGTAATTCGAATTTCACTTCATTCTATGAAATGAAACCCGGCATAGTAAATCGAACCCAATCGAACTAGATTTCAATCGAACTTAATCGAACTCAATTCATGGATTGAGTTCGATTGAGTTCGGCAATCGAACGAAATCGAACTCACCGAAAAGAAAAAAAATCAATCGAACCCAATCGAACGTTCGATTTTCGAACTCGTGATTTGTGTAAAACAGGCGTTGAAAATCCATAACCAGATCTTGGAAGCTTGAGTTACTTCAGCTCGGAGTGTAGCGCACGTGTTTTTTGTAAACGAAGAAATTCCGAAGAAATGGCTTCAGATGCGTTGTGGATTGTAAGCTTCAAATGCGTAGTAAAAGGCTACCAGGAATGCCGCTTTGACGTCAAGGATGGCGAAGTTTTCAAGGTTTTAAAGAAAATAGGCGAGAAAGACCGTGCATTCCGAATTGCAAACGAGCGCGGACAATTAGGTCACCTTCAACGTGAACTGGTTGCTTCCCTTGTTCTGTTCTGTTCTCTTAACTGCCGTGGACAGTTTATAAATGGGGTTTCTGTTATTGAATAAATTGTAAAAAAGCACAAGAAAAACCTGCTTTGATGGGCTTGTTTTGGGCTTGCTTTTTATAGGTTTATCAGAGCCAATCGAACGCAATCCATTTCATTGTGTTCGATTGAGTTCGCTTTCCGAACTCAGTCGAACACAATCAGATGGATTGAGTTCGATTGAGTTCGATTTGTTCGATTGAATTCGATTTGTTCGGAAATCGAACTCACTGAAAGTCCGGTGTTCGATTTCGTTCGATTGCCGAACTCAATCGAACTCAATCCACGGATTGAGTTCGATTGAGTTCGATTTTCAAACGTTCGATTTACTATGCCGGGAATGAAAGCAATATTTTTCCAATACAATAGAGTGGAATCTTTTATGATATTAATTATTGGGGAATTTTGTACATCACCACCATAAAGGCAAATATTAACTCTAAAGAACTGTAATGACGCGGTCCAAGCTTACTTTTCTAGGGTATTTACACATTATTTACAGCAAAAGGGTGCCTATATTTCGGAAGTAAAAATCCAAACAGTCTATTTTTCAAGTTAAGTTTTTCGTTACAATATTTCGTTGAATTAACTTGATCACTGAGGTTTTCTTTTTCATGGCATTTATGCTATTTCCGGAGATTAATCTTATTTTAATTTTGCATATTGTAGGCCGTCTGTGCCGCGTATGAATCGAAAGGACGAAAGAATAATATTTATAGATTCATGAGTTAAGACATTGTCCTAAAAAACATAAATAATTTACTTGTTATAAATTCGGACATTGACATTGTCCTAAAAAAACATAAATAATTTACTTGTTATAAATTCGGAAAAATCGTGTCTTTCGAATTCCAATTTTCTTTTCAATAAAAACAATTATTCTCTTATCATTGAAACGCGAAAAGGAAAATTAAAATCATTTACTGACACTCGCATCAATTGAATTTAAATTTCAAACAATATGAAATATTTTTTCTGCCTTTTGCACGCCGATCTTTAATATAATATATTTTTAAAAAAATACCTTTTATCTATTAAATTTAAATTAAAGAAAACGAAACTTGAAAATCTTATAACAAATAAATGAAAATAAATTTGTGCGTTTCTTATATTTAATTTGCTTTAAAAAAAAAAAAAATAAGTGAAATTCGTCCTTTTGGTTGAAATTTACGTTCCATTTTGAAGTAAAATAAAAATTGCTTTCTTTCCTCAAAACTCCAACATGAAACAAAATGAAATCATATCTCTTATTTCTGTTTCATTTTAATTTTACGTATTAATTTTTCGTGTTAATATTCGGTTTTACTGTGCGAAATGATAGGAATGAAATTAAGTTTTCCTCCGAGAGAAAACCACAATTTTATTCTTCTTCGTTAACAGTTTTCTTTCCCGGTTTACCAAGGGCTTTGTAGATTCTTGGACAGCATTCAGTTTGGTTGGTTTTATGAAGTGGAGAGTAGCCGGAGAGAGACATCCAAATTGTAGGGCGCGAACTCAAATATGGACTCAGCAACGCTACCGCAATCATCACCACGAAATCAATGAGGGCAAAGTAGCGAAAGAACGGGTCTGTACCATAACTTCGGATCAAGATGCCGCCTATAAGCTGTCCGAGGCCTCTGCCCAGACCGTAGTACAGTCCGTGTAAGATACCTTGCAGTGTAGCGCCAACACGGGGTGGCGTGCCAACATAGGAGGCCAACGCGCACCAAACGGACGCGGAACAAATACCTCGAAGAAATTCGATGGGCAACACCAACCAGGGATTTTCAATGGCGGAGAAATAGTAGAACCTCAAAGCGTAAATGAGCAGCCCAGCTATGAGCATCTTTATGTGGCCAGCCATCTCGAGGAAATACACAGAGCCGAAATAAAGCGCTACATTGGAAACACAGCGAACTGCGACGAGCGCGCTAAACAACGATGGAGATGCGCCAAGCTCTACCAGGTGAACGAATAAAAACGTCTGAGACGTTCCCGCCGCGATTCCTAGCAAAACTGCAATAGTGCCAAATATTGCATATTCGACTTTTGTGAAAATTTGAAGACCTCTGAGCAGTGAACACTTCTCGCTCACATGCTTGTCCCCGTCTTGATAGTTAAAGCGGGTCGATACAAACAGAGCAACTGCCATAAGAATCGCATTGACGTAGAAGAAAGGCCGGTAAATGTCGTACACATCTTCGGGACAAATATCAGTGCGTTTGCGGTATTGTCCCTGCACTATGGAGCCTGTGATGAAAGCGCTTACCCCCCAACCTACTTCACCCCATAGACGCTGCTCTCCGTAATAATGTGGGCGGTTTTCCAGGTTTTGAAACGTGGCTACATCGGCCAGAGTGTTCGATGTTGCCCCTAAAAGCTCGCCGAATATTGTGATCACCAGGATTACAATAAAAACAACTCCGGCATTTTTGTAAAGCTTCGGATTGTTTTTAGTGTAAAGGTCAAAAAGCCAAGCTTCGTCCCACATCTCGGTATTTCCAAACCTGACAACCCTCTCTGCGGCGTTTTTATGCTCTGGTTTAACATTACCTAAGCGATGGCTGACTTCTTTCGTTGCGTTATGGCCGTGTGTAATGTTCAGTTTGTTGTGTACTTCACTAAGACAATCCACGCTCACGGGAGGTACAACAGCGATAAGAAAATTCATGACAATGTAACTGAACAGGGCCATCAGCAGGACTGTTTTGGCCTTGTTGTATTTATCTGCGATAGTTCCCAGAATAGGCGCGCTAACAAACAAGCACATTGGCTTTACAGCTAACACAATGCCAGCAAAATGAGCGGGCAACAGCAGAGAATGTTTGAAATACAGAGAAAGGTAGGGTACGAGGCTTCCAAGCGCAGCGAAATAGAAGAAATAAAACACCTTGTATATAAGAAGGTTTCGGTCGATAGCAACGGATGAGCGGATCTTGTCGTACCAAGCGGGCATCTTGTTTGGTCGCTCGCTTGCCAACAACGGTTTCGACACAACGGCTTCTTCGTCAGGATTAAATAAGTCCCCATAGTTTGCTTCGGTTTTTTCGGCAGGTGCGGGCAAAAGCGTCCCTTTCTCTGACATCTTCGGCTCACTTTAGTTCAGTTTTTTTTCCTTTCACGTTGTCATAACCGCCAAGCGTCCGTGGCAGAAGTTTGAGCGATTTAAACTCTGGCCAGTATAGCTTGAGAAAGTTTACGCTTGGGTAGCTAAGCCGAACAGCTGTTTTTCTACTTTAACTTTCAAAAATTTGCATGAGCCTTTCGCGGTGAATGCTATTTTGATCCGCAAATTCAATGATATATTTGAAATTTCTTTCCGCCTGCACTTGGAATGATTGACGGGTAATAAATTAGCCGCAGCTGAACGATCATATTATGCCGAGTTTTTGTGCGTCAGACTGCGTCTATTGTTATATCAACCTAATACTCTTCAGGCGATGATTGCGAGCGATGATAAACGACCAAAACAATTTTTATTTTACCAATGTTCTTGGTAAGTCTATAATTCAACTGAAAAAAAAAACACCGCGTATTAATTCCCAGCGCGCCCTAAACTGTCGTTCAAATAAAAGCGTTGCTTGATTTGAAATATTAAACAGATTTTTTAGGGAGCATTCTATTCAAGTCGGTTTAAATAGACATCAACGGCTTTCTTAATGATTTGAATATTTATACTTTAAACAGACAAGATCAACGCTAACTGAGGGTTTCAATATATTTTCCGCAAGCTGCGCGCGGACTAAATATCAAATATTAGAGACTACACTTCAGTTTGGGAACAGCAGTTTTCTGTTTCACATGCACAACGAAGGCACTGAATCTGAGCAAATTAACAAATATTTACAGAAACAGAAACGAAAACTGTTAAAAAATGTTTGATCAACAATAATAATTCTGCTCAGGTGAAGCGAATGAGGGAAAAGGACTTGCATAGATCTGTTAACTGCTTTCAGTTGCCATGACAATGCAATGTTCTCTTTAAAGGCCCATCGTCACTTACCGTGACTCATTGCGGGCGTTCTAGAATTTCTGGGGCCCAGAAAATCCATTTTGAGGCGAGAAAGTTTGATTCCTAAAATAATCCGTTTACATCGGGGAATCTGTATCGTCTATTAACTTCAAGATGATTTCGTTCAAATATTTAGTTCATATTCCAGGCATTGCATCTTGTTTTTGCATGTTTTCTTTTATTTTCCATCGTTACTGATACGTTTTCTAAGCAACGCCGCCGAAGGCTCGAGGCGGCTGTCAAGAAACAAGATCCTTCAGATTCGGTCGTCCATGGAAAGGAAATAGGTAGATTGCCTACTAGTTAAGATTTTTCTTCGAATCTTTTCTTTGTAATTTTTTTCCACATACAGATACTGTCAGTTGACATTTGAATATTACTACCGTTGATGCATGACCGGTCGACCGTAACTGTAAACAACAAAAAAGCTTAAAACTTCTCGGCTCGCCGGCGGAATCGTTTTTGCCAGCATCTATGTGAAATATTCCATGGAAGTTGAAGGAGGTTTTCTCCGTCCCTAGCCGTTGAATTTTTTTTTATGCAAACTTCTGAAGCCGAGAAAACGTCCTCCGCCAGCGGAGCTCATTAATTATGCCCGATGCAAATAACAGCCCACAAAATACAAACACTTCTCGGCTCGCTGGAGGTTTCGTTTTAAGGGGCATCGACCTTAAACTTTCGGTAAAAATAGCAGGAGGTTTTCCGCGTCCCTCGACGTAAAAATGTTTTCGATGCGAACTTTCGAAGCGGAGGAAACTACCTCGGCGACTGGAGCTACACAAAGGCGGGTTGAGCGGCCCCAGACAAAATGCGAGTATACGGACTTTTAATATCTAACAGGACCGCTTCTTTAGACTAATAAATTTTAAAATCAATGTCGAACGAAATTTCAAACTCAGTGTTCATTTCTTCCTGGAGATGAGAGGCCAAAATTTCACTTCGCGAGAGATCGCATTTATCTGGGTCCAAATCAAAATAAACAATGCGCGGTGCATCACGGTAAGTGAAGATGGGCCCTTAATAAAACTCACAGTGATGCTTACATCACGCGTACATGTAGATGTTTTTGGCTTGCTATGTTTTAGAATGTTCAAGTAAATGTATTTTAATATTTAAAATTTATACAGTGGAAACCTTTTAATCGCGGTGTCAGACGAAAACACAATGGCTCGAAACGATAATATCGTAAAGATAATCCCGTTTAATCTGAAATAATCAGTTCAGTACTTGACTGATTTCAAATAAAATCGAAAATCAGTGTGTCTTCGTATGCTTGAAATCCATTGATGTTAAAACGAATCTGTAACGACCACAGTCTTTTATCATATTATCGAATATTAGTCACCCTTTCGACATAACTAAAGGGTTTTAAAACGCATAATTGAACAAAAAGCAAAGAGCGAATCTACAATTCTTTTTTTAATAGTTGGTCGGTAAAATTCTGAAATTTTAATTGGCAAACATCAGCGACGGTGAGAAGTTTAGAAATCAAATTTGACGCCGTCGCGTATGGCTGCTGTAAGATGTCGAAAGTAAATCAGAACAATCAAGTATAAAAAAAATAAAATATAAATAAAGGTCAACTGAAAATTGTTGGTTTCTACTTAGACTTCTCAGTTAGGCCACAAACTTCGGAACGGCAAAAAACAAAATCTCAGTATATTTAGGGAGGTTCGTTGGTTTCATTACAGAATTACCAAGCGAAACGAAAGAGCGCGGGGGAGGCAAAACTCGTGATCGGATTTGCGACAATTTATGCTGTATTTTTATGGAAAAATACGATTTCCTGTTTTCATCCCATACTGTGTTTCTCAGTGGAAGGAGACTTATGACTTGTACAGGATGTTTTCTTTTTACCATGGTATACAGCTCTAACAATAAATTTTATAGTCCTTATGAAGATAGATTTTACTGCACACAGTTTTTTTTTTAGATTCAAATGGAAGATATTTTTAATTGAACATATGCTTTTGTCAAATTTACCAATGTCGGAAGTTCAAAAAAAAAACTTCAGCTCATATCGGCTTGGAACTGAGAGAAAGATAAAACAAAACGATCGATTCAATCGTTCCTCCTCACTGTTGAGGAACAATTTCATGTCAGTAGTTTTATCGTATAGCATGTTAATTTGCATCACAGTAACAAAATGTCGGAACACAACGAACAATTTTCTTATAATTAACTTTGAACGTAGACTGTTTACAGTAACCGCCCCTTCTTCGTTTAGCCGCCATCTTGAATGTCACGAAGCGAAAAAGTCTGGGGAGAGTACAAAAACAGGCTCCGAAAAAGACTGGAGAGAGTACAAAAACAGGCTCCGGCTCCGGCTCCGGCTCCTTGTCAACCAAATTGCAGAGAATTAAGGCTCAATAAAGAAACAAAATGTGGCACTGCATAATTCTCTCACGCTTACACTTTTTCTTTTGTTTGGGGTCCAACGTTTAATTAAAAGCGAGTCGAACCGTTATTTTGGAAATACCGCTTATACCGCAACACCTTGAAAAGTCGTTTCAAAACCTTCCTCTGTTTATCGTACGCGTTATATTGTCATATTAGCACGTGTACGCATGCTCAAGTAGCACACATGGTCACCGAGTACTGATCACGAAGGAGGTCGCAAACGTGAAAAATCGCAAATCGACGTTCTTACTCCCAGTTAACTCGAAAACTGACCGAAAATATCAGAATCAATTTATTGCAGTTACTTTCAATTGCCATGAGACAAAGTATTAATAGAACATGTAAGAAGTTTTAATAGTATAGAAGTAAAGACCGATAAAACGTAGGTACAATTTTTAAAGGTGTACTATATTTCGGCTGGCCAAACCACATTACTAGTTTGATCCAGGCTGGGACGGTTAAGAGGGCCAAGTGGCTCTGGCCTGGAACGTTCAGTGGCACCGATTTATATCACTGGCAGCCCAGGCTCACAAAAAATTTTAGGTAAAGTGAAACAAGAAAACTAAAACTCCCGTTTAGAAGCCACAAAGCCGTCAAGAAACAACAGATATCATTTTTAAATGAGGAATGAACACTTTAATGTCTGTTTATTTATAACTCTGATATTTTATCAAACTCACGATTAAACTCCATACAAATCCTTCGATTTTTGCAGCCTGTGAACAGGCCTTCTAGTTGGTGATGGGGACACTATTTTCATCCCCATGCTGTCATAGATAACTCGGTAGTGTAGCAGCTCTTATTAGCGACCTTCAGATTGGACTACGAGTACGAGATTGAGTACGAGTACGAGTTTTCAAACCAAATTCTTGTGCCTCATATACTTAATTATCACACCAATCTTATCCCTAACGTTTATTTACGTGTTAGTCAGCAACAGGAAGGAGTTACAGTTCGGTGGATACAATTATCTCGAAATTCCAAAGTCGTACTCGTACTCGTACTCGATTTCGTACTCGTAGTCAAATCTGAAGGTCGCTATTGTCTAAGGAGTTGCGACTGCTTCTGTTTTTAGGGCCAGGAGCCATTGTTTCTGTTGTTTTTGTTGAAGAATATCGAACCAATGGTGTAAGACCTTACGAGAGCCGCTATATCGTCCGGATAACTCGGAGAAGGCAGATTGATGAGAACAGGAAACATAAAGAGGGCACGAGAACAATCTTCAGAACGCAGCGAACAACCTCGTCCCCAGGGTCTTTTCAGTAAGACCCTGGGAACGAGGTTGAGCAGGAATAGTTATACAGTCGAACCCCTATTAATCGATCACCCCCATTTAAGCAGCCAGTTATCAAAGTTCCGAATTTACTGTCAACCTGGGATTTGAGAACTGTAGTCTTTCTGTACCCTCTCGCTGGGATTTGAAGACTGTAGTCTTTCTATGCCACCCTCCCTGGGGTTGGAAGACTGTAGTCTTTCTATACCCCCTCCCTGGGGTTTGAAGACTGTAGTCTTTCTGTACCCCCATCCCTAGGGTTTGAAGACTGTAGTCTTTCCCCGGGGGGGGTACTCAACAAATTTTTGTACGGGGATGCTCCGCCCCGAGGTCGAAACCCTTACCCTTTCATATACCGTTTTTGACAGAAAAGGTACCCCTTTCATATACCTTTCATTGAAAATGGTACCCCTTTCATATACCTTTCACTGAAAATGGTACCCCTTTCATATAGCCTTTATGTGCGTCTGTTATATTTTGAAAGGCGCTTTTTATTATACTTAAATGGCAGTTTTCCCTACCTTTTTTATACTTCAACTCGTGTTTTCCCTACGGTTTTCCTATACTTCGTGAAATCCCTACCCTTTCATATACTTCAACTCGTGAAATCCCTACCCTTTCATGTACCTCCAGCCTCAAAAAGGTACCCCTTTTGGGCGGAGCATCCCCGTATAGCCCACTATAGGGATTACCCCCCCCCCCCCCCCCCCCGAGTCTTTCTGTTCCCCTCATCCCTTGGGTTTGAAGACTGTAGTCTTTCTGTACCCCCCTACCAAGGGTTTAAAGACTGTAGTCTTTCTGCACCACTCTCCCTGGGGTTTTAAAGACTGGAAGTCTTTCAGTACCCCCTTCCCTGGGATTTGAAGACTGTAGTCTTTCTGTACACCCCTACCTAGAGTTTGAAGACTGTAGTCTTTCTGCGCCACCCTCCCAGGGGTTTAAAGACTGGTAGTCTTTCTGTACCCCCTTCCCTGGGATTTAAAGACTGTAGTCTTTCTATACCCCCCTCCCCGGGGTTTGAAGTCTCTTTCTGTACCCCGCTATCTGGGGTTTAAAGCCTATAGTCTTTCTGTAGCCCCTCTGTAGGGTAAAGACTGTAGTCTCTCTGTACCTCACTATCTGGGGTTTGAAGACTGTAGCCTTTCTATATCCCTTCCGGGTGGTTTGAAGACTGTAGTCTTTCTGTGCCCCCCTCTTTAGGGTTTGAAGACTGTAGTCTTTCTGTATCCACTATCTGGGGTTTGAAGACTGTAGTCTTTCTGTACCCCCCTCTTTAGGGTTTGAAGACCGTAGTCTTTCTGTACCCTGCTATGTATCCCCCCCCCCCCCCCCCCGCCCCTACCTAGGGTTTGAAGACTGTAGTCTTTCTATACCCTCCTCCCTGGGGTTTGAAGACTGTAGTCTTTCTGTACCCTGCTTAATCTGAGGTTTAAAGCCTGTCGTCTTTCTGTACCCCCTCTTTAGGGTTTGAAAACTGTAGTCATTCTGTACCACCCTATCTGGGGTTTGAAGACTCTAGTCTTTCTGTACCCCGCTATCCGAGGTTTAAAGCCTGTCGTCTTTCTGTACCCCCTCTTTAGGGTTTGAAAATACTGTAGTCATTCTGCACCACCCTACCTGGGGTTTGAAGACTGTAGTCTTTTTGTACCCCCCCCCCCCCCCCCCCCCCAACCTGGGGTTTGATGTCTGCAGTCTTCCTGTACCCCCTCTTTAGGGTTTGAAGACTGTAGTCTTTCTGTGCACCACTATCTGGGATTTGAAGACTGTAGTCTTTCTGTACCCCCTCTTAAGGGTTTGAAGACCATAGTCTTTCTGTACCACCCTATCTGGGGTTTGAAGACTGTAGTCTTTCTGCACCCCCCCTACCTGGGGTTTGAAGACTGTAGTCTTTCTGTATACCCCCTCTTAATTTTTTGAAGACTGTAGTCTTTCTGTACCACCCTATCTGGGGTTTGAAGACTGTAGTCTTTTTTACCCCCTGTTTAGGGTTTGAAGACTGCAGTCATTCTGTTTCCTCTCCCTGATTATTTTATGCCATTTTATATCTTTGCAGAAAAATGTAACAATCCATAGAGAAATTATTAATACACTCACTGGTACAAAAGATCGGAAAAAATACATAATTCAAACTTACATCTCAAAACTGCAATAGTTGTCAGCAGCTTAGTCAGTGTTAAATTACATTAAATTTCTTAATACAGTGTACATGATTAATGGAAACCGACACAATTTTGCATATCAAGGACAGCCATGAACATTGTGGCCCTTGTAAAGCAGTTATCAAAAATTATAAATAAGCCGAGTTATTTGCAATAATACATGTAACTATTTTGGTGTGCAGTCCTCGATGTTGGTGCATGAATATATACAAAACACTACAACAGGCCAAAGTCCTCCATAGCTAAATTTATAAGCACCTGCAAAAGACATGAATAACAAAAACAAAATGAGCAGACATATTATTGTTTGAGGTAATGGTCACAATTTGCATTTTACAAAGGTCACTTAGACACCATATGTACTTCATACAAAACCTTAACTCAATAAAAAGCCTAGACTCACAGGAAACTTACCTGCTGCAAGACAATGCGCAAAGCTACATTAACCCAATTTAGTGTATCATGCTATCGGTGAATGAATACCGATTTCGGCAAGAACTACAACCACAGTTTAATCAGAAATGACTAAGCAAATGGTTTGTTAGTCAAAATGTATTGGTCTAACATGATGTCAAACATAGATTAGGCTATAGCATATGCAACTTAAAAGGCTCAAGGTGAATTCCAACAAGTTATATGGCATTAAAACAGTGACATCAAGGACAAGAAACGATTACAAAGGGTTGCCATGAAATTACCACAGCAACAAAAATAGGGAAGATACATTGTACATTGACGTTCATGGCCTTAAATTCTACAGTAACTAGAAATGGGTAGTTGACGAGACTAAAATACACTGTATATGTACATGTGTTTTAAAATAAAAAATAAATGGTTTAAGGTGGCTCCCTCGAGTTTAACAAAAGTATGAAAACTAAGTTTGAACAAACAAGTTCATTCTTACAAAGCGAAACTGTTCCCATCAGGAATTACTTAAAACATATAAAGTGTGTATGTAGTGGACGGGCTTTTACCCTGAAGATGACCTAATTAGTAGAAAACGTTCAGCTTTATTTTCTTTTAATTGTTAGCCTTGTACATTGTAAATAGTAATTTTTGAAAGTATCATGATTTACCAAATTTAAGCTTAATTTTCTTGTCTTGCAACTTTTGGTTTACAAGATTTACCAGTACAGTGTATGTATGCCAACAAAAATTATTATTATTTATTTCATCATTTGTCACTTTTTGGTATAAGCAATTCAACTCATTGCCATGGAAACAGAGCATCTAAAGAATGGTTAATATTGTTCAAGAAGTGACCTTAATTCTTTAACATTTCGGGTTTACTTTCATTATTTTTTTAAGACTGATATCTTGCAGAAAATTTATGGTTAAGGCAATTTTTTGGAAGGAAAAAAACATAAGGTCATTCAGATGGTTTGCCCAATATCACGCAGTTTCATAATTATATTTATCTATTTGACTTAAATTGTTCTGAGAGATTTCTAGAAAGAATATGTGAAAGGTATTGTTCGTATCTGATGTTAAAAAAATTGAAAAACCTACATTTTCGGGTGATCATGCAAAAAATTATTAAAGCTGCGTCATTAGCATACATGGTCACAAAACTATAGGGAGCCACCTTAACATACTAGAAACAATTGGGCATTATGAATTTATGATAAAAATCTGTCAGAGACCAGCTAATATTCTGAAATTGTTGCCTACTGTAACTAGGTTTTGAGATTGCCATAGGGGACATGTATTCTTCCCTCAGTACAGTTGCAAAAGTGCAAATTCTACAGTATAGCTGACTCATGTTAGCAACCTCCCAGGGAACCAAGAAGGTGGCCATTTCAGGAGATAAATTTAAGTTGGAATAAAAGTACTGTTCTCGAGGTGATGCGTGACACTTGATTGAATACAGGAGATGGTCGCTAACACAGAAATCCAAAATAATACAGTATTGATGTGAGAAATGTTTCAAACAGCGGTTTTCTTAAAGATGGTTGCTGAAAGGAGAAAGAGATTTTCAAGAGTGGTCACTCAGAGAGAGACAACTTTTCAGTGTATAAGAATGGCTGCATATGACGAGCACTCGATCAAATTATTTTTAGTAACAATACAATGTACATGTCTTTTACAGTGCTCACCTGAAATGATACACCATGAAATGAGTTGATTTATTTACTAGTATCTCGAGGACACAGGCACTTCTGATCCTCAGGCACATTCTTCATCACTTGTTCTGCATGCTGGCCACACCCTAAAATTCAAAGATAAAAAAAGTCATAACACAGGAAATCTCTGCTGAAAAACAATTTTAAGCTCCAAAGTACTTTTCAGTTCTCTTTAACTGGTCCTGGGTTTTAAAGGCAATATCTCCATAACTGGTTTGAATGTGAAGTGTTAGGTTTTCAGTTTAAATTACCTGATCACCGCCATGTTTTCTTTGTGGTAATTTGTGATGTACCTGCGTTGTCGGAGATCTAGACTATGAGCAGTCTCTCTTTTCCAGCTTAGTCCGTCGAGCGAGAAACGAAAAAACATTAGCGAACGGATAATGGCCGCGCAAAACTGGGGGCGAGGCAGGCGCGCGGGAAAAGAGAGACTGCAGACAAAGCCCAAGCGAATGCACTTTCACGGTTGAGTGATTTTTCGGTATCAGATTTACTTCTCTTGACATCCTGTCAATCTACATGTCATCGCAATGCGGGAGATCTAACCCGAAACCAAATCCCTTTTAGCGCGAAGAGAGTAAAATGCCGCGAAAGAGATGAGTTCTTCGAACGATACTCCGAAAAAAGCCATAAGAGGTAGACCGGCAAAGGAACCTTCTTGCCACGATTTTTGCAGTGTCCGTTGATGTAACTTCAAACGTTATTACAAGCGCAACACCACGGGAAACCACAACCGACAGACTTGACCTCCAGTCCATTGCACGTGGCTTTTGAAAGGTTTTAAAACTCAGTTTAAAACTAAAATCCTCCTTAACAAACGGCTAAATATAGAATACCCGTTCAAAACCTATAGAACGAGCAAATGGCATTTAAAATATGAGGTAAGAGTCGTGTAGTGGCATAAACGAAGCAGTCGCTAGACTGTCAAAATTGCCAAGGGAGTTTTTAGTACAAACAGCGAGCTCCATGCAGCTATATTAACTCCGTAGCGAATGAAAGCTAAAATCACAGCCTTGATTGAGACAAATTTTAACTCTCTACAAGTTGAATAGTTTATTAAGCTAGTCAACTCTCTCTGCTATAAGGCTTGGATCCTGAAAATTTAAATCCTGCAAAGACAAAACTAAAATAGCTGGGCCCAGCGTGACATTAATAGCAGGAAAGACATTCACTGCCAACAGATAATTTCAGATCCTGTCATGTCCGGTATTTCAGAGAGAAAAGTTAGAGAAATTCAAACCTTTCCTACATACAAATCTACATGCCAATAGACCGCCAGGCAAAAAAGGATGCTGAAATGAGGTCAAAATCTACAAGCACAACACCACGGGAAAACACAACCGACAGACTTGACCTCTAGTCTGTTGCACGCAGCTTTTGAAAGGTTTTAAAACTTATTCTAAACTAAAAGCCTCCTTAACAAACAGCTAAATGTAGAATACCCGTTCAAAACCTATAGAAGGAGCAAATAGCATTTAAAACATGAGGTAAGAGTCGTGCAGGTCTGCCAACCCCATTTTACACCGTGTGAGATTTGTCAACAACCACCATTTGGATATCCGGCCCTGTGTCTTCTGATTTGTACAAATTTAGAAATTCCTCCGATAAACAGGCCTCAGCACAGCAAAATATAAATCTAAAATTCCCTTCAGAGATTCGACAGAGATGGCTTTCATGCAATCTGCGTCGTTCTCATTCAAATGGATGTCAGAAAGGCCAAGTTCAGTTAATTCGTTGACTTGCCGTGTTCGACCACGATACTGTTGAGCGGCGAAATCACAAGAACACTCGCTTTCGGGTTCGAAGAGAGTTTTGTTTGGCAAAACACTTGATATATAAGGCTCTTTCCGAACCCAGTTGGCAAAAAAGCGAGGACATCGCATCCGTTGATAAGAGTTTCAAGCGCTTTGATCTGCTCTGGTTTTTAGCGATTGAACTGGAAATCGAGATAAACATTCCTGGAGCTTGTCAGCCATGACATTGATCTCGAGTGTTGACAACTCGTCACCACGGCGTTACCGCTTGTTGAAAGATCTTCGATCAAGAGCCAATCAGATTTTTGAGTTGCGAGAGCAACTAATAATTCAAACGCTTGGGCTTTGTCTGTAGTCTCTCTTTTCCCGCACGCCTGCCTCGCCCCCAGTTACGCGTGGCCATTATCCGTTCGCTAATGTTTTTTCGTTTCTCGCTCGATGGACTAAGCTGGGAAAGAGAGACTGCTCGTAGTCTATCGGAGATCTAAATATGAAGAACACTGCCGTAGAATCGTACATTATTAAGCTGGAATAAGCATAAGAAGGACATATTTATCTCCAAATTCACGCAACGCTGAATTAAGAAGGTATATTTAAAATGCCGGAAAACACACTGACATCATAATCCCCCATCAAGCTTTGCAAACAAAAACATGGCGGCGCGTGGGAAATTTAAAAGCATGAAAAGTAGGAACAAAACACCTAATATTCAAACCAGTTCAAGTTATCAATTTCAAAGCTCTAAAACAGTTTTACACAAACACCAAGTTATGATTTTGAACAAAACCGGTTGCTGCTGGTCCACGATGCTACTCCCATTCCTCCCTCGTTATACCTTTTTACATGTCATAAATCAGAGGAAAAATGACGTTTGATTGAGGATCTGATCAAAACAATAAGACTGGCAACATTCTACCAGGCAACATCACTTGGTTTGTGTAGAGCAAGTCTATGGTCAAAATTGCATGATATTGGGAGAATTGTCTGAATGACCTGCTTGTACATGTACATGTATGGGTATGTTTCTTGATAAAAAAATGAAACTCACTGGATCATTTAGTTTTTTTTTCTATATATTGCTTGTTAAGAGGAATATTTATGTTAAGGTGGCCGAATACAGTTTTGAGGGACAATAAATTAACTTACGCGCACGTCACGCAAGCAAACAACAACGAAGCTCTGATCTTGTGCACGCAGTTAGTAATGCGCGAGCAGCCGAGCGCGCAGATAAGTGAATGGCCGTGGTGTACGCAGTACTGCGCATGCTCGGAGATCGTCCTAAACGTTTTTATGGTCGTGAATTTCTTGAAATCTAGCCGTACGACCTATGCTCAATTTTTGATATTTTTAAATATACATCAACATCGATCTGCAGACAATTTTTTTTCAAAATCTGTAAGACAGATTTTAAAATATTTTTCGAAATTCCTATTTTTGATATTTTCGTTGATATACGAAAAACTCTCTTACAGATTTTTGTTTTAACTTGTAAGAACATTTATTTTTATCCAAAGTTTAAATGGTAAGATTTTGAGGCAGGGTCGTACTGGTGATTTTTGAGTAAAACGTCCTCATAGAATTAGAACCCAGTCTTCTGACAACCACTCGGTCGCTTGTTTTAAGCCACTTCTAACCAGAGGATGGTGAAATTACAAACACCCACTGTCTTGTACGATGGTTTTGACTTTGTAATTGTTGCTTGTTCCCACAAATGGTCGCCCGTGATCGATATTATCGGAAGCATCTGGTGACCCCTATAAACTGTAGTAAGCCACCTTAAATACAGATATTTTTATGGAATTTAACCAAGATGCAAGCAGATTATTTAGGAAATATTCGCATTACGCATCAGAAGGTAATTCCACTGAAAAAGAATTTACAATAGATTTTTATTCAAACTTCGTTTGCCTTCAAAATATACATTATTGAACTTCAATTTTAAAATAAAATGTGGGGTAACCATGTTGATTAAGAAGCTGTCAGCATTGAATATGCCCTATTCTGGCATTTTAGCAGTGTTGTTATAAAAGTACATAATTTGCCATTATTTAAAAACTCCTCAAAACTCATGAGAACATGCTAAAGAAGACACTGCATACATTGTGTTGGACACAGGGAAACTTTTTTTAGGCCAATATCAGACAATTATTTCATTTTCCTGATTACTAAAATGCAAAACAGAGAAGACCCTTAGAGAAACTGCAGTTCAGCACTGTTTTTCTCATTGGCTTGTTGCCAAGCCAGCACGATTTACTAAATGAGCTGTATTTCATGGTCACAAATGGACATTGGAGGGGGGACTCCCATATAAAAATGACGGGGGTGCTCGTCGGAAATTTTTGAAAAACACCCTAAAAGATACCAGATGGGTGTGGCTCAAAAGAAGTTTTACCCCTAAGAGGTACAGTGTACCAATTCAAAACAACACATGTCATATTTCTGTCATATTTTTTTTGGCTCAATACTCTAAAAGGTACTGCGATAATTCTAACGATGGTCATTTTAGATTTTTGTACCCTAAGTGGTACCAATCTACAAATTTTGATCCCTAAAAGGTATGACTAGCACCCCTGTCATTTTTATATAATCTGTGTAATCTTTTGGTGTTTTGAGCGAGAAATATCATAATCTCTATGACATAGCTTTACATTAAGTTTCGTTGTCAAACTGAGCATGTTAAGAAAATAATGAGAATGTGCTGTTTTTCAATGCCTCATTAAATGCATTTCATAGGTTCACTGTTAGTAAAGAAGTATTTTAGAATTATAAGAAAATGATAGTACTATTGTGTTGGTTAGCTGTTTTGGGGTAGTATAGTGGTATCTAAGTATACTAAAGGTCACTCCTGTCTAAGTATGAACAGTTGAGAGAATTTTGTGGTTTATGATTGTGGTTCTTGTTCAAGCTTGAAGGATCTTTGTTGAGCATTTCAAATCTTGGATTTCATAGGAAATCTGTTTTTAAGAACAGAATGTATTTGAAAAATCAAACGTGACTTTCTTATTGATCATTGTTCTTCAGTGATAACATTTGCCGCTAAAGCATTATCAATTTTAAATGACGCAGGCTGGAAAACTTCAATATTAATTAAATGAGAAATAGAACATGATCTTTATGTTAACAATCACTTTGATAACATCAACTGCTAATAATATTTGGTAAATACCATTTAATTCTGTGACAATTAATTGAATTGCGACATGTTTGTAATTCTAGCTCACCAAATCAATTCATTTTAGAAATTCCTTTTTTATCTTAGGATCTTTCTATATTTAAATTCACACATAAAGGAGAATACAGTTGTAGTCTTGACAAGTTTTTCAGTGTGAGGTCAATTTTAAAACAACTAAATAAAATGGGGACATTAATGAATTAAATTAGTGTTGGTTAAATGGAATATCAAATTGTCTTTTTTGCTATCAGAGAGAACATTATTTTGTCTTGGAATCTTGGTACAATTCTGGAGGAAGTTATTATAGGTGATAAAATTCCGAGGTCAAAGATGCTAATATTAGTTTTTTGTATACACAAGAAAAGGTGAAGTGGCATTCATTGAGATAACTTGTAATGAATTTGTTAAGGATGTTATGGCTTAAATGTTATATTAGTATTTTGTGAAAGAAGGCCGGTGAAAGGCCTGGTGAGGGGGGGGGGGGGGGGGGTACTCCCCATAATGGGCTTGGGACGGGGATGCTCCGCCCAAAAGGGGTATCTTTTTTAGGCTGGCGGTGTATGAAAGGGTAGGGATTTCACGAGTTGAAGTATATGAAAGGGTAGGGATTTCACGAAGTATAGGAAAGGGTAGGGAAAACACACCGGTTGAAGTATAAAAAAGGGTAGGGTAAACTGCCATTTCAGTATTATAAAAAGCGCCTTTCAAAATATATCAAACAGACGCACGTAAAGGCTATATGAATGGGGTGCCATTTTCAATGAAAGGTATATGAAAGGGGTACAATTTTCAACGAAAGGTATATGAAAGGGGTACCTTTTCTGTCAAAAACGGTATATGAAAGGGTAAGGGTTTGGACCTTGGGGCTTTATTTCAGTTTATTTTTCTTTAATAGTTAGCTATTTTTTTTAAAGTATAGAAAATTAATTTATATACATAGTTTCATATTAAGTTGTAGTTTTATATTAAATTGTTAATGCCTGATGTATTTACCGTGTTTTTAAATAAAGATGATGACGAGGATGTACAAAACTTTGTTGGGTACCCCCCCCGGGTGAAAGGACTAACAGACTTAATATGTACAGTGTATGTTGGAGTCTTAGTTTTTAAAGAGAAATATGCTTTAGGTAGCATTATATATTATCTTTTATGATTTATGTTACATGTAGTGTCATCTCATATTTAGTCTTGAATAATTTATTACGAGAATAGATTGCATGTATGAAACTCTAGAAGGTACCATGTGGTAATGTCTTTCCAGCCATTTCTCACTCTTTAGAGCTGTTTATAAAAGGCTCGTAAATAAGCCAACCAGTGATCAAGCAATCCAGTGACAAACCGACAAGAACTATCAATATCACAAAATAACTCACTAAAATTATCCACATAACCAAAAATAATTGCTATATCAGCTCAATAGTATGTAGTGCCATCTCATATTTAGTCTTGAATAATTTATTACGAGAATAGATTGCGTGTACGAGACTCTAGAAGGTACACGTACCATGTGGTAATGTTTTTCCCACCGTTTCTCACTTTTTAGAGCTGTTTATAAAAGGCTCGTATATCAGCTCAATAGACAAATTCGGCTAATGCATTGTTGTACCCAATTCAAACCTTCTGGGAATAAGATTCTTTGTTCACAATATTTCCATATAATTTCCATGTCGATGCTTCACTGATATGGAAATAATATGACGAACAAAGAGTTCTAATCCCAAAAGGTTTGAATTGGGTACAACAATGCATTTCAAAGAATGAACTAAAATGAAAACCATATCATGTCTGCGCCAATACTGGATTACACAATGCAACTGTATTAAGAATACAGTTCCATGTGTCTCTCTCATTTTCGAAGTCACAGTTTTTGAAGCACATTGAAACTTCCTTGCATCTATGTCATGCATCAATAGCTATCAATGGATTTCCATATCACATATGCCCTGTAGTAGTTACAGCTGTATCTGTGCTGATCGCTAGTGCCCCTATCAAATTAAGAACCTAAGTAGCCTAAAATCTCACTAAATACCATTTCTATAAGAACCTATTTAGGCTAAGTTGGAAAAATCTAGGTTCTTACGTGGGTTTTTACTGTATTTTAATTTTTTAAAATTGCATCATGTCAAGTCGTGAAGCTTACATGTATGAACAGTAAGCTTACAAGTTGCTTACCTTTCCAAGTTTTCTTTTGACACTTATCACAGGTCACTTGGAAACACATGTTCTTTGAAATTCAAACGTTTCAGCTGAGCACACAGAACACAATCGCCTCGGCTTCTTCTTTATATGATCTCTTACGGTGCCTACGGGAGCCTGCGCTGCCTTCTCTCAAACCATGAATCACTGAGCCCGCGTTATTACGTGACTGCTGACTCATTGTGACGTGCAGGCTGAGGATCCAATCTCATTCCCAGATATGAGGACTCAAGCTGCCTTTTATAACTAGGGGTTTCAATGTGAAAGTGAGTGCTGGCGTTGAAACTGGAACAAATTATTGGTAATAAGATAAATGAGATATAAAATGGTCTAAAATGAAATTATACGGGCTTTAACCTCACGAGAAATGAAAGACAAAGTGCATTTAAAAAGGGGTAGACAGCAGACTTTCGTTGAGGCAAAATCTGATGCGACCGCCAAGTCAAAATTTTCCTTCCGGCTGTTGAGGTAAAATACTGGTTCTGAGTTAAATTTGTTTTTTCCTTTGTGGAGGCAAAGGAAAAGTATAAGCTCACTGAGTCCATTAATACAATACTGTTCCCGTACGTTACCGTGTACCTTCACGCTGCCTTCAGATCGACCATTTTATTGAATTTTTTTGGGGGGCGTCAAAATAAAGTTTACAGAATGAACTTTCACCCAAAAAACAATTATCGTAAAAAAAGTGAAAATTGACGGAGAAATGACGGTATAACGTTTCGGAACGGAAGTAAAAGTTTCTCTTTTGATTGATTTAGTGGCGCTGTCTTCTCAAAGTTAATTTTTCGCTTGTAGGGGACACTTTAAAGAGCTACATGTACAACCTCAACTCAAAGGGAATTTGTTCGATTTTCCTCAAATTTGAACAGAAGCTAGGCTAACATATAATCAACAAAAATGTGTCGGCGAATTTCTTATTTCCAAAAACTTTTTCGTCAAGAGTCATTTCCGTGCGATCACTCCAATTTTTTTTTCTCCCTTTTTCGAAAATATTCTGTAACTTTTCACTGCAATTGAATATGGGAAATCGTCGACACGTGTTTTTTAGCGCTTCGTGTCCGGAAATCCGAGAACAAATCAAATTAGCAAAATACAATAATCGCTTTGAGTTATAGCGTTTTAAAGCTGATTCGGATGTTCGAATTTAGACGTCGTAAAAAATTCGACAATTCATTCTATTACCAAATGGTTTCCATATTTAGATAGCCAGCTCTATAAGCTTTAATTTGATGTCTGGGTTTAGGTATATTAAGCGTAATCTTAAGACGCTAGAGCTGTTATACTGGAGGCACCCCCGAAGGTACACGGTAACCTTAAGCGCTTACGCTCGCCAAAAAATAATCTTAAAATAGTTGGCGCGTCCGAATAAATACCACAGCAAGTTGGACTGATCTTCATTGAAAGAACATCTTCAAATTGCGCCACGTAGAACCAGAGATATAAGTCTTACGCTTTGAACAAGCAGCGAGATCAAGTTACTTTCGCCCCACACTAGGTGACTTTTTTTTTTTTTTAGCGGAGCTCTGCGGGCCGAAGGCCCGCGCGTAGCACCATACTCATAGAACCAGGGGGGGAGGTGAACTCGTCAATCTGTTTGTCCCTATGATCAAGGCCATCGTGACGTCACGAGGAGAGAAGCGTGCGAGTTTGTCGAGTTTTTGAAAATGGCGCCGTCGCCATTTGCGAATACAACTTTTTCAAGCTGGTTTTTCTACCTATTCAAGCTTTAAAGTGTCTTGTGTTTGGACAGAAAGGTGTAACTATGATGTTTCTTTCTGTAGAGGTAAGTCAATTTTCATTGTAGTTAAAAAATCATCCGTACAGGAGTTTTAAAGAGTTTAGGTCATTTTCCTCGAGTGGAGAATTGTGTGGGGAAAATTTGGTTGCTTGCACAATAAAATTGTTTTCTTTCGAGATCGGTTCAATATAGAAACGTGAAATTTGGTCCAGGAATGGGTTATTTCCATAGAAAAACACTTCAATTGAAGTTAATGTCGAAGAATCAGTAGGAAAAATGATCAGTCCATTTGATTGTGACAGTAAACTTATCATTTTGCATAATAAAACGCGTAAGAATCAATCTACGGACTTGTACAAGTACAAGCACACTCATGCTGTCCATTTATTATTACAACCTATGTCTATCAATGCAAAAATTTGACGAGGCTTCTACGAGATTAAAAGCTTTTTGTTATAATAACAGCGATACTTCACAATGTTGGGCTACAGCTTTAGGTTAATCTGTTGATAGCGGAGCACTCGCCGGGCCGAAGGCCCGGCTGCGCAGCCCATACTCATAGAACCAGAGAACCAAAGAACCCATGCCCGTCATTTTTCATGGTCATGGCTAGCGGAATGTTTCGCGGGCGCGTTGTGTGCCCGCCGTCGCGCAGGGCTAACTCGCGGGCGCGTATACCGTCGTAAAACATGCGCGTATGACGCCACACAACATTCGGGATCTTTGCAATTTCACGTCACCTGGGAAAACACTGCTGTGTTTAGCGGAGAAAACCGTTTAAATTAAAGTCGTCATTCTCTTGCATTTTTTCGCGGTTTGCTTCTCAAGACGGATACTAATTAAAGGATACTCAGAAGCCGCTATAGTGGAAATAGAAGAGCTTTCAGAGATAAAATCTTGCTTCGAGGATGGGAACAATGCGGGAAGATGTTTGTCACTTCGGATTTCAGAACTGAAGAAGCGGAGATTTAACAATTTCCAAGCAGTGGAGGGACTTAAAGGCCCGTTTACACAGGCGATTTTTGTGGCGATTTTTACGGCGATTTTTGCGGCGATTTACGCGGCGATTCCAAATCGCGCGTGTAAACTAGCGGCGATTTCATAGCGATTTCGTGGCGATTTCTTGGCAATTTTATGACCTTTTTGCAGCGGTCATCGCAGAGCGCATGCGATATGTTAACACAAAGCACGACAGCACCATGTCTCCAATTGTGCTACTTTGTTGCGAATGAAAACGTAACATGTAACATGAATGGTTATATTGAAATAGACGTAGAGGCGACTCAAATAGCTGCTTATAAAAAAGAACACTACTTACCAGTAAATGTGCTACCAAACTCATCATTTAATCCTCGCTGAATGTCAACTCTTGCAGCGATTTTCTTATCCAACCGCTTGTAGTCGGGTGAACATGTATTGAAGAGGCACTCTTTCTCTGCCCAACGGTTAATTATATACTCTTCTTCTAAAGCCGTCCAAGTTTTCTTGCTTCCTTTCTTTTTTGGAGACTTCGAAGGTGTGCAAACAACATCCGCCATGTTTGCGACAAAATACCCTTGCGGGGGAGGGGGGGGGGGGGGGGGGGGGGGTACGTCAAAGTAGGTTTTTGTCACCCTCCAGCGGAAAAATCGCCGGTAAATCGCATCTAAATTCGAGCAAGTTCGAAATAGCGGCGATTTCGTGGCGACAAATCGCCACGAAATTGCCATGAAATCGCCGCTAGTTTACACGCGCGATTTGGAATCGCCGCGTAAATCGCCGCAAAAATCGCCGTAAAAATCGCCACAAAAATCGCCTGTGTAAACGGGCCTTAAAGGTAAAACAAAATACATTTTTCGATGAGAATTTATGTTGATATCAATCTGTGATTGACTTTTTCTTTGTGTTCTCGCTAGTTTTTGAGAATTGTTTATAACACGCGCTCAATTAAATTCAGTTGTTTTGATTTCTTTCCGATAGGAGACATCTCGGCCTCGATGAGCTCTTAATAGCCCGTTTCGCGGATATGGCAGCCATATTGATTTTGCCCCCAGGGCATCCCATAATGAACATTGAAAACAAAGGAATATATTAATTTAAATGCTCATTATGGGATGCCCTGGGGGCAGTATCCCGTATCTGCGAAACGGTCTATGGTTCGCGTTTTGCTTTTAAACATAAACTTATGGAGATTTGAATAAAATTTTTCGAAAGAAGATTGTGTTGTCCATTTTTTATGTGTTTGTTCATTCATTACATAGGTTGAAAAGCGATTTTATGTAAACAAAACAAAACAAGACTGATTTTATAGTACAGTTCTATCTTCACTCGCATCGCCTTATGCAAATATGTTTGTGTATTTTTGCAATTTTGATTTTCAAATCAGTTTCTCGGGCAATTTGTGACAAGCAACAAGTGTATTTTATTCAGAAAGTAGTCGTACTAGTTAATCTAGACGGAGAAAAAGTAGTTTTTGTGAACTTTTGTACGGTCTATAAAAATGTACTGTTAAAACGTGCTTACATTCAGTTGTATCGATTTCTTGAATTTCATCGAAGAAAGCTTGAGGTACGCGTTTTGCTTTTAAACGTAAACTATTATAAATGGAGATTTGAATAAATTTTTTCGAAAGAAGATTGTGTTGTCCATTTCTATGTGTTTGTTCATTCAGTAGATAGATTGAAAAACGATTTTATGTAAACAAAACAAGACTTTGATTTTATAGTACAGTTCTATCTTCACTCGCATCGCCTTTCGAAATATGTTTGTGTATTTTTGCAATTTTGATTTTCAAATCAGTTTCTCGGGCAATTTGTGACAAGCAACAAGTGTATTTTATTCGGAAAGTAGTCGTACTAGTTGCTCTAGACGGAGAAAAAGTTGTTTTTGTGAACTTTTGTACGGTCTGTAAAAGACGGTCGCGTAATAAGCTTACTGTTTTTGAGAATTGCTAAAATTAAAAAATAGCCTTCGTCAATCTTAATTCTTGTGCTTCCGACCTTTCACCTTAGTCAAGTTTAAAGCTTGTTCACAGAGCGACGCTGTTAGGCTCAGCCTATCTATATATATTAGGTATCTAGAGCTAGATAAATTTATGCTCTCAAACACTCTAAGGGAGATTTTGAAGCTGACATGGCTATTTCGGAGAGAGGAGTGTTTGAAATGAGATGGTGGCTAAATAATTTAGATGCCAGCTATGTCATCCTTCAGCTGACATTACGCTACACTCTGATGCTTCCCTCATGGGTTGGGGTGCTGTTATGAATGAAACCTCCACAGGGGGGAGATGGTTAACTACTGAGGCCCAACATCATATAAACTACCTTGAACTTCTGGTAGCACTATTTGCTCTTAAATGTTTTCAAACTTCCCTTTCAGGAAAGCATGCTAAACAATTTCCTATATGTTGCTCATTCAGACCCGACCCTGAGGCATTATATATTGATGCATTTACTATCTCGTGGGCTGAGACTAGATTTTATTGTTTTCCAACATTTAGTTGTGTTCTACGAGTACTTCAGAAGATAATCCAGGACAGAGCGATAGGGGTAATGGTTGTGCCAAAGTGGCCAACTCACGGTCATGGTACCCAATTCTGACATCTCTTCTCCTCCTTCAACCAGTTACCCTCTCACCGTCCAGGAAACTTCTGAGTCTTCCCGAATCCCCAGAAACCAACCATCCATTGCACAAGAAAATGAGTCTCCTTATCTGTCTACTGTCAGGAAAAAACTCGAAGGCCTTGGCCTCACCACTAGATCAATAGACGTCATCATTGCATCGTGGCGAGACGGTACAACCTCCCAGTATCAGAGCTATCTTCAGACGTGGCTAGAGTTTTGTAAGCAAAAACACTGATATTTTATCACCACCTCTATCTATGGCCTTAGATTTCTTGTCCATGTTGTATGAAAAAGGGTTCTTCATACAGTACTATCAATACTGCTAGGAGCATGTTATCGTCTATCATGCAGTTGAACGTTAACTCATCTGTGCCATTTGGACAGTTACCAATCATCAAGCGTTTTATGAAAGGAATTTTCGAGCCTCGCCTGCCGCCTTGCCCCGATATAAGTCAATTTGGGACTTGAGTGTTGTATTGTCTTACTTTCGTAGAAGACCTTCAGCGTCAGAACTTGCCCTAAAGTAACTCACATATTGAAGCTGGCATTTCTTCTGAGCCTCCTGAGCGGACAGAGATGTCAAACGATAAAGTATTTAACAACTGAGAACATGGATCTGTCTACAAACAAGTGCATTTTCAAGGTTACTGACAAAGTGAAGCAGACGCGTGTAGGAACACATATTATATCCCTTGTCTTCTTATCCTACCCAAAGGACGAAAAACTGTGTATTATCACACATTTAAAGGAGTACATTAAAAGAACAAGTCAATTCCGAAATGGCTCGAAACAATTGCTCCTCAGTCATGTTAAACCACATGGCCCAGTTAGCAAGGATACCATCTCCAGATGGTGCAAAGCAGTCCTATCTACTGCTGGTATTGATGTTTCGAAGTTCAAAGGCCAATAGCACTAGAGCCGCTTCCGCTTCCTTTCTTGCTGACAACAGCGCTAGCATTAAAGGCATCATGTTGTCTGCAGGATGGTCCAACGAGAAGACCTTTCAACAACACTACCACAAACCAACTGAGTCTGAGTTTAATTTCGGGAGATGCTATTTTGAAGTGACTTGCCTAAGAATATATTCTTAAGTTCCCCTTTTTTGCTTGTGGCACACATCACCGAGATTGCTGTTCAGAATTTTTCCAAAATGTTATATTGTGGCGTAGATGATATTTCCATGTTTGGACTATTTCTCATGTTTGTGTTTTGAGTCCATAATAAAATTGAATAATTTTATTCTATCATTGACCGGCTGTTACACAGTGACTGTTATATGGTCTAGAATGTCTCAATGACAGCTCTAAAATCTCGTACCACTCCGTAACGACCTTGGCTGATGACGAAGTAGAATTGAAAATTAAACGAGACTTACCTTAAGTCGAAAGTTGATTTGGATTCTATGAGTCATCAGCCGGGAGTATAGGAGTTGTACGCCCTCCCTGTCTATCTCTATTATATCCCACCTTATCGGTTTATGTTTGTCTTTGTCATTGAGATCATTATTTAATACTCTAAAGCCTGATTTGACGCATGCGCTGCTCTCTCGATCTCTCTCTCTTGTACAACTCCTAAACTCCCGGCTGATGACTCATAGAATCCAAATCAACCTTCGACTTACAGGTAAGTCTCGTTTCATTTTCAATTTTTCCCGCTATTGTAAAGAATAGGCGGTTGCCTCGCTAAGGCTCGCCAACAACAAAGTAAAACAAGAACTCTACGAGTAGTGAAACCGGTCTTTAAGGGTCTGGATTTTCATCTGGTTTACTATCAAAATACATGTACCTAACAGTTCAGTTCATTTGTCAAAACAATTGAAGTTTTCCAGCTTGTATCGCTAAACTGAACTGATTATGGTTAAATGTCTTGAATTTCTCTTCGAAAAGTCACTTGAATTGATTTCTTCCTTTTGGTGTTCTATAATCATTTCGTGTTTGACAGTTTTCCGAGCCAGAAACATCACAATCCCCATGACGCGGATGTCATCTTAAACAAAACCATTTCGCAGTTGCGACATTCCTTGCCTTCTCTTCTGCGACCCAAAAAGTTTATTGAAATGTGCATTGCTAAATACAAAATTCAAGGAATGATCGAAGTCCGACAACATAAAAAACGAAATGAAGATCAATCAAGTTGGTTGCTAGGAGTGACGCCATTTTAAAGCCTCCTTTATCGCTTTGTACTGCTTTTCTACCTTTAAATATTTTGAATTTCCATGCAAATCTGTACGAGTTTGAGTTTT
Organism: Dendrophyllia cribrosa; assembly: GCA_024195265.1. Taxonomy (NCBI): domain Eukaryota; kingdom Metazoa; phylum Cnidaria; class Anthozoa; order Scleractinia; family Dendrophylliidae; genus Dendrophyllia; species Dendrophyllia cribrosa. The sequence goes on along the minus strand of JAJLRJ010000007.1, from coordinate 32,449,063 downwards.
ACAGTGGTACAATAAACAACAATTATTTCAGTCAAATGTTGAGCCACGTAGCACTGGTGATACAAACCTGACTCGTCCCCAGTCGTCTTTCTAGGCAAGACGCGGGAGACCGAAGGGGGTGATGGGAAGGAGGAAAAGGAAAGGGAAAGTCCTCCTTCCCATCACACCTCGCGCTCCTCTCGTTAATTGAGAGACGACTGGGGACGAGTCAGGATACAAACAAGGAATCAGAGAATTACCTCTGTGTGTGAATTAAGGCGGGGGTAGACATGAACGCCATTTTTCCGCCACTTGACATGGCTTTAATGGAAATATCTCGTTCACGTTTCAAGCAATCCAAAAACTCTCTGCTCATCCCGTGAATTTATGTTGTGGGGTGTTTTGTGAATTTTTGGGTGATTTTTGGGTATGTTTGGGAGGAAATAGTTTTTCTGAAAGGAGTGGTAAAATTAACAGAAATAAGAAATATTGAAGATTTAGTGAAGTTTTAAAAATAGAATTTGTAGTTAATAATTAATAGGCGGACACCAAGTTAGTCCACTAGCCACCTGGGGTACTCTTGCGTGGGTATCGACTGTCTGTTGGTGTTCCAAAAATCATTTTCTTTCTTCTATCCCTTCTTTAAACCTCTTCAAATTTCATTCAAATTCATGTGTACCCCCGCCTTAAAGCGCTAAGGTCAATCATAAATTTCCCTGTACTGAGCGTCAGCCCAAGTAAGGAAATGAGGGACCACACGAGGGAAAGAAAAAAATCTTTGACCTCGGTGGGATTCGAACCCACGACCTCCGGATTACATCTTCCGCCGCTCTACGGCTTGAGCCACGAGGCCGTACGGGAGCAGATCGTGGGTAATAAGGTGGTAATTTGTGGCAATGAGAATGTGAAGGGTACAAATAAATGTTGAGCCACGTAGTATTCAGAGTGTTTCATGCATCAGGTATTCAAACACCTCGCAGTCGGTTAAAAAACTCGGCTGAGCCTCTTATTTTATGCCATTTTATTACTTTGCAGAAAAATGTAACAATCAATGGAGAAATGCACTTCTTGATCGTTTAAATTAAGATATTATTAATACACTCACTGGTACAAAAGATCAGAAAAAAAAATACATAATCCAAACTTTCATCTCAGAACTGCAATAGTTGTCAGCAGCTTTATCAGTATTAAATTACATTAAACTTCTTAATACATAGTTATGGCAACTGACACAATTTGGCATATCAAGGACAGCCATGAACATTGTGGTCCTTGTAAAGCAGTTATCAAAAATTATCAATAAGCCGAGTTATGTGCAATAATACATGTAACTATTTTGGTGGTGTGCAGTCCTCGATGCTGGTGCATGAATACATACAAAACACTACAACAGGCGAAAGTCACTCCATAGCTACAATCATGTATAAGCACCTGCAAAAGACATGAATAACAAAAACAAAATAAGGAGACATAATTGCTTGAGGTAATGGTCACAATTTTCATTTTGCAAAGGTCACTTAGGCACCATATATGATTCATACAAAACCTTAACTCAATAAAAAGCCTAGACTCTTTTTCTTGTTATAACATGGAACATGCTAAACACACAGGAAAATTACCTGCTGCAAGAAGCGGACAATGAGCAAAGCTACATTAACCAAATTTTAGTGTATCGTGCTATCGGTGAATGAATACCGATTTTGGCAAGAACTACAACCACATTTTAATCAGGAACGACTAAGCAAATGGTTTGTTAGTCACGTGGTGTAACATGATTATTATAGATTAGGCTATAGCATATGTACTGTTTAAAAAACAAGCAGTAGTGTATTATCAGGTTTATAAACTTCGTTCAAAAGCGTGTCCCTTTAGAATTAAAACAACTGCGCTTTTGTGCAAAGAGGAAATTTATAGCATACAAGAAAAACAAGTAGACTGATTAGCATACAACACACTTTTACTAGCTCCAACAAGTTGGAGCTAGTAAAAGTAGTGTTCTCCAGGTCATGTGTGACACTTGATTAAATACAGGAGATGGTCGCCAACACTGAAATCTAAATACAGTATTCATGTGAGAAATGTTTCAAACAGCCGTTTTTTTAAAGATGGTTGCTGAAAGGAGAAAGCGGTTTTCAAGAGTGGTCACTCAGAGAGAGACAGCTATACAGTGTACATGTATAAAAATGGCTGCATATGATGAGCACTCAAACTACTTTTATTAACAATACATGTCTTTTACAGTGCTCACCTGAAATGATACACCATGAAATGAGTTGATTTATTTACATGTACTATCTCGAGGACACAGGCACTTCTGATCCTCAGGCACGTTCTTCATCACTTGTTCTGCATGCCGGCCACACCCTAAAACACAAAGATAAAAAAGTCACACATTATACAGGGAATCTCTACTAAAAAACAATTTAAGCTCTAAATTACTTTACAGTTCTCTTTAACTGGTCCTGGGGTTTAAATACGATATCTCCATAACTGGTTTGAATGTGAAATGTTCGGTTTTAAGTTTAAATTACCTGATCACCGCCATGTTTTCTTTTTGGTAATTTGTGATGTACCTGCGTTGTCGGATATCTAAATATGAAGAACACTGCAGTAGAACCGTACATTATTAAGCTGGAATAAGCATAAGAAGGACATACATGTATTTATCTCCAAATTCACGCAATGCTGAATTAAGAAGGTATATTTAAAACGCAGGATAACACATTGACATCATAATCCTCTGAATCCTCCATCAAGCTTTGCAAACAAAAACATGGCCGCGCGTGGGAAATTTAAAAGCAAGAAAAGCAGCAACATTACACCTAATATTCAAACCAGTTAGAGTTATCAATTTCAAAGCTCTAAAACAGTTTTACACAAACACCAAGTTACGATTTTGAACAAATCCGGTTGCTGCTGGTCCACGATGCTACTCCCATTCCTCCCTCATTATGCAGTTCTGTATCTTTTTACATGTTACAAATCAGAGGAAAAATGATGTTTGATTGAGGATCTGATAAAAACAATAGGACTGGCAACATGACTTGGTTTGTGTAGAGCAAGTCTATGGTCAAAATTGCATGATATTGGGAGAATTGTCTGAAGGACCTTCTTGCGGTACATGTATGGGTATGTTTCTGGATTAAAAAAAATTGAAACTCACTGGATCATTTAGTTTTTTCTATATATTGCTTGTAAAGGGGAATATTTATGTTGAAACAGATATTTTTATGGAATTTAACCAAGATGCGAGCAGATTATTTAGGAAATATTTGAGTTACGCATTATCAGAAAGATAATAAGGTAATTGCACTGAAAAAGAACTTACAATAGATTCTTATTCAAACTTTAATTTACCTACGACATATTCATTATATGAGAACTTCAATTTTAAAATAAAATATGGGGGTGCTCATGTTGATTAAGGAGCTGTCAGCATTGAATATGCTCTATTTTTGTATTTTAGCAGTGTATTTATAGAAGTGCATTGCCATTAATTAAAAACTTCTCAAAACTCAAAAACTCATGACTGAGAACATGCTAAAGAAGACATCGCATACAAATTTGCGTTGGACATAGGACTTAGCGCTAAGCCAATTAAAATATCAGACAAATTCCGTTTTCCTGACTACTAAAATCATAGTTAATAGAACTGGTTATGAAACTCAGTCAGTCCTTTGTTATATGTTTTTGTTCTCCATTTCTTTTGTTCGTTTGCCTTGACCGTGCGCAAAACACAATGAAATGCATATGAGCAAAAAAGTAAAAACATTTGGGCTCACACGTTTTAAAACAAAACAATGTGTATGGTCACGGTTCGTTCAGCATAAAACAAAGCAGCTTTGTACACTCTTTTTGAAATTTGTTGAGCTTCATAACCAGTTTGTTCTATTAACTATGCTAAAATGCAAAACAGAGAAGACCCTCAGAGAAACTGCAGTTCAGCACTGTTTTCATCATTTATTAGATTTTCAACAATAGAAATTTAATGATTCTTTTCTCATTCAAAGGTGTTGGGTACTTGATTAGAACGGACGGAAAAAAAGATGGGGTGCCCGTGCTCGTTTACAAGTAAACAGTCACTAACTTTTTTATATACATGTAGTCTCAAAGGAAACCTCTATGTTCTAAATGTGCGTGAACTCGTGCACGCACTAATGATGCAAGAAATTATGCGCAGTAAGTGATGCGCAATGTAAAACCGTGGAATCACCTAAAATAAATAACTTTAAAATAATTATGCAAATTTCGTACATTTTTTGGGCTAAATTGACAGTATTTTTCTAATCTTTCACTGTTGTTAATAACTTGGATTATGGATTTTAGTTTCATTTACAATTCCTATTAGAAACGGCTGGGATATTTAAAATGTTGCATTAATTTCGTGTAAAATTGCTTTAACACCGAGACCTGCAGGACATGTAATTCAACACGGTCTAGACTTCAAAAACTCCTGGAAAGTTTACCCAGCTATTCTTTATAAGTGTGGGTCAAAAACTATATTAAGTTTTGTGAACCCTATTTAAACTACATCTTCAAGAATTACACACAGGTTATGCTATGTGTTTTGTGTAGCGCTTAGTGGCTGCGTCATATTTTAATTTTTTTAAAACTGCATCATGTCAAGTGAAGCTTATGAACCGTAAGTTTACAAGTTTTGCTCGCTTTTTTTACATCGAACTTGCTTACCTCTCCAAGTTTTCTTTTGACACTTATCACAGGTCACTTGGAAACACATGTTCTTTGAAATTCAAACGTTTCAGCCGAGCACTCAGAACACAGTCGCCTCGGCTTTCTCTTGACTGTGATCTGTTACGGTGCCAACGGTGTCTTGTGATCTCTCAAATCATGAATATTAATCACTGAGCCCACGTTATTACGTAACTGCTGACTCATTGCGACATGTTGAGGATCATGACGACTCAAGCTGCCTTTCATAACAAAGTAAAATAAGTACTCTACGAGTAGTGAACTGACCGGGATTTAAGTATCTGTATTTTCATCTGGTTTACTATCAAAATATCTAACAGTTCAGTTTTGTCAAAAAAATTGAAGTTTTCCAGCTTGTGTCGCTAAAAACTGATTATGGTTGAATTCTCCTCGAAAAGGCACTTAAATTGGTATCCCTCTTGGTGTTCTTTAATATCATCCATAAACATGGATGTTATCTCAAACAAAACAAAAACTTCCATTTTACAGTTGTTCAGGTTACGTGACATTCCTTGTCTTCGCTTCTGCGACCCAAAAAGTTAATTGCAATGTGCATTGCTAAATACAAAATTCAAGGGATGACTGAAGTCCGAGTTATTAAACCGGCAACGTAAAAAACGAATTGAAGATTAATCAAGTTGGTTGCTAGGAGTGACGCCATTTTAAAGCCTCCTTTATCGCTTTGTACTGCTTTTCTTAGCTTTAAATATTTTGAACTTTTTCATGCAAATCTCCACGAGTTCGAGTTTTACGGTGGTACAATAAACAACAATTATTTCAGTCAGTTTTGCCAATTTTACTGAACTGTGTGCACAAATACGGTAAACATTTCTATAAAATGGCAGAAAATTTAAGAAACGGGTGGTTTTATAGCGCCTTAAATTTAAGGTTACGCAAAAGTATTTCAGATGTGTCGCTGACACCCCGTGTTATGTCAAAAAATTGTCAATGCAAACGTTATAAACAGTTTGTTACGCAAAATATTTCAGATATTTGTGACTCTTGCTCATTTACGTGCTGTTACGTGCGTTGATCTATAGCGTCAGTGACAGAGGTTGCCAACTCTGCCAGTAGATCTAGAGGTAATGCCCGCTAACAACTTGGCCATACTGCTTCATTTAACGGATATTTAATGGTTTTAATAAACGAAAGCACATGTATGCGGTATTCTGACCTGAAAAACAAGATCAGTGTGTAGCAAAATTAATGTAGTCATACTCGCCATAGTTAATAAAGTTATTCAGTCATAGCGTGTGATAAAAAAACCAAAGATGTGCAGGGTCAAGTACGGTTCAACATAAATTGTAGCTCCTTTGTTATCGCTATTGAAGTCTGCAAGGTTTCATAACCAGTCCGTCGATTACCATGTACTCGCAATCACGACGGTGAAACCACAGGTGAACCAAGCACAATATGCGAGTAGGGAAACTGGGTACTAGAATTGAGCTTTGTTTAGCTTTGTTTTGCTTTGCAACATTTGCGAAATAAAGTGTTAACTTGTAACCTGTTGTCTTTGTTTGTTCATTGGGTCCCTTCGTGGCCTGTATTTGAGTATTTTCTTCCATGCGCTCCATCATGTGTGTCTGTGTTCGCCCAGGCGTTGATGTAAATGTGACCTGTGTGATGCAGGTTATGTTGGTTTCACACGACATCAACGCCTGGACGAACACTGACACACGTCTTCGTCTATTGGCAAGCATTTTCGTGATAAGCATTCCTGTACACCGGATGATCTCACCAAGAATTTCACCATCCTTAAAAAATGCAAGAACAAGTTTGACTGTCTCGTCTATGAGATGTTTTTTATTCACGAACTGAGACCAAGTCTCAATGTTCAAAGTGACTCAATTCGTGCGAAAGTTTTTACATAGTTTTAATTATTTCTTATTGCATGCTTTTATTGTCAGTTTTTTACACCCCGTTTTTCATATTTCACTTCTTTGTTCAACCATATATTTAGTACTTTTTGCATTGCTAGTAAAATGGCACAGGAATATTTTTATCTTTCTCTCAGTTTCTACTCCTGATAGAATGGGGGCTATACCAACAAGACACCATCTTTTTAGGAGGGGGAGAGGGGGTACATAAAGAGAACACGAGTCTTTTTGTTAAATGGTGGGTTCCTGTCCGAGTGCAATAGTTTTGACCATTTCCCTTATGTAAATTCTTATCCTCACTTTTGCTTGATAATGACCGTAGAACGGTCGAAACGTCGCGTTTTTTAAAATCCCGTGACCGTGCACAACCACAATAGATGTTGAATTTTTGTTCGAGCAACTGGCCAATAGAAATAAAAAAAAATGGTGCTATTGAATTCCCATAGCGTGGGATAAAAAAAACCCAAGATGTACACGGTCAAGTACTGTTTAACACAAATTGTAGCTCCTTTGTTATCGCCATTGAAGTCTGGTTCATAACCAGTCACTCGATTAGTTTCGTCTCTGACTTATCTTCGCATGTTACTTATACATGTAATTAGCTTTTGAAAACACTTCTAACAAGAGAAATTAAATCCTCGGTTAAGTTTTAATACCGGCTTAGCGTTAACCGGCTTTCGAACAACCGGGCCCAGGAGTCAACAGTTTGTCAGCTTTTGATGTCAGTGTTCTTTCCAACAAAAAGGGAAAACAACAACAACAGTTGCCTGTTACCCAAATATCTTTAAGTTCTGTTTTATTTATGTCGACCTTGTTAGTTTCAATAGACAACAATGTGCCTTGTAGTTTTTATATTGCTCTCCTTGTTTTAATGTGACTACATATCTACTGCTACTCTCCTGGTTAAATTGTCCATTTTGATGAAATTTGAAAACTGCTAAACACAGTGAAGTCATAGTCAACAAAACAGCCATTTAAAAATGCACATTTATTTACTTATAAATTATATATCAAGACAGGATTTCACTGTCAGGAGAATGGGCAATGCTCAAAAGAGGGAGGGCCAGGGCAGGGAGTAAAAATGTTTCAGAATTTAAGATTCTTTCTAAAATAAGGAGGAACCCGGCACCCCCTGAGCCCCTCCTATGGATACGTCCCCTGACGGGTACACTGTTGACTAAAATCGGAACATAGAATGCATTACCGCGCTCAGATGTTTCCCAGAATTAACAAGGGCATGCATACAAGGCTAGCTTCTGCGAACAACATCTGGAACAACTACTCTTGTCCTTGGAAATATAGTTAAAGTGTTTGTCATTTGTACAACCTTTCTTGTTGCATGCGATGTGAGGACCCAGATGATAGCTTAGAGATGATAGCTGAGACTTTCCTACAACTGTAGCCTCAGATGTTCCATTACTCAATAAGTTATCTTGTTTCATTCAGTCCTACAGCTCTAAAATGGACAATCGTGGGACTGTATAAACATCGTGGGACTATCACTGCATCATGCACATAGTAAAGGATTGTACTGGTCATCAGCAGACATTTGCAAAAAAGCTGACATTAATGATTTCTTTTTGGCTTAATATTCTGATACACACAGGGAAAACTGCAAATTAACACTATTATACTTTGACAAATTTACAGAGAAGTGACCTTAGACACTGAATTTGTAGGATCTAAAAATTATAATGAAAGCTTGAGTTAATTTCTTGCCAGGACTGGAAGGCCAAACTCATCTACTTGAACCCCATCCTGAAAGAAGCAAGAAACAAGAAAATTATTTTACAGTAAATAAAGAACGACGTTCTAGCTCGTAAATGAATACATGTAACTGAAATGTCAAACCATGTTGAAAAGAAGGCTGGAAGGGGGGGGGGGGGGGGGGGGGGGGGGGGGGGGGGGGGTAATAGAGGGGGAGCTAAATAGAGCTTTAAGATTAGTATGCATTATCTAAAGTATAGAGGAATTTTCAATTTTAGAAGCATTGAAAAGACAAGACTGAAACCAAAGTAACTAGACTTGCTAATCACACAGATGCAATGAATCATAAGTCCAAATTGTTTTTCGTTTTTACAATTCTTACTGGTTGAGAAAGTGGCGCCAGTGTTTTAACTGAAATGAAAAGACCTATATAGCACAACATGCATTTTCAGAACTATACATGTGTCATGTGGCTGTACCTGTGTTCTTGCCCCTCCAGTATCTTTTTCCCCTGGTATTGTATCTGATGGAGCAGGAACTTCATCTAAGTAAGATGTATCTTCATCAAGGGCAAGGTCATCACCAAGGGCTTCCAATTCTACAAATGAGGATAAATAAATATAGGAAGACTACATGACAATTGCATACATCAGCCAAACAAAAGTGCGTTGATGAGTATAACTAGTACTCAAAACGCATTCAAAACATGTAAAACTTATATCTTTTCACTTTACATGTACAAGGTTTCTAAAGTTGTAGATAAAATGATGTTTGTTCAAGTCCCTGTACATGTGCCCTATATGATTCGATAAAAAAAATATTTTAGAACTTCACTTACAATGCAGTCTAACATTGTAACAATTCCCTTATTTTATCATTTTATTATTATATTACCAGTTGGACAATGTAAAAAAGTTAAATCCAAATAATGAAATAATGAATTGTCAGTTACTGTACATTTTACTTACATGAAAAAAAAAATCCTTTAATGTGGTTGAAGGACGTTCGCGCAAAAATCTTCTAACATTGATTTTTTTATAAAACTTTTGCTACAGCTAGGTTATGAGTTATTCATGTCAGAAATGCAAAAATTGAGGGGGTCACTGACTTCGTTTCCGAGATAAGATATCTGAAAGGCGACCCTAATTTTGAAAAAAAGGTGTTCCTTACAGGGTGTGACCCCAATGTCTGTTAGTCTAAAAATATTGCAAATAAATCTCTAAAATGCAACTTTCTTTCCCAAATTTTATGCAAGTAGGTCTATTCAGCAAATTCATTCAACTGGTGACGTTCCTTTAAGCAAATTTAATCTTTAAACGACAGCATTTGCAAACTCTGACAGCCGCAAGTTTGCCAGTGTGATTTGTCAGTGGCGAGCAGATCAATATTTGCTGAAGCCAAAGACTGACATAAATAACTGATCTCCAAGATGCTGACAAATCACAATATTTTGCGATAGCAGACTTCAATAATTGTTTTATCATTCGATCACCAATTTTGTTTCTCAATTTTATATTTATTTATAACTGCTAAAACAGAGCAGAAATCAGTCTGCCATTGAAGAGGACAGGAGCAGAAAATTATTCGCAGCAAAACAACTTTGCACCATTGTGCGCACGAGGAGAACAATTCATAGGCAGTTATTTGCAGGTCATGCAGTGGGCTCTTGGCCAATAAAAATGAAGAAAAAAATGCATTAAATGATAATAATAGACCAATTTCGATATATTAAAATTCATACTTGGCCCCGAGGCTTGGGGGAATAAAACAAAAGATATAAATAATTCAATGCTGAACCTCATTGTGATTTCTTTTGTTTTATTCCCCCAAGCCTCGCAGCCAAGTATGAATTTTAATATATCGAAATTGGTCTATTATTTCTCCTTGTAATATCAAGGTACAAGATAAAATTAATACCAGTTTGCACAATCAACATCAAAAATAATTGACACTTTAAAAAATTCTGTTGATGTTTAAAACAACTTCTTTAAACTCATGCTACAGTAGTTACATGTTTTGAGTTCTTCATGTTAATGCATAGAAATGAATAACTGCATACCTGCATCCAGATCAGCCTCATCAATATCATCTGGCATACCATAGGACCTGCCCAATGTGTCTTGAACTTCATTGGCAATTTCAAGCATATCTGACATGTCATCTTGCAGGTCCTATTGATAAATTATTAAATTATAACAACAGAAAAAATATTAATTTGTAATTAAACAGTGATAATGACTTTAAAAAATACTGTCTTGAGAGTGGAAAAACGACATACCTCAATTTCATCAACATTGACTTTCTTATATTCTTTTTTCATTTCTTTCAGTCCTATTTTCATAGCATCAACCTGAGAATCAAGAGATTAATAAAACAGGCATCAAACTTAACTATTCATCTTTTCTTGAGCAATTTATCCTTTGCCATTGTTCAGCCTAGAAGAATCAAGGTAAACTTTTTGTGTACTGGAAAAAATCAATCAAAACAATGATTCATGTAGTTTTGCAGTCTCATTTAGTAAGAGTTCTACTGATGTACATGTGGTACTTATTTACAATTAAGTTTAATGATTTTGAAAGAATAATTACAAACTGTATAAAAAGCTATAAAAGAATTGAAGATGTAGCTTCAATCCATTGCAATTTAATAATTTGCATTTAAGAGAGTGAATGTACTTACTGTAGTTTTGGTGTCTTTTAGTGTTTGTGTTGCAAAATTTGTCTGCTCCATGTTAAATGACTGCTGTCTGAGATTTTCAAGCTGATTTTCATACCTGAAAGGTTGGAAAAACAATAAAGAGTTTTTACTGAGGCAGTACCAGACAGTATTCACTGACATTAAGAAGTTACATGTATTAATGAGTGGAACCTCATTAATCAGGCTGATGCTGGGTCACAAAAATCTATAATTATATTATTAATCTCAGAAATCTGAAGAACCTGGAGAAAAACCCTTGCAACAAGGATAAGAGTGAACAGCAAACTTTCAGAACCCAGTTACAGTGTATCTCCAATCTGCTGAAGAGGGGGGGTGGGGGAGAGGGGGGGAGGGGGGGGGGGGGGGGGGGTGGGGGAGAGGGGGGGAGGGGGGGAGGGGGGGTGGGGGAGATGGGGGGGGGTGCAGGTGTAGAAGCCCCTTCTGCAAGGCTGCCAAAATACTCAAGAATTATTGTGAAGTCTTCTGTCACATGACACACAATAAAATTGCATTCTCAGAGGTTATTTCCAGAGATTGGTAGCTGTGTTTATTTTCTGCCAATATTAAATGAAACAATGATATTTCATCATGTTTAACCCATTCACTCCTGAGAATTTTTACGTTTTTGAGCGATTTTCTGCATTCACACGCCCCATAGGATTTCGTGACTCCATATTTGAAGTTACCATTGAAAGTGTTGCTGTTCTAAAACACTGAAGGCTCGAGTTTACTGAAAACGTCATTGTGACGATCTCATTTTGCTTCGTTGATTTGCAATAAAGGGTCCAATATGAATTATCTACGATTTTTGGTAAGTTCACAGCCATTTTTCATCTTTAGTAGCTGCCTGGTGAGCATCATTAAGCTTGGAGGTAGTTCAGAGTCCACTTCTCAATGAAGCGAGTTAGTTGTTGTACTTCGTTTACGAATTTGGCTCGTTGCTCGTTGAACTGGAAAAATGGCCGCCTGGAAACGAAGCAGCTTTGGGACTCGACTCTGGATGAATTTCTCGACCTACCGCGGCATATTTTGGAAGTTGCGACCACAGGAGAACACAACAAGCGCGAAATTTCGGCGGTGGGTCGGAGTGGCTGTGGACTTAGTATAAATATGAAATGTGTGCGGAAAGAAACGAACGCTGTCAAAATTCTTGGCCATTTCCCAGCATGCAGTGCGGTGGTGATATTGAAAATTGAGGCAAGGTCAGTATGCATTAGAACGAGAGGCTAGAGCTCGGCCCGAGCAACGAATAAGAGCAAAAAAATTCACTGCTAAGCTAGGACTAGGACTGAATTTTGCTGTGAATGTTGACTTTTGGGTTTGCCATGATGATTTGAATAAAAAAAACTAAAGGCAAAAACGTGGTTTTTGTTGTTTTTCTATGACGCTAAAAACGGTCATTTTTGTTATTGTCCAAATTCAAACGTTGATATTCTGCAAAAATCGCTGACTTTTTTGTGTTTATTGGGTATCTCAATTTGAGGACTTTCTAGTCAATGCTCAGAACTGCTAGTTAGGGCAATGTTCGCGCGATTGAGAAAGTTGCAATTTTTTAAAGCAGTGGAGTATTGTACGGCCGGTTTTGGCCGGTGTAGGAGCGAATGGGTTAACTTGATAAAACATGAAAGGATTTTTGGATTATTTTGACAGCGGGGGTTTCTATGCCAACCCTGCCATTTTGAAAGGGAATATTAGCCCCTTGGGAGGAGGTTTGAAGTGAACTCACTGTTTCTTTTGTTTTAATATTCTGAGTGCTCTTTGCTTGATCATATTCTGAAATGAATGAGAAACACAAAAACATGAGTGGAGTTAATACAATGGATGAAGCAATACATGTTGCAAACACATTATCACACTAATCCAGTCTTGAAGTACTATTTTAAAGCCGACTATAAGGACTGGATAAGATTTCAAGTCTATGCAATTAGTTCCAGTCTGAGGCTTCTCCTCGGACTGGAACTACATGTAATCGTAAAGACTTGAAATCTTGTTGAGTCCAAATTGGAGGCTTTGAAATGAAATCTAATCACATTGTTTTTGTTTGTTATCTTTTGATAATTGAAGCTTCAGACCAATTGAATTGTTCTCTGTAATGAATCAGTATTGTGTTTTTGGGCATTTGGGACTTGATTCTATTTAATAAAGCAAATTAAAAATTCAAAGTTAAAGCTTGAATCTTGTAAGTTAGGCAGCAGTTGGGCATTTGGGACTTGATTCTATTTAATAAAGCAAATTAAAAATTCAAATTTAAAGCTTGAATTTTGTAAGTTAGGCAGCAGTTGAAAATGGCTTCTCGGCAGAGAGAGAGAGCAACGAAAAAAATTTCTGACCTCTCAAATGTTTTAGAAAAGTGCGGAGCTGTGCTGTAGAGAAAAAAATGTTAGAAAACGCTGTACCATTGTCAACCCGTTACAAGAACAAAAGGACAATAGAGTTATTCGAGCAATGGAGGAATACAAAATATAGCTGATAAGCGAAAAGTAAAAGGGCTATTGGTAAATTTCATTGACAAATGAGTTTGAAAATGTTTGTGTGGGAACTGAAATTCATTATAAATCATTTTAACAATTTGTTTGTGCAAGCTGTACTTCAATAAGTTTGAAAATAAGAATGTTGTAGTTGGATATCAGAATCAGTAATAAATCAATTGCATTTTAAAATTGTTGTAGTGTTTTGTACATTTATATCCATTACAATTTGCATCCAGTCCACTGCAATAAAACTTAAAGCCGGGAGGGTTTTGAATTCAGCGGCGAAAAGCCGGGGGCAAAGTTTCTGCTTGAACCAGTCCTTAATTAAGGTAATTCCACTGAAATAGAACTTACAATAGATTCTTGTTCAAACTTTGCTTACGAGATATTCATTATATGAGAACTTCAATTTTAAAATAAAAAGTGGGGGTGCCTGGTCATACTAGTTATTCTAGACCGAGAAAAAGTTGTTTTTGTGAACTTTTGGACGGTCTTAATGTACTGTGCAGACGGTCGCGTAATACTGGTTTTTTTTTTAGAATTGCTAAAATTGAAAATTAGCCTGGTCTTCAATCTTAATTGAGTAAGATGTAGTCTTGGGTTGTTCTTGTAATTTATTTAAGATCAACAAGCCATACAATTGAGGATTCTCGTACGAGTTTTAGCTCCGAGTGTCAGATGTTTTCTAGCACGCGTAGACCGTCAAGCATGGAACAATCTCATTGGCTATTGGTACAATTAGTATAATCACATGGTATGTAAAACAAGTCACACAACTTGTTACAAATTGTGCTGTGCTTCCGATCTTTCACCTTAGTTAAGCTTATCATTGGCTTTCTGTTCAGAGAGCTTCGCTGTTAGGCTCATCCTATCTATATCAGTATTAAAACGTGCCCAAATTCAGTCATTTCATGATTTCTTTCATCAAAGACAGCTCTGCCTCTATGCGCTATAAATGGTTCGCGTTTTGCTTTTAAACAGAAACTTATGGAGATTTGAATAAAATTCCTCGAAAGAAGATTGTGTTGTCCATTTTTATGTGTTTGTTCATTCATTACATAGGTTGAAAAGCGATTTTATGTAAACAAAACAAAACTTGGATTTTATAGTTCTAACTTCACTTGCGTGGCCTTATGCAAATATGTTCGTGTATTTTTTGCAATTGGGATTTCCAAATCAGTTTCTCGGGCAATTTTTGATAAGCAACAGGTGTATTTTATTCAGAAAGTAGTCACACTAGTTATTCTAGACAAAGAAAAAGTTGTTTATGTGAACATTTGTACGGTCTAAATGTACTGTGCAGACGGTCACGTAATTCTGTTTTTGAGAATTGCTAAAATGAAAAATAGCCCGGTCGTCAATCTTGTGCATGCTTCCGACCTTTCACCTCAGTTAAGTTTATCATCGGCTTTCTGTTCAGAGAGCGATGCTGTTGGGCTCAGCCTATCTATATATATTAAGAATTAGATGGAGGAATCATGAAAGTTGTGCAGAAAGAAACTTCCTGTAACAATACATGGGTTTGAGTTACTGTAGAGCATGCTGGGTTAAAATTCTGGATTGTAATAAAGACATGCCACCATTAATTTTAATAAGATGTACATGTACATCATTCTGTTCAGATTTCAAGTGTTGCTGGAATAACTCAACATGACTTGGAAATCAAGTGCTATAGAAGCTGCTGTCAAATATAAGTTACTACACTGTATGAGTTCATCATTTTAAACATCTCATTGTCCTCCAATGATACTGTAAAAAGCTACAATTATTAAACAAGAAGCATTTCAATAAGAAAGGAACACATTGCAACTAAAATTTCACTCATTTTAAAGTTATAATGAAACTAATATAAGATATCTTCCACTCGCCAGTGGACTTGACTGCCGAGCCGTGGAGCCGCCGAGCCACTATAAACAAATATACCTAGGAAATTGGCCCTGTATTCTGTAGCTATGCCCCAATAAAAATTACTCGTGGGATTTTTAGACTTTCATACAGGTTCGTACGAATACACCGTTTTAGTAACATGTTCGCGTTGACTTGGTATTGGTCTTGAAAACAAACCTTTGAAGGACCATCTCTCATTTTCTTCATTTGTTCCTTGTACTTCGTGAGTTCACCATCAAGTTTACTAATCTTCTTCTCTATAGATTCTCCTCGACTGTCCACCTAAAGAACATAATTAAATGTAGGATGCACACGAAAAATTGACTTTAGCCTACAAAATTCAAGGAGAGTGGGACAGTGGGGGACATGTTGTGTTCCAGTTTTGAATTTTACAAGCCGATTTTACTGAGACTTACATTCGAAATACAATCCGTAAGATTTGGTGGCGGTTCCTTTGGCTTTCCTCGTCCAAATAACCTATTCATTTTGGACTAAAATATACGCTTTTCTCCCTTCCTGGCGCAAAAACTCCTTCTGTTGCCAAATGTTGCCACTGTCTCCTCACAAAATTTGCAAGGCCTTCTTCGATCACGTGACGTTGCTCCAAATATAGATTTGCATGAAGTATGACGTTATGTGCTTTGAATTGACCGTGACGACACCGTGACGACGTCATGATGATACAAATAAGTTATACCATGCGCGATTTAGGGGTAACACTTATTCTTTTGTTAAAACAATAGAATATTAGAGCACAAAAGAACGACAATACAATAGAATACAATACCATAGAATATATTAGAATACATAATTTTACCTAATACAATGAATGTGTACAATGTACAATAGAGCTAACACCCTAAATCGGGCATCATATGAAATAAGTGTAGAAATAGTCACTTCGTCACGAGCACCATTGAAAGGAATGATAGCAGGATCGAGAAGAAGAAATCTGGTAAAGACCCCGCACGTTCATTTCCAGCGCAGGTTAGAACACTGATAGGTCTGAAGTGCGTGCATAGCCCGTCTACAGTCACTCGTTCATCAACCGTGAAAAATAGGATAAGGCCAGTGCGGATAAGACCTGATGTGAGAGGGCTACTGTAGTGACTGTACGCAAAATAGTGCAGTAATTTCACCCCCATTGTTTATTTGAACACTTGCAATACTCCAGATGCCCTTTACCGTAAATTAGAGATTAAACCAAGGGCCGCGCGATTCCTCTCGTAAAATATGGAAAGAAGTCGCTACTCTGACTGACCTGACTATGTACTTGGAGAATTTTTGGTGTGTGAGAATGTGAACAACATAGACAACATAGTTTTATAAGCGTATTCTGATTTCAGAATGACCAGAATATGTCCCCAAAGAACGCGCCCTAAACTATTCCAATGGAAGCAACGTTATATTTGCAAGAGTTTTTACTCTTCTCGTGGCCTATAAACAACATCACATTTTCCCTTCAGTTTCTCTGGCGAAAAAAAATAAATACAGTATATATAAATGTAAACATGTCTAAAAAAAATTGCGGTAGGCGCTTCTACGTTAACCACAGAAACGAAAATATTTATTGATGTCGTCACATTCCCCCCTTTCGAGGATCCATCTCGACGAACAGTTCAGCATCACGACAGCTCATGAAATTCCCTGTGTGACCTAGTTCCCAGTGTTTCTCGGTTATAAACCGGTAATTTCATTACGTCATAGCCTAAAACCGAGAACGAGCAAGAGACAACTGCAAGAGACGAAATCTTGAAACGAGAAAAATCAAAAGATCCGAACATCAAAAGTTATTTATTATGAAGATCATTTGTGCAGGAATTGGAAAAACTGGCACTAAATCCATTGCCCAAGCTTTGCGTCACCTTGGATTCACGGTCTTTGACTGGGAAGAGCAAATCTTTGACTTTCTAGATCACTGGGTCGATGTTTTCCAAAATGGTGTCCAGCCAGATGTGAAGCGAGTCTACCAGCATGCTGATGCGGTCGTGGATATCCCTGGAAACTTTTTCTGGGAAGAAATACTGGAAGCTTTTCCTGACTGTAAAGTGATTTTGAGCGAGCGAGATGAAGATTCCTGGGTAAAGAGTATGGTGAACCAACTTGCAGCAGTAGAGGCTGTGAAATCACGCACTATGTCCATGCTATCGCCAGCAATGAGGAAGATGTACTTCATTGGGGATTCTAACATTGATGTTCTAGTTGGCACTCGTAATAAAAAGTCCACTTGTGTTCTCAGAAAGCGATACCGTATCCATAATCACCGTGTAAAGTCCATTGTTTCCCCTGACAAGCTAATAGAGAAATAGCTAAAAATTTGGTGTCTCTGGGAATGACAAGATTTGGCCGGCAGGTGAAATGGGAAATTCAGAGAGCTGTATTTGCAATTATTTCATTTCTTGTAGTGATTGTAGCAACATTTCTAGCCATTGCGGGTTATTTTTATTGATTAATGAAGCTCGCCTCACCAAGAAGCGAACTTTGTCTTCTTGATAATTTTCGTGCGTAATACCTTAGTTGTTAAAAATACAAATAACCGAACCGGTCATTACCATAAGGCGAGCCCCACTTAAGCTGCAACACGAGCACTTGTATAAGTGTCCTCGTAACAGTCATTTCAAATATAACTTCCCCGTCTGAGCTCTTGGTTCTTACTAGCGTAGCGTATCCCTCTTTCAGAATATTCGCAACAATGAGTTTCTGCCTTTCACACGAGGTTCTACATGTACCTCGAAAGAGAACAAGACGGCTGTTGTTTAGTTTCTTACGCTTGACCTTCAAGGCTCATCATGCGGAACTTTTCAGTAATGAATATTGATTCAACCAAGAAATGATTCATTGATTCAGCGCCGCATAGGTCAGCATTTCTTTTGTTTGTTAAGCCAACTCTGTCGCGAGATGTATGCAAGCATAACAACCCTTTTTATGACAGTTCCTGATTGATTGTAAGCGTCCTAGCCTTTGTTCCATGATACCCTGTTTCCACTTATGCTCGATGCAGCCAATGCATAATTATGATCGTAGCGATCCGAAACCACTAACAGTGATTGTTGCGGCAAAAATCGTAGCCTAGGAACAGGCTCCTTTTAGGAGAATTGGGTTAAAAGAAAATCGGCTCGGGACGCTCTCCAGTCCACGCTCCGCTCACCAATTTTCTTTTGACCCAATTCCCTCTAAAATGAGCCTGTTTACAGGCTACAAAAATCACTGAGTTAAGCTTCAGTTCTATCCGGCAGCGATCGTTCCTATCATATGGAAAGCACCATCTGGGCAATGATTATTGCTGTCGCAGCGATCGTTGCTATGCAGACTGTATCGTACAAGGCCGGGGAGACCCGACTGATAAGCTTTTTCGACCCTTCGGGCCTTATTTTTTGGCAAGATAAGGAGGGGCGGGAAGATACTAGAATGCATTCGAGTGCTTGTTCATAAATTTTGGAAAGACAAAAACCGCGAAGCACGTGGAGATAGTGCGCGCGCCCAAAATCCTCCCTTCCCCTCATCTGAATAATAAAACTTCGACCCGGGTCCGAAGCTGCCTCATCTACAAGCTTTTTTTACAAGTCAAGCGCGATGGAGCACAAGGGAGGTATTTTAGGATGAGAACGAAGGGGCGCGCAAGGGAGCTGAGAACGAGCGGGACGCGTGAGCGGGGGGGTGGGGGTGATGGGAAGGCGAAAAATAACCCTTATTTTTTACCAATTGATTCACACGGAACCCTCACATCTGCTCGTTCCCAGCTCCCTCGCGCGCCCGATTCGAAAACGTCTCGAAAGCAGAATAAATTGAACGAAGCAAAGGCAAACTTTTTATTTATTCATGTTTTATTCATATCAGATGCGAGGGCTCCCTGTGATTGATTTTGGAACAAGGTAAGATAAGAAAAATCGAGGCGAGGAACGAAAGGCGTGATAGGAAGAGACGAATTATAAGAGAGGTTTGCGTTTTGTTTTGTGTTATGCCATCCTCCTCGCTTCACTAGTACAGTATCTAATCTTCCCTCGTCCCAAAATACTGCGCTTAACGTCGATGCTAAGCTTGATGTTAAAGAGCATATGACACGAATTTTTTTTCTTCGGTTTCTTGTAGTTTAATATGTAAAAAAAAGGACTACACGCTTTTAAAGTGTTCGAAATTTCGAAAAAGCCTTTTTTTTCGCCTTCAAAATACGCGCTTTTAGCCTAAAAGTGTCCCCGCCATCGCGCGGCCAAAAGGTCACGTGACATGCCCTGTGACGTAAAAACGTGTACACCACATTGAAAACAAACATGGCGGAAAGAGAGGAAAGACCGAAAGACTGGAAAAAAATGCTTGGCTTGAGCGCCTAAAAAGACAATTTGCTCTAGCAATTCATAACTTCGGACCAAACAGTGCATTACTTTTCTTCCTATCCGACAGGTATAGTAAACTGAGTTCGATTTCTCCAACAAAACCGTACAGACTTCTTCGAATCCGAGAGCAACCACATGCATGCCACACTGCTTCTTTATAGCTCGACTCGCGGCGACTTGACATGCACACTTTGAGCGCTATCTCACGTAGGATCCACAAACGAAGAAGCCCGCTTGGAAATGAGATAATTTTAGCGAAGGTGCGGTGTTGAATTATGAGGATTCTTTCTAGATCTGGTTTAATCATGTTGGGTCTGGTTCAGACTAAAAAATAATCAAAACCCAAAGAGCATGCATCTTGTTTATACTCATTATATAAATCGAAAACCTTCTTAAATATAGTATGGCAAACAGTATACACTGCCATATTTAATTAGACTAAACAAGGTGCTTTTCAGAATTATTTCCTTCATTTGTCTGCAGAAAATATTCTGGTTCAGAAGATACTCCCATTAGTATAGGGATTTCAAACAATTCTCTTTCCTATTGAAATTATTGTACCTTGCCTAAATCAGTATATTTTTTATAATAGTTGTGTCCAATTTAGTTGTCTACAGCTTCAAAGGAGTACACTGTACATGTAGGTCCTAATCTTTATAGTGTTAAAAGTACTAACAAGAATAAATCTTGAGTGTGCATCTTTATATTATCCTTCAAAATGGTTTTCAGAGTATTTTAGTTAATAGTTTTGTGTCCACAACAGCAGTCACAGTGTTGCAAGTACACCAATAGCACAAAGGGATATTTAGAAAAGATTACAGGGTGCTTTAAATGGACAAATAGCTATATAAGTTTGTCTTATGCTTACTTGGGGACCATTAACCCTAAAAGGTTTCCATTTTCATGCCAATTACTCCACGCATTCTCACAATACTCATGACACCCCATTGCAAAGCTAAAGATGATGCTCAAACTCCATAACCGCTGGGGCCACACTTACCGTAACCTATATATCTTGTAATGCATGATGGTCAGGAGTACCCATGGATTCTAACTAAGAATTGGCCAGACATATACCCTATAGGGTGGGGGGCTCCCACATAAAATGGACAGTAGTGATCATTAGAAATTTTGAAGGGAACCCCTAAAAGGTACTAGAGACCTGTTTTGTGAGTTTGGCTCACATCATGTTTTACCCCTAAGCATATATTTTCTGGCTTAAAACCCTAAAAGGTATCAGAATAACTCCTGACGGGTCATTTTTTATTCAAACGCCCTTGGTAGTACCAAACGCCTATCCCCAGGAAATAAACCTTAGCTATCATGCTTGTCTTCGAGCAGTGTCCCATAGAAGAAAACACTAATCTGTATTCCTCATCTGTTTTGTGAAATGCCCTCATATCATAATAGTTTACTTCCCTGTCCCCCAAAGGTCGAGTGTTTTTTTTTTATTCTGATGAAATAAGAAGTATCTGGGTGATAAAAAGATGATTTTTATTTATTTATTGTCATTTACATGTACATATCAAGCAAAACTTTCACTTCAGCCTGGTGTAAAGGCCATGCTGTTCTCTTGCTTGTGCAGTGGAATACCCAGGCCATGCGATGAGTGGCTTTCAATCTTAAAATTGAATTATTATAATGGTCAGTGGCATATACATGTACACTGTATACAAGATGGTATGGGTCTAGTTTTGTCCCAGCCCAAGTATTCGAAAACAACCATGTTACAAGCTGCTCTGAGAAATCTTCATTTCCAACAGACAAGATGAAAATAAGGCTAATAGCACAAATAAGTCAGAGTTTCAATCATACAACTTTCCTCAATCAAAACAACTCTTTGTTTCAACATTTAATAAGCTGGATAGGGTTAGCACAATAAATAATAATTGGTATATATATAACTATCATTTGTCACCTTTGTGTCTACATGTTCAAATTATTGTTGGTGGCATATAAGCCCCAGGCCTTATGCAGGGAATATTATGTGGAACACGGCTAAAATAATAATTATTTTTTTCAACAACAACAGGGAATTTACTTAGGGAAAATAGTGATATAAGAGAGAGAGAGAGAGAGAGAGATCCAGCTTTATAGCACATTTTTTTTAAAACTATCCACAAGTACCGAAAACAACAAAAATAGGAAAAGGAAAACCATGTGAAATGCAAATTTGAGACAAAGCTTATATTTTAGTACAGAGTAATGGGTTAATTTATTTCATAAAATACAAATGTATTTCTAGCTAATGGTTGAAATGTAACAGTGTTTTAGAGATTTGTATTCATTTTTGTTGTTAGTGTTACTCACCCATATTCACTCGCTCCTCATTGCCGGTGTGGCTTTCCATTTTTATCCCTGAGCCACGAAAACAAGACTGTTGTGTTTCTCAGTACGGAATTTAGCATATTGTTTTGACTGAGCCATCGAAAGCGAGAAGTAGTGGTATTCTTTTGAAAACAAAAACCTCGAGGGTGCCTGCAAAGGTTTTCCAGCATTGTTTACATGAACACCCAGAGTAAGCGACCGGTTCTTCTTCGTATTATTCGTTCGATCTCGCCAATAACAACCTACACTTCTTCTCCTGGTTTCTCTTCTTCTTCCATGTAGCCTTCAGTCAATTCCTACGTCGACGAATCCTTCAAATCGCTCAACATTGAGGATTTGAGGTCAACATTTGTTATAGAACTCACATGGCCGATGTACACGTACTGACGTCATAATTGCGTCGCGTGGGCTAAACTAGATCCCAGTCTCCGGACACTTTTTAGGCTGAAAAGCGCGTATTTTGAAGGCGAAAAAAAGGCTTTTTAGAAAATTCAAGCACTGTAAAAGCGTGAAATCGTTTTTTTTACATATTGAACTACAAGAAACCGAAGAAAAAAATTTCGTGTCATATGCTCTGTTATTTTAGTGGTATAGGGAGGAGAACTGTGTGTGTGTGTGCACTTTTCTTAATGGACCCTTGGACCCCGCGAGTAACAGTATTTTATTTTGTTATCTATAGTCACCCTGAAGAACTAGCTATAACACAACAGACCTCGGGTGCCAGTTATCACCAAAGAAACTTGAAAAAGGAAGTGCTAAAGTTCCCAATCCAGTATTTACCTTGTGCCCTTGAAAAAACTTCCTGAAAGGGTTGTGTGTGTCAGTGATGTACAAGTAGCTATTTAGCAAATGGAACAAAAACTACACAGTCTAAACCAAGTAGCCTGTTCCAGGTGTTCATTTAGCGGGAAGCGACGCGAAGAAAAAAATGGGAGCGGAATAAAGGGTCTTTGTTCTCCTCCGTTATATAGCACTCGCGCGCCGCCTGTCCTTTGCTCCCCACTGTCTGAACACCTGAAATAGGCTACAAATCAAAGTAGTCACTTATTATTGTGAATGCTCATTCAAATCCGTAAAAGCATTTAAACAATAATTACTCATTACTATGTGAAAACTGGTTTTAACTATTGAGAGAGTGGAATCCTAAAGGAGGAATCGAAGCTCAGTAGGACTACAAGAGTGGACTTGATCTAACCAAACACAATATACCAGTACCCCATCAAACACGGTGGCGCATATTTTAGTCTCCAAAACTCGTTCAGTAAAAGAACTTTTATTTAGTTTTATACTCATATGCTTGTTGCCGGTTGACTAATGAAAAATCTCCCTGTTTTCAGTCGCGAAAAGAATGGCGTGTCGTGATTTCTTAGCCAATCTAAAAGCGGAGCATAACTCCTTGATCAGCAAAACTTCTCAAAACAGCTGGTCTAACAAACAAGCATGGGTAAACAAAATGAGCGAATAAATCTTTTTGTTGGGCTAAATATAGTTTAGTTAATAAATCCTTCCCAAAGCAATTGGACAGTTTCTCGGCCGGTTATTGTTCACGTGTCAAACATTTGCATTAGTTAAATGCTATTACAAAATCAGTGAGTCTCACGATGAATTTTAAAATAAAAAAGAAAATATGATAAAATAAAATATGTTGCTCTACCAAAAAATTGTACATGCGTCATTTAAAAATACTAATCCCTATTTTTGAGGGTTAAAATAATTCAATAAGTATGGAAGATAGTACACAATACATTAAAGCAAACGGTCCCAAATACATGCAACCCATCGCCGTCTTCCATTTTTTGTTATGTTAATTTTTACATTGCCCAGCAACAGAAATTGCTGAGAAAAACGTCGTTGATCACTTGCAGTGCCATTGCTATAATTGAACCTCAGTAACCTATTTTCTACTCTTTTTTATCTTCAACTGATTTCGTATGAGCTGAAACAAGGAACATATCTCTGAAATTTTAGTCTAAAGTGTCCCGTTTGAAGAGAAAATTTTTTGAAGAGTGAAATTTATTATTGACTGGATTTCCCATCCCCGGAACAAAGACATGGCTTTAGATCTCGAATCAGACAAAGACGATTTTTGAACGAAATAACAAGTTATAAAGGAAAAATTCATCCTTGAAGACACCAACGGAATCACGGCAAAGGAACTTCAAGGTTAAAAATTATCATTTCACGTCGCTGTTGTATGTTTCTCTTTAACACGTTTCAGGATGGGAAAAATTCTGAAAGGCGGTTACTGGAAGGTAAACAAGGAGCAATTCAAAACATGGCTGCCGACTGCCTATTACTACTTTTTCTACGGCGCGTTGGGCTCTCTTTTTCCTTTCCTAAACTTGTATTACCGAGTTGTTGGAATGGACCCGTGGCAAATTGGGATTCTCGGAGGAATTCGCCCTCTCATTGCGCTGCTTGTTGCTCCGATATGGAGCTTTATAGCCAACAAGTATAAAATAAGAAAAATCATACTTGTCGCATCGCTAATCAGCTGGATTGCTTTCACCATTCCAATCGCGTTTGTGCCGCATTTGCATGCTAGCGAGAAATGCCCTGATAAGGCAAATTCTACCGAGCATAGCCTTACAACAAGTGAGGATTCTACCATGAGCGATGTCCAAAGGATAAAGATAAATATGTCGTCAAATATTTCACTCGTGAACGATCTTCTGGATTTTTACCACGAACAGAACGAAATCGACACTCACAGTTTCAGCGAGCCCAGAATGCATAAACAGAATGTTGTCAAAAGAAAAGTTAAACAAACCAGGATGAAAACAGCTCCATCAAGCCAGTATGGATTCGCTTCTTTGGAAAAGCCGTTAGTTAATAGTTTTGGGATGTCCGCCGGAATAAGATTAGAGGTTTCGACTGACTCCAAAGACGAGGCTGGGCAACGAAAACCGTTCGATTTCAAATCCCGAGGTGGGCCATATTACAACACAAGAAAAAGCCCGTATTCTGACGCGATATTCACCGAGCTACTTTTCATTGTTTTCGTGGGAGAAATTTTTCAGTCAGCAACAGATGATCTAAACACTCATTTTGATGGAACATTTTTAGAACATTTAGGGGTTCTGTACCAAAACGTGATCAACAACAACATTTACAGCTCGATAGGTATTGGACTCATAGCATTCGCCACAGGTGTAGTCCTCCGTTTCGCACCCAAAATAACAATCTGCGACAATGAATACGCAGAATATAAAATCGCCTTCATGATCTTTTCATTGCTCATGGTTTTTGCCGTGTTAATCTCGACAAGATTTGACTTCAGTTATAGAAGGCGTCGTCGCAGCTTCGAAATCAAGGAATCACTGGGGAAGCTGATTTCAGTAGGCAACGTGACCTTTTTGTTCATCGTGCTTATCATGGGCATTCTCCGAGGGGTTTTGTTTAACTTTGTCTACTGGAATATCGTGGATATCGGTGGCTCTGATCTCATCGTGGGGATGACTGTCGTGAGTCAGTACCTTTCTGATACCATTATGTCCCTTTCGGCTCCCATCCTGATGACGTACATGGGCTATATCGGCATGGTGTACCTTGGCCTTGCCTCGTATGCTCTACGATTCCTGATCTACTCGTGGCTCAGCACCCCGGATTCTGCGTGGGTTACCCCA
This sequence comes from Dendrophyllia cribrosa, assembly GCA_024195265.1. Taxonomy (NCBI): domain Eukaryota; kingdom Metazoa; phylum Cnidaria; class Anthozoa; order Scleractinia; family Dendrophylliidae; genus Dendrophyllia; species Dendrophyllia cribrosa. The sequence continues at coordinate 32,423,450 of JAJLRJ010000007.1, read as the reverse complement.
CCGGTTGAGCTTCTGCAGGGTATCTCACATTCTACAGCTTGGTCAGCATTCCTCTTGTACATCACTAACTATACCCCGACATCCTCCTTCCCCACGGGGATTTTTCTACTCCAGGGGCTGTATCTGGGGGTGGGAGGTAGCATCGGAGGGATTGTCGGTGGGATTTTAATCCAGGGATTTGACACAAACGTTGCGTTTCGTCTGTTTGGTCTCGTCAGTGTTTTAAGCTGCCTACTGTTTATGATGATCCAACCGTCAGGGGGTGACGAGAGTCTCCCTTCTCAGGCCGACACTATTTTGTTCCTCGCAGACGAGGATGATTACTCCAGCTACAGTGAAGATGAAATTTTCGACTACAACAAACATGGAGTTGTTTATATCCCTTCAAACAACACTGCTGAAGGAATGCTGCAGACAAAGAAAATAGTTTTGCCTGCGTACAGTTCTCCCTTAGTTCCTATTTGCATGTCTCTTGGGAGGAAAGAAGTAATCAATTGAAGGACAAAATTTTGGAAACAGCAAACTTGTTGACCAGATTAGTTATAGCCAGAAGCTCTGTTATAGCTGACAGCGAATAGAGGGTTTTAATGATTATTATAAAGACAAAACCGAACTTACCACATCTGACCAATCACAACAAAATCGAACAGAACAATGAACCAATCAGAGCTTGAAAGCAAGAATATGGAACCGTTTCCAAGCGCGGGACTTAACACTGACAGTCATGATTACGTCTGCTTCTGATTCTTTGAGTTTGTTATTCAATGGGAAAAACTCAACAATTCAGGTTACTTAGTAACCTTACATCTTTCTCTTTAAAATTAACCTGTTTGCTCTGATCGGTTTAGAGCGGCAAGTTGTACAAGTGACAATTAGTTTAAGCGATATAACAGGGCTTAACGACCAAGTAACAACAATAAAAGTTTTAAAAATTTGAATTTTCTTTGACTGTGAAACAAAGTACTGAATCACAGAGCCAAGCAGTGTACTTATATGTGTCGTTGATAATAATTAGAGTAACTAGGAATACTAGTAAACTTCATTTATAATTACTATAAGTCTACATCTGCATTCGAATGCGCCAAGGGATTTTTCCCATTAATGGTCTCTTTAAATGCATGGTGAAACAAGAGTGAAAGAATTTCTTTCTTTTCATAAGCTTTCCCTGCAAGTGTAGCGGATTTCCAAAAGCTGCTGTGTACTGAGCCTACTGGCAAAGGTAATTGTATTAGAAATAATGAAATCGCCGAATAGTAGAGAAGTAATGGAACATGTACATGTAGCTGAAAACAATTGAGAACAAACCTAACTTATGTAACGTATACGTGTGGAAGTGATCTTTTTAAAGTGAAAACGTACACCATGCAATTAAAGAGTTTTCACGAATTATAAAGAACATTTTTTTAGTTACCACAAATTGATTACTTTGGGCCCGGTGAGTTTTGACTGAGTATGTAATAGACGGCAAAATTCTTAACGGTTATAAGGGGGAATCCTCTTTGGTTTACTCTATTCTCATTGCAGAGAACGCAACAGAAATAAAGAAACCATGAAGTGACACTGAAATTGTGTAACGATGCTGCTGTTATTGCATACAATTTCTCAGAAACATAACATAATATTATATGATATTATATTTTAGTAAATTTTTACCTCTCGATAATTCTTTTTTGGTCAATTATCAGCTGTTAAACAAATTCGCAACAATGTTACCGATACGGCTGAAACAAGAGACTATACCTTTGAAACGTTAAGTGAAAAAATTGTTAAGAGAGAAAAGCCAGGTCCATTAATTTACCAAAAACTGATCAGAGCCAAAAGTTTAACCCCACGTAAAAGCCAACTAAAGTGGTTTCAAGACTGCAACTTTTCAGACAAAGAAGATACATTTAACTGGGAACTCGCCTATCTTATGGCGCGACGGTGCACAAAAAGTACCAAACTGATAGAGTTCCAATTTAAACTATTACATAGGCGCATACCAACTAATGATTTTTTACTTAAAATAGGACGAAAAGAAAATGACAACTGTACCTTTTGCAACAATTCCTCAGAGACGCTAATTCATCTTTTTTGGTCTTGCCATGTTACAGCCTCCTTTTGGAAAAGCGTAACCGACTGGCTTCAAAACGCTCTTCCGTTAATCGGCAAATACAACTTATTGAATATTACTGCACTGGGCTTGAGGCCGGAGCCTCATTCTACAGAATACTCGTGTCAATTAAACTATTGTCTACTGTTAGCGCGGTTTCATATTTGGCAAGCCAAAATGGATGAAATATCGCCTAATTTTGCAAATTTTCTGCGCCTAGTTAAGTCAAGATCTATTATAGAGAAAAAAGCTGGGAACACTAAAAAATGGAACTTTCTTAAAGATTGTTCTTTATATAGCTCTTGATATCGATTGTTTCCTTTCCCCTGACGGTCAAATACCAAAATATTTTTAAAGATTTGTAAATCTTATATTTAACTAGATATATCTGACTGATTGTACTCAATCAAGGTTCGTTTATTGCTCCTGTCTTAACTGTACTTTCTTTGAACCTTCTCTTTTTGTTTGTTTTCTCTGCGTTGTAATTTAGTTATTGTATTGTATTGTTAATAAAAAAAAAATAAAAAAAAAAATAATAATAATGACTTTCTAGAGTTCTGATTGGTCCCACCGCTACCGATCTGAGTCGTTATTGGTTAATTTGCCCAAATATGGAAAAATGATGACGAATTACGCGAAAAAAAAATTGTTTTCCTCGTCGCGGAGAAAAAATGGCACGTGCACGTGGCACGTGTGGCACGTGCACGTGGCGGGCAAATCTTTCCTCGTCCGCAGTATAATTTCCACAATTGTTATGTTCAAATCCACAACCATTTCTGCAAGACTTATTTTTGAAGGAAACTTTGACATTCTTCTCGATCTTATTTTGAAGGAAACTACTTTTGAAAGAAACATTCTTCTCGATCTCGCCGCTTGTTAGCATTTACTCGCTTTCGATTTGCGAAGCGGTCATGTGACACCTGTTCACTGACGTGACAGTCGTGTATTTTTTTGGAGCGGAAATAATTTTTTTTCCAATTTCCGGTTATTTGAGTGTTTGAAAATTTACTGAAACAGTTATTCATCTCGGCCTCGCCGAATATGAGCTGGTATATAACCAACTCGGCGCGGCGCCTCGTTATACCAGCTCATATTCGGCTCGTCCTCGATGAATAACTGTTAAATATTACATTATATTATATTATATTATATCATATCATATCATATATCATGTCTTGTAAAATTCATTAATTATTCATGAGAGTGAAAACCAATCCCAGCACAGTATTCAGATCACATGTGCACAACTGTAAACCCCAATACTTATCAACTGTCTTAAAGCACGGGGAGGGATTGAATAGGTAGCAGGGAAAGGCTGGGGTTGATGAATTATTAAACAGTAGAATTAACTTTTGATACAGACTCCTGCTCAGCTAATTAGTATGCATTAACTTTTGATACAGACTCCTGCTCAGCTAATTAGTATGCATTAACTTTTGATACAGATCTGTACTGATTAACATAAAAAACACAATGGACATATTTTCGTCATAGAATTTAATTTCATTTACCCGTCAACTTTACTCTCGGAACATACAAATAAACACAAAATGTGATGAAATATTGCTTCAAAGAAAGTCGTTTTACCTCCTATCACTTTTCTCCAGTATGTTAAACGCCATTTTCCTTATGCATTTCCCAAATGGCGATTAATGCCGCAAACAAGTAGGTACAGCTTCTTATGACAGTAGCGTTCCCCGGTTTGCTTCGCCACTTCACAAATGAATTTGCTGAGCCAGAAGTTTAAACTGTTTGCGGACATGTGCTCCAGCGGGACTGACAGATCCTCGACATTGGTTGACTCAAATCCGTTCCAACTGATCGTTTTTGTTCATTCTCGTATTCTGCCAGGCAGTAAAAACGTTCACCGCCCATTTTGTATTGTATTTGGTATTTGTAGGTACTGTTTCAGGCAGTAAGGACATGTCTTCCTCTTCAGTTTTCGGAGGTTGAAAACGAGCTGTTGCCATACGGTTTGGCAGTGACTGAAAGTTGTTAATAGTTCTATTATTGTCCCATGCACTCTCTCCTGTGGGACGTACAGCATTTTGGCATGTATGTCCAATTACCGAATCGCATAACAATACGTTGCATTCAATTTATTGTTTTCATTTCACAAGTAGGATAAAAAATTCGCGTCCGATCTGTATGGGCGTTTACAACGGCTCGCCTTCGGCTCGCGATTGTAAACGCCCATACAGATCTCCCGCTCATATTTTATCTACTACATATTATATTATATTATATTATATTATATTATATTATATTATATTATATTATATTATATTATATTATATTATATTATATTATATTATATTATATTATATTATATTATATTATATTATATTATATTATATTATATTATATTATATTATATAAGCCTTACAACATCAACTTGTTGTCTCTTTTTTCTTCTCGTGTGAACAACCTTTTATATGACAACGTCCAATAGCAAAAGCTAGTAAACTTGTGACCCTCTTATTAAAAAGTAACTATTATAAGACTAATATATAAATTTAAACACAGTCAGCAGTCGCCTTTTTCCCTCAGATCCAAAAGCGAACTGATTTATAATTATGCAAATCAACAGTACAAACGAAAAAAAGGCTGCGTTGCTTTCGCAGCTATTTGTTCGTCTTCTCGCGAACTTCTCCTAAATCCTCTCCTAAATCCTGCGTTTCCGTTGACATGATTAAAAATGGTAAAGGGGCGTTACTTACTCCGCCTACTTGTAGCTATATAAATGTTATAGTTGATCCTGTCGTAAGTAGACTGCAAAACAGTCGGTTTTTTTTCCGCTGGTTCGCTCGCAAAGGCGCGAAGCGCCAAAAGCGTCTGAAGCGTGGATACCCGTTCCAGAAATTTCGTTCAAAGACCGCGCGCATTCGTATGACCAAAGCAAAAAATACGACGATTTTGCAGTCTATGTCGTAAGTGACCACCTTGGGATCTACAAGTTGAGTTATAGCTTAAACGTAATCCCTTTGACATGTTGCAAGCTCCTTTAGGCAACAGATCGACGTCTGATTTTTAAGTGGCTGCTGGTGGCATTCAAGAATTCATTTTCCTAAGCAACCAGCTTTAATTACACCAGGCGGTGTTGGACACGGTCCAAGTGATTTCATTCGTTCAATCACGCGTCACTTCAGTGAAAGTAATGGCGGCTGTCTTCACTCCCTTGTGGTGAGGTCACCTCTCTGTTCTTGAATTGATTTTTCATTTTATTAAGCGTTGATTGAACGAATGAAGTCACCTGGACCGTGTCCAACACCGCCTGGTGTAATTAAAGCTGGTTGCTTAGGAAAATGAATTCTTGAATGCCACCAGCAGCCACATAAAAATCAGACGTCGATCTGTTGCCTAAAGGAGCTTGCAACATGTCAAAGGGATTACGTTTACAATATTTCTCGTAATGAGAAATATGCAAAGATGAGCCTTAACTATATTTGTATTATTTAGCTCAATAAATTTCAATGAAATTTAGGAAATTGATCAGTTGATGACGATTGCAGTGATCATGATGATCCGCAAAACTGTCAACAAATAGCTTAGTTTTGTTCCGCCGTCCGGTGGACGATGTCTGCACAATGCTCGAGAAATAGCTACTGACAGAATTTTTTACTTTACTGTTTTATAACCAAGTAGAGTAAACAGAATAAATTGATTTATTCTCAGCGTAACTTGAACCAGTGCCCCTTTCTTCTCCTCGCCTATTAAGTTCACCTGTAGAAAGATATCGGTTGCTCGGTAAAGTATCGGTAGACGTTGCACGGCTTTGGGAATCTTCGGAGAGTGTCGTTGATGACTCGGCATGACTTCGGGTCAAGCCTTCAGTTGAGCCTTCAGTAAGCAGTCCAATGTTACTTGTGTTTGCAATATCAGCTCGCCGCCGGAGAAGATCTGGAGTCGATTGACTCATTCGCCAAAAGACGCCATTTGTATCACCCTTTCTACTATTTCCAGATGAGGTTTTGTTTTTCGTCATGCTACAGACAATCTTTTCCTTCCGGAAAACTACGCTGTAAAATTTCGGTAAGTAAATCGGAAAGAGTACGGCTGAAGCAGCCAACGGGTGACTTAATACAACCACTCTCCCCCGAACCAGTCTCTGTTCGTCCATTGTGCACACGATGGATAAAACAATGAGATGAATAGTAGCGGCTAAATAAATCGCTAAGGCCAAACCTTTAGTTTCTCTAAATTGCTTGGGAAGTTTGCGGGTTTTGAATGTGTAGACCGCACACAAAGCAAGCAGAAGTAGATAAAATGAATTAGTAATCCCCACACTCAGTTCTGTCACATGACACTGGATCACCACTTGATCTGGTGTGTAGATCTTCAAAACATTATTTTGGTACCTGAAACAAAGAAAGCACTCAGTAGCATTACGGCAGATATAACAGACATTTTATTACTTCAACTCATACAAGGTTATCAGTGGCGAATCTAGAGGGGGGATCCTTCCGCCCCCTTATCTTTGAAAAAGTTTCTAGCATGATTTTCACTATGCTCCGTCTGGAAGCGCCACTGGTTTATACCATTGGACTGCATGGCAGGCGACTAAGAGAGAGTCCATGACAAGAAAACACCATGCCATATTCTTACATTTTTTTCCATTCTTAGCTTTTGAGTTTACACTCTATATACCTGACACTAAATGCCCTCCACAACCAGTACGCGTTTTCACACTAGAAAAGCTCTACGAGTTCTTAACAGCGAGTTGTACTCTCTTGTCCCACTTATTTTCACAGCTTTACATTGCAGTAGCAATATAATATGTGTGCATTTGAAAATGCTGAGTCGAATTATTAACTAGTAACTATTTATTTATTTTAATCTAATTTTTAGAATGTCCCCATATTAGTAAGGGAGATTTCTCCCTGGCTAGGCGGTCTTTTGACATTTAAATAAAGTTTATGATGATGACTTTATGATGACTTTATGATGATGACTTTATTGTATAAAACAGAAAAATATTATTTGTCCGTGGGTCTATCCCCTCATAACGGTACATATGACATGGAAAATGGTTAGAACAAAGTACGCTACGGGGCAATGTCAAGTTATATTACTGATGTCCCAGATGGTAACCTATATAGTTATGGGTACACTTTACTCGTCAGAAATGTTAAGAGGCAAAAAATCATACATACATACTTTATTGTATGCTCCCCTAAGGGCTTTTCAATAAAGAGTTTTATTATTCGACATAGCATTCTAGAGTGCAAATACGCATCAAAGCGAGTGCAAATATGACACGTTATTACACTCTTCTGACCGCGCGCTAGGAAAAACAGTTTCAAAAACATAGTTTTAAGAGAAGATTACTGTCGTATAATAAACAGTTTATTCAGCGAAAAGTTGTGTAATACCGCTAGGCATTTTTACTCGTCAATAAAGGCTCGAAAAAATAAAAACTGACTCGTAAAAATACTCAGCCGTGTTACACAACTTCACGCTGAATAACCTCTATATAACAAGGAGAGAAACGTTACACAGTGCATATTAATACATTTTTATTTCCCTTTTTGGATAAAACAAAGATATTTTTACTTACGTAAAGACTCCCCACATGGTGGAGTAAGCAAGCGTGAGACCCAAAATGAAACCAATGAATGCCAACTGAGAGCGTGTGCTGACAAATGTGAGATGTAAGGACTCACGGAGAGAAGAGTTGAAAAGGCGATTTACCCTCAGAGTTTTAGAGAACATCACAACATAACAGATCACGTGGCCCAGACAGGTATACCCTTTCAGACTGCACACGCGGTTATCTGTATCAAGAGAATATGTTACCATGGTAAATGAAATGAACGTCTAATTTTTGAGTTGAGTCTGAGCCTGGACTGGATGTCCTTTTTGGGGGATTTGGGTTTGAAACTTACTTTTTTTTACCTCTCTCGCCTTAGTTAGCTCATTGTGAAAATAAGAAACCAAAATAGAGACGTTCTTAACCAAATCTCAGCCTGGGTTTTTTCTTAGCAAGTTCCTCAAATTTTGGCCAATCTCAGCCTCGCTGCTTTTTCTGTTGGTAATTGAAATCAGCACCGAATATTATTTTGATTGTTGTAAGAATGCGATCATGAGTTACGTTTGCCGTGCTGGCCAGTCTTTCTCAGTGTTTGCATGGACAAAAGAAAAAGCTTTTCTTCTTTTGAGTGACAAACTGGCTGGACTTAGATTAGTTGAAAGGTAACAGGTGCACTGGAGTATCATTGAAAGAAAATGAAACCGTTTTGGCCAAAAACGTGTACACAATACCTGGTGTTAATAGATTGAAGAAACTCTCGCCATAAGCTATCATGATTCCAATCAGTAAAACACAGCTAAGCCCGCGGCTGGATGCTTTGATGACTGGATGTGCCCTCAGTCGGATAAACATTGTCAGCGTTAGCAGTGTACATGATAGTCCAACACACGATAAACACACAGTGAAGAGCATGAAGCCTGAACACGGATCCACGCTCACAACTGGTTGCTGTAGACACTTGGTTTTGTTGTTATCTGGCTAAAGGACGGAGTGATAAACCAAGTAAGCATACAGTTGTATATCCCGTAAACGACTACCCAAAAATGCAAAGCTAAGGTGGTCGGACCACGGAGGGTCTTTAATTTGAATCATGTAAACCTATAGTAATTTTAATATGCAAGGCACATATCACCGCAAAATAATTTATCATGTTGAATGTTTTGAAGCAAAGGACAAAATATTGGTTTTATTGGACTTATATTGTAACACATAATTTAATCGACGTCTGCAGTGACATCGAGATATGGACGAGTGGTCACTTAACAGAGGTTAAAAAAAAAACAAGAAAAAAATTCAAATTACCAGTGCGTTGATAGTGGTATCGGTCGCGTACGAGAGATGGTTCATAACCAGAGGTTTTGACTATAGCGATTTGAATACAAGAAATTTGGTATTTTGGAAAAGTGGTCGCTAAGGAGAGGTGGTTGCTAAGGAGAGGTGGTAGCTTACGAGAAGTTGTTACACATGGAGGTTCAATTTACACTGTAATAAATTTCACAACACCCCCAGCTATAAAAATCACATGTTTTACCAAATCAAATATTCAAAAAGTGTAAAATGTAAACAGTTTAAAATACCCAACGTAATGTCTCTTTTTCCGGTTGATAAAAAAATAGCATCGTTTACAAAGTGCAACTAATTCTGATTAGCATTCTATTTGCTCGAGAATTGTTTTTTTTTTACTCCACAATACCATTTGCAATTTACGAAATAAGGCTTAAGGCAAGCAAATGGTTAAGTAGCAACACAGTGTAAATTTCACGTTATCTTCTTAAATATATTCAAAAATAATAATGCTTGAGAGGAGAAGCATTGGCTTAATGAAAGCTATTTTCCTTGCTTGATAGACAACTTTGTTATTTCTTAATAAAATATAGGAAATCTCTGGGAATAGAACAGGTGCGGCGTGACTTTATCCGTTCACTAGTAAGAGCGGCCTACATCAGTCAAAATTCAATAAAATTCTTCATGTTCGTTTTTGTAAAATACTAAAAAATAAATAATACCATTAAAATTAAAATTCTGCTCAATAGCTTTCATTTGAATGGTCACACTGCTTATGTAACTACATCAATCCTTCAAAATTGTTTTCATGCCACTTAGCTTGAGCAACATTTTGAAATGTTTCTCAAACCTATGTTTCTCCAACCTATGTTTCTCCAACCTACTTATCAAATAAAGTATGTATGTATAACCAGACGTTCTTGAAACAAATAAGACTTCTGATTCAAACTTTTTATTCCGTAGTGTATTTACAATCCCTAGCTTACCATGAAACCTTGGAAACATGGCGTGCATTCTGTTTGATCTCTTGTCGTAATCTCATTGTTCTTACACAAGTTGCATCTCCAGCAGCAGGCCTTGGTAGGCATCATTATCTCTCCTGCTTCGCAGGGCCGACTACAAGATGTACGGGGAAGGATAGTCGTATCCTTAACCAGCTCCACTGAGTTCGGACCTGATCCATTTTTCACACGACCCCAGCGCCCTACTAGTATAAGGCCCCATCTGCCAAATTCATCTTTGTGTGGCTTTAACAAGTCATATTCTGCAGAAATATCACCGTTTTCATCAAATTCAATTTTTCTTCCGTTGCTTTTCACAAACTTAATACTATGAATCCTTTTCAGCATTAAATTGTTATCCTCTGAATTTTGTTGCAAACACGATATAGGTTTTGAACTATTTTTGCAATCGATTTTGTAGATTTCATCCAGAGCATTGACAAAGGTGTACACAGCATTGATGACGCTTTGAATGTAAGCATTTGACCAAAATTGCTCCTCTGTATCATACGCGACACCATCAAAATTCTCAGTTCGATAATTGGTCATATTATTTTGAAGCATCATTTCTAACATCCAAGGGTTGCGAATTACGTTGTTCTTTTTGTTTCTCCACTTCTTAAATTCTGTTGCTTTTTCATTTCGGGGTGAACATAGCACCACATTGCTTGCCATCTCCTCGTTTTCATTTAAATACACGGACATTTCGGCTGAGTCACCTCCAACAAGCCATCGGAAATAGCTTTGTTTTCCAAGCTTTTTGACTGCATTGAAAAGTAAACTTATATCTCGCTTGGAACAAAACAAAACAATTACTTTGGCGTTTAGTTTTTTGCTTATAGCTCTTACTATTTCATCAAATATGGACACTGTGTCGGCACCTTGTGGAAGTGCTTTCGTTGCCCCAATACAAATGCTGCTATTTTCTGCTTCTTGTGTGAAGTAGTTACTTCCTTCACGGCCAAACTCATCGTCTGAGTAAACGACAGACACGTATTTTGTGCCGTTGTTAAGTAGGAGATCAACCAGTGCCCTAGCGCGCATTGCGTCGGAAGGAACTGTACGCGCAAAATACTTGAATCGCTGTTTGTCGCTAAGGAGAGGGCTGGTGGCACCATAGCTGATGTGCGGCACTTTAAAAAGTCCCAGCAAATTGGAAACTTGCAGAGCGACACTGCTAGAGTATGGTCCCACGACGCCAACGATTGGCGATGATGGCGGTTTTGAGCAGGACGGAAGAAAGTTCGAGGCTTCTTCCAGTGCAATTACATCTTTAGAGCAATAATCGAGGATTTCAAATCCAAGCGAAATCCCTGGGAGAATCTTTGAATTGTTATTGGCTTCATCTATGGCATGAATCATGGCTTGGGTGAAATAAACTACATCGCGAGATCGTAGATCACCACATTGATAATAACATAAATTCGGGCAGTACGAATGGACAGGAAACAAGCCACCCAACATTACATCGCCCGCTTGGTAAGCTTTGGCTTTGTTGTGTGTTTGTTGAGAAATAACCGATGACAGCATTAACTGCAATCCGAAGATCACTCGAAAATAATTCACCTGGTAAGCCATCTTTACGCTCAAAACTTTGGCTTATTATTTCATTTTCGTGCTAATACAGGACCGCTATTAGGGTTTGTTGATGAGATCTTATGCGCTTTTCTCTTAAAAAAAATTCACTATCTGAAAAGCAACAGCGTCTTGCTAGAACTGTTTATGTTTTTTGACGTCTGCATATCCGGAAAGAATAGGTGTATCAAAGATTTGACATATTGAAAGGCGGTCACTTTGATAGTAAATAATGATACTGCTTCACAAATTAATCGCTTTTGACAAAACAAGCAAATTGAATTGTCCTAAACCTCTTTTTTTAATTTTTTTTCTTAAGTTTTAGAAAATCATTTTCGAGCACCAGGGACGAGGTCAGTTTGCTATTCAACTAGAAGGTTTCCATTAACTGTTGATCACGTTTGCGTCAAAAAAAGGTGCTTTAATTGGAAACGTCAGTTTTGCAGCTTTTTTGGCATCTTAATCATCTTTCGCGGAAATTTAAGCCAACCAGGAAACAAGCACGATATTATCTTTAAATATCTTTTACACCTCCCTTAAACGAAAATAGAATTTAAGGACACCTGTTCTCATATGTGTAATTAAAACCAAAGTGCACTGATTGGATATATTCAGTTAAGAAGTCAGAACAGACCCTTGAGCTGTTTTGCGTTAAAGTGGCAATATTCACCAGGAAACAAAGATTTCTTTAAAGTTGTTTTACATCTCACAAATATCATACAGATTTGGAGTCGTTGATGAATGGTGTAAGCAGTATGATGATTCATCAAATTGACCTGCCGAAATAATAAAATATTGGTTCGATTTGTTTGAATATTTGACTTCTGTTTTTGCCAATGCAAGGGTAGATACTTATTATTTTTACAGTAATAAAGAAAACTCATTTTCTTTGATTCTTCAATAATAACCGGAATTGGCTGACCTTTTAAGTTAGCTACAGATGTGCGTTAATGTTTCAATTTTCAATTCAGTGCAAAGCGCTTACATTTGTTTTTTTTTTCGTTGTGCATAACCACTCTAACTGATAATACGAAACTTGTTCTTGTAAATAATATATTGAAATTTCAAGGATGTAGAAAGTACTCAACTTTGTTTTGTCTAATTAGCTTCTACTTTGACACGTTTTCAAATTAGGCTTTTCTTAACTCGGTGCTCCTGTGGAGAACATTTAAATAAGCTTATAAAAGTCTTACATTTAAATTGAAATCGCGTGCTTGTGCGGAAATGCTTCTATAATTTTACGCTTAAAATACTTATGCTAATTTGCTTCACTGACCAAAATGTAATAAAAACTGAATATACGGTAAGCTCCTTTGAATCATTTATATCAATAGGAAGTTGTCATTTCCTGAGTCGAAAATAAATTGAAAATCTCTTTAATACACAGTATTTAAGGAACGACAACCGTGGTTAAAACATTTGGAACACTTTAGATATTTATGTTTAAATCTGCCCCCATCCCCCGTACAATGTTGAGAGCCAGGAATAAAAAAAAAAACAGTTTTAACGCCTACTACAGTTAACGCAAACTTCAACCTTGTTTTTGGTGCGGGGGGAAATGGATATGTAGGTTGTTTGATTTTCACTTTACTTATCTGCGAATTTTAAGTCGATTTGGAACTGGTTACAAATTGGTGGATCCACAAAGAGCAATGAAGGGTCACCAGGTAAGCACGAACAATACCGTACATTTTCAAACGAATCTACCGAAATTAGTGATTCTATAGGAAAGTGACATCCCAAAAGCGACATCTCCTGCATGAAATCAAATTTTACTACCCACCGCTCTCAAAGACTGCGTGTCGTGAGGAAACCTGTGAGGAAACCTGTGGTATATAGCCAGGGCATGCAGGATGGAATAGAAGGTTGAATTTAGTTCCTATTTACCGTCATAGTAAAATAAGGATAACCTAAGGCTTCGAAGGCTTCAACCATCGGGGATCGTTGCTTTCAGGATTTTACTGCGTATTCCTTCTTGTGATACAACTGCCTTTTCTTGACATTTCCATCGGCCAAGATCCGTTCCCCATTTCTGGGGCAAGGGATTCATTGAACTAGTTAATTACGAAATATCGCTGTAGCATAGTTATGAAGCCTGTCAAACAATTTTTTTGTCAGCTTTTTTGGTTTGGCTTTTTTGTACAAACCACAATCCACAATACGTTTTGAACTGTGTTTGAGCTGCTAAAGTAAAAAAAAACACCTCCGTTGAAACTTTCAGCCACCAGTGACGGATCTAAAAGAAGAGCCCAGCGCCCCTGGTCTCTCCCTTATTCTTATTGAAATAAAGCCTGAAGGGCCGAACGTTTTTATCATCACTTGTTTCACGATCATTTCACTCCGGCCACGCTCTCTGGATCATTATTTTTCACTCCGGGCATCTCTATTCACTCCGGGTTCGCTCCCTAGTCACTTCGAGTTCCTTCCTTTTTCACTTCGGCCTCCCTCCATTTCACTCTGGAGACCCTCCTTACCCCTCCTTTTCACTCCTCATACACTCCGGACCCCTCCTATCCAATTCCTGCCCCTCCTTTTTCACTCTACCCCGTCGTTTTCGGCAGACTACTCATTCACTTCGGCCCCCATCCTATCCACTTCGCGCCTTCTACTGTTTCATTCCGGGCCAACAGTGATAGTATAGGTAAAAACGGCAAGGAGAAGAGATTGAGACAGAAGTAAAAAAAAAACAGTTGAATACAGCGATAAGCAAATCAGGATCCGTGCCAATGACTATGACTACAATGACTACAATGTAAACATAAAACAAAAATAATTGTCCATGATTGCGGTGCTTAGCTTCCAACGTAAGTTGCAGGCAAGCCTTTCATAAACAGTCCCTTGACAAACTTTGGCAGCTAACGCGCAGTCAAAGTTTGCAGCGCATCCGTTGAACTAATTACAAACAGGTCAAGTGTATTTGTACGGATCATTTTACTTTATTTATACATTATAGTTTATACTCAAAGTCACGGTATCAAATACAAAATGTCACATTTTAAATCGTTCATCAGTACATGACACAACTGTGGAAGTGTCAAGTTTAACTAAATAATGAATTGAAAATTATAAAAGACATCTGATGCTTTTAACAGAGAGCTTTGTTCTCCGCATATACGACCGTTTATCGGCCTTACTGTTGTTGGGTGTCAAAAGAACTGATCTCAAGTTCATATTAAAAAACTGCATTATCTTGGTGTATGTGTTGTATTTGTTGCTTTCTTCCTTGATATATTTGAAGCAGGAAGAACATCTGTTGAGTCAAAATGCTGCATAGCTTTACATCGTCTTCGAGTGCTTGGAATGATGGTTCTTTGCCAGCTTATTCTAAAACGAAAGGGAAAGATATGCAGCTAAAAATAAATTATTGATACTATGGTCCGCTAAGTATATAGCCGAAAGACCTTTTAAATTAATTTTTATATACTTTTTAAAGAGGCTGCTTTAACAAGCGAAAAGAATGTATATTTATATCAGTTGAAACCCAAACATAATGGTCCAGTTTTGTTTCAAATTATTCTACTAGTGCTCTAAGCGTAAAAATAAGTGTCTTGGGCTGCAGATGGCCAGGATGGAAGTAGATTGCAACTTGAAAAAATTGGACCAATTTTTTCAAGTTTATCGCCTTCTGTCTTGACCTGACTCGCTAAAACTCTGATTATGGTTTATTTCTCTTCCAAAACGGACTTTATATCTTTCTCTTAGTGTTCTATAAGAATTTCGTGTCTGACGAAAGTATTTAGTTATAATTTGGGGCCGTTTTAACCCAAAAACGTCCAAATCCTATGGCGCGGCTCCTTTAAGCTAAACTGGCTTATAAGAAGGTTTAGAGCTCCATTAGAGCAGTTTACAATTGAGTGTCGAAAGTAACTCAGCAATTGCTTTGGTTTTTTATTACTACACTTTGTGATTGGCTAACAAATCTCGCGCCACTTTATCAACCAATATCAGATGTGACTTATTCACACGTATTTTCCCACGCTTGGCGGATTTGTATTTGCTTCGAGTTCTGATTGGTTCATTGGTTTTACGAAACTCATCTGGTCTAAGTTGACTTAGTTTTTAAAAATCAGCCCTGTATACCATTTTATGTATTCTCAAGTAGAACAAATTTTTCTCCTCTCTTCGCTTTTCGCTCGCGCTCGAATCTCCCTTCTCCTCCCCATTCAAGTGTCTTCCACGCGAACAACGCCTTTATTTCTGCTGTTTCATATGAGTGCTGTTTAGCAATCGCAAAATGCTCATAGCGATTAAGTTACTACCAACCTTTTTTGCCGATGTTGTGTTTTGTGTTCTTTTCTTCATCTTACTGTTAGTTTCTTCTTTTTGATGTGTCTTGGAGCGCTGTAAATACACAAGAATTAAAATGGGTTATGTAAATTAAAAAGGCGATTCAAATGATAATTCTCCCCAAGTTCAAGAGCATTATATAAACAAGGACAGGAAGTTTATATGTCAACATAAAGTTGTGGTAAATGATGTTTAGCGCGTAGCTTGTTACTCTACCAAAGTGTGTTAAGCGTGGGACTGTGTAAGCCGACAAGGCCGGGTTGTAATAAATGTTGAGCCACGCAGCACAAGTGATACAAACAGGAAATAAGAGAAGTAACCCGGTTAATTTTAGTGCTGAGAACAACACATAAATTTTCTACGGAGCGTAAGCCCTCCTATGGAAATGGGGACCATACGAGGTAAAGAATTATTTTTCTTTGAATCCCACCGAAGTTCTTTACCTCATGTAGTCCCCGTTTTCCTCCGTAGGAAATGTATCGGCTAAGCTAAGCACTAAAATTTACCAGGGTTAATTCTCTGATTACATGTCGTTGTAAAGCCGTGTTGTAGATGAAGTGACGACGATGGTGTCCGCGCAACAAAGGTTTTTGATCAGTCGGTAAAAGTGTTACAAAAAGACAGTAAGGCAGTTCAGTTGTGTTCGTCATGTTATGTGTAAGTAGCACTGTCAGTAGAAAAGGGTGATGTCGTTACCTGAAAGTCACTTGGTCTTGCTATTGTTGACTGTTTGAGGATAAAAGTAAGTCGTCAGTCCTTAATTGGTTCAAGGTTGGTAGGAACAAGCGTTTAGCCTAATAAGCATACGGAGCAAGCACATGCGAAAAACATGAAATGTCTTTGAAAATGAATACAAAAGAATAACAGCATCATGCAGAATACAAAAGTTAACTTTTCGAGCGAGACTGAGCGAGTAACTGAGTTAGCATGCATCCGTGGTTCAAGTTTGTAAAAGGTCTGACTATGCTAGTGCCTCTTTACTGTGCGGACACCCATCATCGAACCGAACAACCATCCGTAACATTTAAATTGATTTCAATATTTCTCTAGAGTATCATTATTTCACCTTTGAGCAGGGATTTCAGCATCAGCAATTAGACTATAAAAGCGCCGGATAAATGATAGAACTATTGTCTAAAGCCAAACAATGATCCACAGTTTTTTGGCCAATTAAAAAGTATTTAACTGAACACAGCCTTTTGTTAATAGCCAGTGTTAATAACTAGAAGCATCTAATTACCTTTGAAGTGAGTTGTATCGTTATGTTGGGCAAGTGAAGTAACTAACCTTTTTAAATGCCATTTGTTGCTGCCCAAAGTTCCCTCCACCACCCAGGCCTTGTAGGCCCGTAAGTCCTCCACCTCCTCCCATCATACCTTGCAGTCCTCCTTGAAGCCCGGCTCCCATCATTCCTTGACCTTGCAGAGCGCTGATACCTCCACCGTCAGATAACATCCCACCTTGGCCTTGTTGTCCTCCTGTGAGAGCTGATGCCATACCCTGCATTCCTTGCATATCTTGAACGCCTTGCATTCCTTGCATTCCTTGATAGGATTCTCCAGCTCTACCACCGAGTGATCCTTCAGTCATGCGACTGACGGCAGATTCGCCTAATCCTGCACCACCTCCCAAACCAGCCTGTCCCAAACCCTCTTGTCCCAAACCCTCTTGTCCCAAACCCTCTTGTCCCAAACCTGCTTGTCCTAAACCTGCTTGTCTTAAGGCCTCTTGACCCATGGCTCCTGCTTCCATGGCTCCTCCAATGGGAGACTGTTCCATGGATTCTTCTTGACTTTGTCCACCCAGTTGTTGTCGTTGTGCCCCTGCTAAGTCCTCAAGTCCTCCCATGCCGCCGCCTAATCCCTGGGATTCCCGTCCTCCGAGACTTCCGATTCCCATGCTGCTCTGCTGGGGGGCTGCTCTCATTTCATTCGGTGACATTTTATCTGCTTGGTGAATGAGGTTTGAAATTTCTGTAGAATATGTTTAAGAGAAAAACAATGTTATTAAAACAAATTAAACGGAATGGAATGCTACATACACTCTAAAAGTACCAATGGATAACAGAAAGTGTTTCAATCCGTGTTCTAGCAATACATGACCATTTTCAGTATAATGTTTCAGAAAATCCTAGGATAAAAGATCGCCTTATCCAAAAAGAGGCTAGATCAAGATTGTTAGTTAAATATATTTTTTGATATCTAAGCAGTACGCAATGCTATAGTATGTTTTATGCAAGAAATGTTGGACTGATGTATACATGTATTAGTAATCCCCTGCAATGTGAAATTTTATGAGGAAACTATTCTAAAGCATACATTTATGGTCAGAATCGTAATGTTACTTTGAGCCTCTGTTATCAGTTTTTCTGAAATTTGTTTCGGGATGCCAGGAGCTGTGTATTTATGACGTTTTACTGTCGTTTCAGAAGCAGAGTATTTGTTTGTGAAACCAACCTTGTTGACCAAAGTCAGAGGATTGGTCGGGTAAGTAAGGTGACGTGAGTCCTTGAAAGTCTCCTGCGTGGCCGGGGAATCATCATGCAAGCATGCAAAGAGAGACACATGCAACAAAACGTCTAGTTAGCCAACATTGAATCCAAAATTTTCTCACTCCAAAAGAAAATATTTAGTCATTTGCCAATTTTAAAGAAGTTTGTTTTCATTCATGATTGTCTAAACAATCCATTATAAATATGTTTGAGATGACTTTCTATATTTCAGATGCCAAACCTTTTGCTATTTCTAAGTTTCAGTACTTGACTGTTAACTGAATTATGTGGTAAGTTTTAACTTTGTAGTTTATAGCTTCCCCTCATGATCAGTCTATTGGACAAAAAATCGGAATGGGAGAAATTAGTCTGCAACGTCGTAAACGTGTCTGAAATATCCTAGCATGTACTTATCTTTGTTAGTTACATCTCAAAAACGTTTTTGAATGGTTGTCTAGTTAGAACTTCAGTGAATCCATACAGCATGAAGTTAAAATAAACAGAATTTATATTTCTAACAAACATCATATCCGAAAGAAATGCTCTGCAAACCTTGGTTGTCAGATGGACTGATGCTTTTTTGTTGTCCTCCCATGAATGCCATTTGTTGGCTTGCTCTTGCTCCTCCTTCAGGATTTGTGATCCTTGGTTGCATTCCTCCCGGCACATTCACCTATGTTGATTGAACAATTATAAATTTTATTCGTGTTTCTATTGTAATAACGAGAACAACCATAAGCACAGGTGCCACTAAGACACCGATTGCGAGGTTGTATGGACGATTGGTGTCAGGAGCGACGTACTAATCTAAATCGTGCGCACCAGGATGAAATGTCGTATTTGTAACCAGTATCGTACCCGTATGCCGATATAAGAGTCCCTGTGTTTCATAGCTCAGTTTGTGTCAGTATGTATTAAATGGCCGGCGTGCAGCTTTGGTCAACGGTTGAATTTTTATATGAGACGCTACTTTCTCGATGATTCTAATGTAGGCCGCTAACTGAGCGTCGTTGTTAACAATATTTAAACCACAAGGCGGGTCCTGAGTTCAAATCTTTTTCATTCATTCGCGATCAAATTACAATAGTCATACCAATAATATTATTACAATTTCTGCAACAACCAAAACACAGCGACACAAGAAGCAAAACGAAAGCCATTACTTGTACTGGTGATGAGGCTCCACCGACCACTGAAGCACCTCCATTGCCAATTGAAGCGGAACCACGAGAGGACTGGGACTCAGCTGCGATGGCACGTTGGATTTCATCAAGTTCATGAGCACTTTCAGAGGCGACCTGTGCTTGAATGCTTTGTTTCTGAAGGTGAGAAAAAAGTACCAGTCTTCTTTTGCGACCGCGCAAACTGCAGTTCTGCAGTTATTAATTATTCCTTTTTCCAAGTATTAGTATTTACAAATGTGAACACTGTAGGAGCACACATTTATATTAACTAGCAAAACATTGAACATAAATCCAACATTTCCTTTTTTCAATATAAAAATCTAACACCCTTATTTTAAAGAAATTCCAAGTTAAGATCTTCAACAGGCTTATATCCGTTACCTCTGCAGCATCCTGTCTCTGTATATTTGATGCCCAGTTGGCACCCTTTCCTGCATCATCCCACCCCGCTCCTCCTGCTCCTCCACCCCCTCCTCCGCCGCCGCCGCCAGCGCCGTATCCCTCTCCTGTCTCGTACTTCTTCTCTTCCTCTGCCTCCAAAGCCAGACGATCTTCAAGCCTGGTATCCTCTTTGTACTCATTGTTGCTTCCCCCCATGTCACCCACTCCACCCAAACCCAGCATCTTTCTCACTCCCGTAGGCTTTCGGTTCACTTTATGTTCTTTTACTCGCTTTATGTGAGGCCCTTCGTCGTCATCATTTACTGCAAAAAGGATATAACCAGGTCAAAACTATAATCGCTATACATCTCTGCAAAGCAAATGTTTTAAGTTTTACTTGTTAAAATAGATGCTAATGACTTTGCTAACAAAGACACAAAGGTATGTCACAAAAAGGTTTAACTAATAGAGTCAAAACCATAACCTAACAGCTTCACTAGCACTATAATACAAAATGGCTTTTACGTGGCATGAATTAAATTCTTTCTTAGACGTTTGTAAATTTTTCTATAAGACAAACAGAACTGTTAATCGTGCCTAATGACGCATGCGTCCTGACATGCAGAGCAGGCTTGTCATCCCCAGTCACGTGATCAGTGCTGCCGTCACTCTGTTCGGATGAGCCCTTGTTGCTCCTAACTCTTGATTCAGCCTTATGTCCGTGCCGCACTGCATCTTCAGCAGCAAGACTGGCGTCTAACTCAGCTCTTTGCACAGCTTCTTTTACTAAAAATACAAAAGCAAGTGGTCTTTTGATAAACGAGACAATTGGTGTCACTGAAGTGAGAAGACCTTTTCAGGGAGAAGATTTGAGCGTAACCAGTGAATCACGAGAAACCTTTTGTGTTGATGTTATTCATTGCAGATGTTGCAGCTGTTATTCAGTTGTTGAGATTCAATTTGTCTTCCCTCTGAGAAGCCATGCTGATCTTTTTACTATCTCTAACAGGCATGCATTATTTGGGTGTAAACTGTTACTGATCAATTGTGGTTGTGATCTCATGCACTGCTTACCAAATTAACGTACCTTTATCTTCCAGATTTATCGACTTTGAATTCTCTCCGTGCACTAAAAACAAATAAAATGGACATATTTTTTTATCCTATTTGCTGCCTTAGAACGGTTCGGAGCATTAATTGTTGTAGTTGAGAAATGAATGATTACTCAGAAAATGGCTTGCAGTCTTACTTACTCTCAGTCTACTTATGGAGGAGTTCATTTAGATCGAGACATATCGCCATTTTGCAAGCTCCTTCTGTCCTTTTCTTAGCAACATTGGATAGTGGTATTCTTAACATACATACCTTGCACTGCTTTAGCTTTCTCAGGAGTTTCAAGTGGAGCTGAGAACACTACAGAAAACATAAATAAAACATAACAATTACCGTAAACCTCCGAAAATAAGCGCCCCCGAATATAAGCTCACCCGAAAATAAGCCCCCCTAATTTATAACAAAAAATTCCTTCCAATAATAAGTCCCCCCGAATACAAGCCCATGGGGGTGTTTTAAGGATTGACCTGAGAATGATCAAGTTAGCATAGGAGGGATCAATGATTACACTATGCCAGAAGCTGAGCCAGAATTCCACTTAGACACTTCCACAGATGAAAGCGACGACGACTCAGATGAAGCAACTAAAGATGATCATTCAGATAAAACCGATTAAAGACTTTGTCAGTTTGTAACCATGTTGAACGATTTAATAAAGTTTGTTATTGATTGCATCTTCAGAAAATTCAATGACCGCAAATGACTCGCAAAATGTTAAGACGCAAAATGCTACCCAAAAATAGGCAAATATAAGCCCAGGGCTTATTTTCGGAGATTTACGGTAACTAAAAGTAAACACTCCTTGTATCTAAACATAGAGAGCACGGACATCGTGTACCAAATGAATCCTCCTTCAGCGTGCCCAATGGTGTTTCTAAGTCCAGTCTTGTACAAACTCCGGAATCCCTCGGTTTGTTAAAAAC
This sequence comes from Dendrophyllia cribrosa, assembly GCA_024195265.1. Lineage (NCBI taxonomy): Eukaryota > Metazoa > Cnidaria > Anthozoa > Scleractinia > Dendrophylliidae > Dendrophyllia > Dendrophyllia cribrosa. The sequence continues at coordinate 32,401,589 of JAJLRJ010000007.1, read as the reverse complement.
CCGAATTCTATATTAATTACCGTCCGTCGATTTCCTAATCCAGACTGTAAAATGTGCCAAATCCTACCTATGTCCAAAATGAAGCCACTTCCCACTTTGTACAGAGACCAATAACACAGCGTATACAATTTTGCATGGTAATGGACAACAAGTTTTAAATTTAAAAGTATAACTCCATTGCAGGTAGCTGCACATTATTCGGTTACCCAATGAATAAATACCGTCTTATGAACAGTATTAACAACCAATTTGCAGGAGTGCTTGTTAGAACCTGGTTTAGAGATCGGTAGTGGGTAGTGCCTACGGAGTGTTGCTACTTCAGGGGGTATCGACTCAGTCTGCCTACGCAAGATCCCATCTCAGCTGGCTCCGGCAGACTTACGCCGTCGTCGTAGCCGCCGTCGTACCGCTGGGTATCCTTTAGCTAAGCTAAGTTACCTGATACATAAAATTAACTGAACAATTCATTCAAGTTTGGTTAAATCATTGTTCGATTGAACTGAAACGCTAAAGTCTTACCTCTTAATGACGGACAACGGGAAAGCAACGACTCAATGTAGACCAGTTTACAAAGGTCGATGCCAAGCAAACGGCAAAGAAAATAGTTTAATTCTAAAACTGTTTTGCAGGAATTTACATTACGAAGCAAACACTGATTTAGGGAGGCTGGTATTACCAGTTCTAAAGATCTCCAGTTGCCTTTCTGTTTAACGCCAAAACCTTAGATGCGTATAAGTGATATCAAATATGAACAGCTGGAATGAAGTATGTAGAGACAACCGTTAAACTAACAAATTAAATTCAAATTTGGATAGAAAAACATTGTTAATTATCATTTAAAGATAAACACAAGAAACAAGACACAACTCGATCAATGTAGACTCCTCGTCTGTTGAGACCTTACGCACAGCAGGGCTGATGATCAACTTATTTCATGCTTGTTTCACAACAAGTGTATACAGACATTTATCTTTACTTTAAAGCCCGATATATCTTTAACTAACCTGCGTGCGACAAATATAGTGTCAGGCACGTAAGAAGAAGTCTTTTGTTCATCCCACGGCCTTCCTTGTTCGCTATTGTTTATTTATCGCAAATTTGTACCTGTTAACAAAACGATGGAAATTTATCACAAAAATTTATAGCTGTTAAAAAGTCAGGGCTGTTCCTTTGAGGAATATTAACATAAAATAGCGTTAAAGCCTAAAGCAAATACCGACGGTATCCGCTGAGGCAGCCATTTCTTAAACAAAGAATCTCCCTCTTTAGCGAGCCACCATTCAAGGTTGACCAACAGAAGCAGGTCTCTCTTACTTTGTTTGTAATAACTATTCATTGTTTATAAACAAAGCTTGCTTTCCCCGTCAAGACACCATCCTGCTGTACAATAATAAGCTTCGTGTGGCCAAAATATCAATCGGAAAGGGACTTACCTTTCAAAAATAAAAATCACGAACAAAGACGGCTTGGGAAACTTTTCCTATTTGGTCATTTCCGATCAATGACGTCATAAGCACCAAGGAGTCCCTTTAAACTATTACCCAGATTAAATATTTACCACGGTGCGCTTCAAAGCCGTTCGATCTAAGAAATCAACATTAATCCATAACTGGAGAAATGTCGATCAAGCGGGATAAGAATTGTGCTATTACATTAATAGAAGTTAAGGCATTAATTGCTGAAAATAATGTTTATTGTCGAATACATTTTCCGTTTTTATGCTTCAGGAACGCTTAAACTGTACTCATTGTTTCGTGTTTTCTCACCTGCTAACTTTAAAGACTTGACCATTCTTGCACATAAACTCTTTTATACTAGGTGGTCTTGGAGAGGTCAGAAATGTTACATGAAGGTACTTTGTTTTCACGAGTTATTCGTTATTGCAGCTTTATAATTAAATAAAAATGAACATTTCCTTGAGTGCCAATCCAGCTTTGTTGGTTTGCTATAACCTACTTCACTAGTGTTCCTGTGGAGCGCAGAGTTCCCCGGCCCTCTTTTTATTTCCCGAAGGGCAGAAAACATTTTCATATGGAACCCGTTTCACTCCTAAAAAACCTCTCCACCCCCCCCCCCCCCCCCCCCCCCCCCCCGCCTCCAACCCCCTCCTCCTTTTTTCCTCTGGGCCCCAGGCTTATAAACCTAGATCCTCCAGTGTACTTGTTTGTCCGTTTGTTCATTTTCTTCTCCTCGCACCAAAAACTTTCGCATTGATATAGAGTGAGATATTTTTTACGTATTTTTATGGTCAGTGTTGTCTATCTCAGTTAAGTCAAGGAAAGGGAAATAAAAGAAATAAAAAAATAAAATGCATTGAGGCATGTCACAACCACCGCAAACAATCACGCATTAGTCAAAGCACCATCGCGAGCTAAGCAGAATGTGTGTAAACACTGCATGGGCCCATCACGTTAACTCTTTGCAAATTTAAAACATAATAATTTTAAGACCTTCAAGAACATGTATTGCGGTAATGTTGATACTGAAACGCCTATTTCCATTTGATAATTTTCATCTGTATTGTACAAAAACTCCCATGATTTCATCATCAGGAGTCTGTGCAGATACTAGCATTTTGTATATTTGCTGCTCTAAAATCCGAGTGTAAATAAAGTGTATGTAGCACGAGAATTTAGTTTTATCGACTGAGTCGATAAGGTAAATTGACCACCGTAAAAAGATTCAAATAGCTGACGTTTCGAGCGCTAGCCCTTCGTCGGAGCGAATCAAGGAATTGTGGGTAGTGTGTGGTTTTATATAGTAAGCGGTGGAGCTACGCTATTGGTAGAAATTTGGTGACGTGAAAAACAAATGTAGATTAGTTGAATGAAAAGCGTTCGTTGATTCCGTGGGGTTTGAGAGTGCCGATTTGAAAGATGATTTTTTGTTCTAGGTTTTTACGGCTTTCTGTGTTACCCTGGTGTAGGGAAAGGCCGCAGATTGTCATGTGTTGTTTAGAATGGTTAGTAAGATTAAAATGGCGCGCGACTGGTTTGGATGCGTCTTTGTCATTTTTTTCAACGTCTCGGAGATGTTCACGAAAACGGTCGCCCAGTCTTCTCCCTGTTTCGCCAATGTATATCTTTTTGCAAAAAGTACATGTTATGCAGTAGATAACATTTACGGAGGTGCATGTAAAACGATCAGTGATTTTAATAGATCGTTTGGGTCCTGTTATTTTGTCCGCGTTGTGAATGAAAGGACAAGTGTTACATCGTGTGCGTGTGCATTTGAAAGTTCCCGGTACATCGTCAGATTTCAGTGCGCTCGTAACTAGAAAGTTGCCAATGTTTTTGTCACGTTTGAATGAAATTAGTGGGGGTTGTGAAAAAATTCTGCCAGTTTCGGGGTCGTTTTGGAGTAATTTGAAATTTTTTAAAATGATGCTTTTGACTGTGTTGTTGTGTGGGTGGAAAGTGAGGGTGAATGGAATTCTCTCGTTCTCTTCCTTCTGTGGCGTTTGTAGTGCTGATTGTCTGTCGATCTGTTGTGCACGTTGTTGGCCCGTATTAACAACAGAGTCAGGGTACCCACGTTTCTTGAAAAACTGGCACATTTCTTCTGATTTGTTGGAAAAATCAGAGTCATCACTACATAGGCGTCGAAGTCTGAGAAATTGAGATTACGGAATGGCGTTTTTAACGTGCGATGGATGTGAGGATGAATGTAACAGATAACTGTGGGAATCTGTAGGTTTGTAGTGCACACTTGTGGATAAACTGTTACCGTTGATTGAAATATTAATGTCAAGAAAAGCGACTGAGGTTTCGGAAATTTCCCAGGTATATTTTAGAGCGGGATGAAAAGTATTGACAGAAGTTATGAATTGATTAAGTTCCTCTTTACTAGAAGAGGTAGCGCCAATGCAATCATCGATGTAGCGGCCGTAGAGTTCGGGTTTGGTTCCGTGGTACTGATTAAAAAATTTGTCTTCGATGTGGCCTACAAAAAGGTTAGCGTAGCTTGGTCCCATTTTGGTGCCCATGGCGACTCCATTTACTTGTTTGTAGTAGTTTTGGGAAAATGAAAAACAGTTAAGTGTCAAAACTAATTCGGCTAAGCGGAGCAGTGTTTCTGAGCTTGGGTTTTGAATGGAGCGCTGGTCGAAAAAATATTTTAGTGCTTGAAGTCCTTCGTCATTGGGGATGACGGTATATAAAGAGGTAATGTCCATAGTGAAAATTAATTTGTTTTCGCTGGGAAAACTGAAATCCCGGAAAATTTCGAGTGCGTGATTGGTGTCCTTAATGTACGAGGGTAGTGATTTGACAATGGGGGCCATGATTTTGTCTAAATAGCTAGAAATTAGTTCGGTAGGACAGCTACAAGCGGAAACAATTGGTCGGCCCGGATTGTTTGGTTTATGAATTTTAGGTTTGAAATAAACGCGTGAGGTTCTAGGAGTAGTGATGATGAGATTGTTGGCGGTAACTGGTAATTGTTGTTTAGTAATGAGGTGTTGGATAGTTTCTTTGACAATTTTTTGGTTGGTAGAAGTGAGATCTTTATCAACTTTGGCATAGAAAGCGGTGTCAGAAAGTTGCCGAAAAGCCTCTTGTCGGTAAAGGTCGGTCCGCCAAACAACTACCGCCCCGCCTTTGTCGGCCGCTTTGATAACAATGTCGCGTCGTTTGCTAAGACTTTTGAGCGCTGCCCATTCTCCTGTTGAAAGGTTGGAAATTTTGGTGTGGCGGTTAAATTTAAGTTTTTGGACATCGTGACGACATTTTTTGACGAAAAAATCTAGAGAAGAAAACTGGCCCTCTGGGGGAGTCCATTTTGATTTGCGAACGTTGAGTGTTTCAAAAACATCTTTTTCCGAGGTTTTTCCAATCACGCACTCGAAATTTTCCGGGATTTCAGTTTTCCCAGCGAAAACAAATTAATTTTCACTATGGACATTACCTCTTTATATACCGTCATCCCCAATGACGAAGGACTTCAAGCACTAAAATATTTTTTCGACCAGCGCTCCATTCAAAACCCAAGCTCAGAAACACTGCTCCGCTTAGCCGAATTAGTTTTGACACTTAACTGTTTTTCATTTTCCCAAAACTACTACAAACAAGTAAGTGGAGTCGCCATGGGCACCAAAATGGGACCAAGCTACGCTAACCTTTTTGTAGGCCACATCGAAGACAAATTTTTTAATCAGTACCACGGAACCAAACCCGAACTCTACGGCCGCTACATCGATGATTGCATTGGCGCTACCTCTTCTAGTAAAGAGGAACTTAATCAATTCATAACTTCTGTCAATACTTTTCATCCCGCTCTAAAATATACCTGGGAAATTTCCGAAACCTCAGTCGCTTTTCTTGACATTAATATTTCAATCAACGGTAACAGTTTATCCACAAGTGTGCACTACAAACCTACAGATTCCCACAATTATCTGTTACATTCATCCTCACATCCATCGCACGTTAAAAACGCCATTCCGTATTCTCAATTTCTCAGACTTCGACGCCTATGTAGTGATGACTCTGATTTTTCCAACAAATCAGAAGAAATGTGCCAGTTTTTCAAGAAACGTGGGTACCCTGACTCTGTTGTTAATACGGGCCAACAACGTGCACAACAGATCGACAGACAATCAGCACTACAAACGCCACAGAAGGAAGAGAACGAGAGAATTCCATTCACCCTCACTTTCCACCCACACAACAACACAGTCAAAAGCATCATTTTAAAAAATTTCAAATTACTCCAAAACGACCCCGAAACTGGCAGAATTTTTTCACAACCCCCACTAATTTCATTCAAACGTGACAAAAACATTGGCAACTTTCTAGTTACGAGCGCACTGAAATCTGACGATGTACCGGGAACTTTCAAATGCACACGCACACGATGTAACACTTGTCCTTTCATTCACAACGCGGACAAAATAACAGGACCCAAACGATCTATTAAAATCACTGATCGTTTTACATGCACCTCCGTAAATGTTATCTACTGCATAACATGTACTTTTTGCAAAAAGATATACATTGGCGAAACAGGGAGAAGACTGGGCGACCGTTTTCGTGAACATCTCCGAGACGTTGAAAAAAATGACAAAGACGCATCCAAACCAGTCGCGCGCCATTTTAATCTTACTAACCATTCTAAACAACACATGACAATCTGCGGCCTTTCCCTACACCAGGGTAACACAGAAAGCCGTAAAAACCTAGAACAAAAAATCATCTTTCAAATCGGCACTCTCAAACCCCACGGAATCAACGAACGCTTTTCATTCAACTAATCTACATTTGTTTTTCACGTCACCAAATTTCTACCAATAGCGTAGCTCCACCGCTTACTATATAAAACCACACACTACCCACAATTCCTTGATTCGCTCCGACGAAGGGCTAGCGCTCGAAACGTCAGCTATTTGAATCTTTTTACGGTGGTCAATTTACCTTATCGACTCAGTCGATAAAACTAAATTCTCGTGTTTCATCCCCCCACCGACGCAGCACCACAGTTTCTCTAGAAACTAACCCCATTCATTTAAAGTGTATGTAGTCTTTATAACGGACAACAAGAAGATTTATTGTGCAAAAAAAAAGTTGACGGTTTTATCATTTCTGTTCCACAAACCTAAAAGATGTATAAGAATTAGAGTTAATGAGGTAAAAAGGTGGGAATTTAATTGATCCTCAGGGAATACAAAACATTTTTGGGGTCAGCAAGAACCACTCAGATCCAGATCCCGGCGCGTACGAGTTGGGATTCCGAGTGAAAATTACACAGAATGAAAAAATTTCGGCCCTTTCTGTCGGACCCCTAGCCGCTTCCCCTATATCTACCACTGAGGAGAAAAGGAGCATAATCGCGTGGGGCTAATATTGACGGAGGAAAACTGTCCCAATTGAGATTCGACTGTACATGCATTTTATGTCACTGACTTGTCATAGGCTTAGAAGTGGGAAGGGCACATTAATCCTAGATAGTTTAGATGACGACTGGCAATGGTGAAACTTTCTGGATTCAAACGCAAAGGAGCCTTAAAAGTTAACATGTTGATTTTGGTTCCCTTTTGATGATGATAACAGGTTACATTGACCTTTCGCCTTTTTAATTAAAAAATATCAGCGACATAATATGGTTGTGATACACCGATCCGACTCGGCACTTCATATAGGAAAAGTGGGCTAAAAGGTCTTAATTTCTAAAGTTCAGTCGAGCAAGACAAGAGCCACTGTTGTTACTTTTCGAAGCGAATAAAGAACAGAAGAAACCTGCAGCGAGTAAAGAATCCAACAAGTGGCTTGTGTTGGTGGCAAAACATTACGTCATAAATGCAAGAGGAGTCAATGTAGCCGGTATATCGCAAAATGAATAACAAGAAATCACGGCGTTTGCGAGTGGGATTTCTGTGTTGAAAGCGACTGCTTATTTTTTTGACGAAGGCAATCGGCTCAGGTAGGTAAACATATTCGTTCTTTTGAATAACTGAGATCATTGTTCAGCGACAGGTGCCATGAAGTGTTTGATTTCAGTTCCTCTTTATAACTCAATACCACTGAAATCAACACGACGCGTGCTGTGGAGTGTAGCAGGTGTCTTTACTTCACTTCTAACTGAAGTTTTACATTTAGAAGAACCAAACCTGCAAATATTTCTTTATTTTTAAGTGCACATTCCGTTAAGGTTAACTGCCCGATGACTATACAAACTTTTGCTTTAATTAAACACACTAACTTGGCATTTATTTCGCCGTCCCGGTTGCTATGTGACAATGTTGTTTCGTTTCAGTTTAGGGTAGGACATTTCGCTGCGCATGATGCTTTGCTTACAATGAAGTGGATGGTATTAACAGCAGTGATTGTTTGTGTGGAGGTGGTCGCTGCGGGTAAGGTTAAATTAAGTTTATTCGCCTCATTGATATTCATTGTTTAAAAACGCTTCGTTTAACACAGTCAGTTTTGACTGGTACTAATTCCATGGGTTGCATTTACTAACTCGTTCAGTCGTGAAAACGTTTCTAAATACTTCTTCTTTATTCTGCATTCCATACCCTCTCGTTAGTTTGTCAGTTTGGGCTCGTTACGGTGTCACCTACCTCGCCAAGAACAGTTAGGGTGAAAACGAGATGCATAACATGTCCAAAGGATGTCTTCATTAGTTTTTTGCACAGTAGTAGTCGTGAGGACTTGGAGCAGTTTTGAAAGTAATCAGTTGGGCTATTAACACAAATAATTAGAACTCGAGCCAAATATATGTAGCCGGTGCCAAGCGCGGAAGAACCAGTGCGAGCCATTCAGGATTGGTTTTGGTTTTACTTCTGATTGGTCGAGAAAGTGGCACAAGATTTATTGTATTTGTTTTATCATTGTCACTGAAACGCCCCGTAAGGGGAGTGTCAATGAAAGTATTGTTTTGTATTGTACCTTATCGTACAAATCGAACTGGGGCTAAGGATCTTTCCTTGCGCCATACACTTAATCCATAACTCAGTCAGTTAAAGGCGTTAAGATACGCTATGGTGGCTTTCTCAGTCGTTATTATCCTTATCCAAAACCATGAGGAGTGCTCTTACAATAGATTAACAACCTATTTGGCAAGAGATAGAGTTCTTGTTGTCTTTTCCGGATATGGACAATCGACTGAAATAAATACTGGATTGATGGACACGAAACTGACTAAGTCGAGATCATCTACGAATGTAAAACGATTGTCTTTAGCGTTCAGTTGGCTTTAAAGGGGCTATTTCACGGAATTAATTTAGCCCTTTGTGATAAAACTAAAACTGACTAGAAACACTGTAGGAACCTTAGAGCTCGTACACGAAATGCTCTTTTTAAGTCTGACAGAAAGACATCAAGTGATTTCTCGAAGGCAAAACAAACCATATTCGATTGTAGCAAATTTAAAAGAGGAACAACATTTATTAAATGTACCCGAATAACTCCTTTCGTAGCCAAAGACCCTTTTATTATTGTGAGTGCACTCGATTAAATTGATGCAAATATGTCTTTTAGAAATGCCACCTCACATTAATGGGCATTGTAGAAGCTAAACTAATAAGAAGCAGTTCACGTACCCTCTTTTAATTTCTAGGCTCTGTTGGAAGGGTGCTGAAGCGGGAGATCAAAATTGACAGACGAAGCCCGTGGGAATATGGTGATTATCGTTCCCACTATGAACAACGTACCTATTACTGACTGCAATACTTACTAACTTCATTTTCTATTCTTTCGTTTTTTCATGTTTCTTAACTTATTACCAGCTCCCACCTTCAAAATAAATCAAAGATACCCGCAAGGCTTCAAAACAGAGATTACTGAAGATTGTATGCTACAAACTGGAGGAGGCTTTATAATGCACTTTTTTCCCTTATTTTTACTTTTCATTTTTTAGCTATGCTTAAACATCTTCTAGGAAACCCAAAGGGAAATCGTAAGTATGCATACTGATACCTCTCCTTTGTTATCGTGTTTATATATTCTTCTGGTCGAATACAGCCGACAAACCAGACGATCTTACACGTTGGTCGCGGAGAAGTTAATCGCCAGCGAAAATCGCAAGTCAGATTTCGGCGATTTCGATCACTGGCGAAAACGGGCACACCTGGCGATTTTCGCCAATTGCTGCGACGAGCGTATAAAATCGCCTAATGTGCCGCTGGCTTTAGGGTACTGACTGCGTCTTAATGTCTCCATCTACAGCAAATACAGCAGAGGCCTTAAAAGGAGAAAGGAGAACAACAAGGCTTCATCGGTTATGTTCGGGTAAAATAAAACTGCGAGATGAATGGACAAAAGACAAATCAATTTATGACAAAATAATCTGCGGGATGTTTACTAGAAAAGACGAATACAAGAAACACGAAGAGCATGTGGCAAGGCTGTTAGCGGGACAATCAAAGCATAAAAGTTTAGATGAACAGAAAGCTGAACTCATTAGAGCTGTGAATGAAATGGTGCATGCCGCTGGGCCAATTCCTATTTTGAATATTAAAGGATAATGTTCAACAGGACCGTACCCAGACTATCATGACAGGCGAGGCAAAAAAACGTATGGTGGTGGCAGGGGGGGGGGGGGAGGGGGCGAGGAAGGGGAAGGATTTTCCGTCTGGTAACAAATCTTCGTAAATCCGCCAAAGGGAGAATATTGACCAGCTTAGTAGCTAATGGCAATGTCTTCAAGGATGACATTTGTCAGCCTCCAGCGCTGCCAATTAAAGTTCTTTATACTGAATCGCACTTTTCCTCTGTAGTGCTACAGAGAGCGGCACGGTTAAAGCAAGAATGAACTGGCAATGAACTGCAGCTACAACAAGACTGAGTACAAATGCGCTGCTTCGCCGGGCTTCTACATTGCACATAATATTTTGCTTTTGGGAGTTAAGCTAAAATGCGCGAATACATCAACGCCTGGCACATGTCGTCTTAATGAAAAGTATTAAATGTACACTTACAGGTGTTTTATAGTAACACAGGGAGCTCGGAGCGTGTTACAGTGTGGGGTACTAAATCGGTTACGTATGCGTGAATCACCCAGGGGGAGCGGGGGGATCAGCCCCGGAACAACCTTAAATTTATTTCTTATGAAATGGCTGAAAATGCGTCTAGAAGGGTAAAGCATATGGAAATTTTTAAATGGTACTGACAACAAAGCTGCAAAACTTGAATTATAAAAATGGAAACATACGGCCTATACTGTCTTTAGCTACTGAATATCCGGCAAGTTAGGTATGGACCTATTCAAGGGCTCAAACGCAATTTTTTAAACTTGGATGACCAATCGTGTGCAATAAGAATATATGACTGATAAGACGACTCATGAAATATTACATATATATCTGAAATTCAAGATTTGATATTTCTTTTAAGGATTGTCATTACGGCCAGCTAACCATATCGCTAGCTGCTTCAAGAAGGTCAATTGTGATTAAAGCGAAAGCTATAATCATAGTCAAAATTGTTGGGAAGGTTAGCGGTTTTCACCATTAATTTCTCCACTCTCCATTTTACATTGGAAAGAGGTTGGGGAAGGGGGTGGGAGCGACCTAGAAGATTGACGAATGATTCTTATTTTACATTAAGAGAACATTGATGAAATTCAGCAGTAATGCTATTCATTTTTACAACCTTCCCAACTACTTCTGTCTGCAATTGTAGCTTGGGCGTTATTCTCACTAGCAAACCGAAGCAGACATGTCAATGGAAAGTCGGCACCATCGGGAATATAATCGCAGAGGTTATTTGTTCTCTTCTCTGGAAGCCGGCCTACTCACGTTCAATCCCTATTACATTAATGAAATACTGTAGTCTGTCACATCAGTTTTTTCCCTGATCCCAAAGGATTTAAAAGAATTCATAAGGTTGGGGGAAATGTCAAAATTCGAGATTCAGACGAGACAAGCTTCATGCCAGCTATGGCCCTGTTCAGCCGTAATAATATAACGCGACGTTTGTAAAATGTGACAGAAACAAAGAAGCAGTGCCTATAATACATTGGAATCAACAAAGCTTGTGTGGTGGTGAATCATATGATCGGCTACAATTGTATGTCTGTTGCGAGCTCCGTGAAATGTAAGAGGATTTATGGAACCTTATAACCTTGTGGCTCCTAAATAGCTCAAGGGTTACGCATTGATAAATGTTGTTCAACTTTTTTACACGTTATCTTTTTGACGAGCATCTTATGTAGACCTCACACACAAAACGACGATGATCAATTCCGTTTTTAAGAGTTCTACTACAAAATAAACGGCGAAATTGCCCTCGCAAAATCGAACGATAATTTTGCTTTCCCAGCAAATACTACGTTTTCTTTGAAGCTAAGTTGAAAATGTTTTTAGCAGGAAGAACGCAGGATAAAAGGTCAACAAAATCATTAAACAAGGACAGAGAAAAAAAAATGTCAGTGTTTTTCGTTCTGTGCATGCATCATCATTCCTCATAGAACGCTTCACTGAGAAAGGAATATGGCATTTGTGGCTATACTGTAGATTGTGTTTTTAAGTATAAATTTAGAGAAAGGAATGCTGAAACTACAGTGGAAAGTAATCATGTTTCTCTAAATCCTGGCTTACTTCGCCATATGATGAATGAAGAAGGCAGTTTGTTTTTAGTGTCATGCATGTGTGTGATGGACAAGATAAAAACAGGTTGGTAACCATGTCTGCTGGGACAGCAACTCCGAAAAATACAAATACATGTTCAAGATACCAAAAATATAGGGAATAACTTTTGTTCCTGTATGAATCATGTGAGAATTATTTCTCTACTAACAGAAAACAGTTCGGCTGAGGTGTAAGGAGCCTAACCTTAGTAAACGTTTCGTCACCAAGAAAATAAGCTCCCGAAACAAACAAACAAACAAACAAATCTGGTGCCACTTCCTCCATTGCAGCACGGAGCTGAATAACGGAGGACCAGAGAGGTGAGATCGGACGTCAGCATATAAGGTGCAAATAGCAGCCGCTTCAGTCCATGTCCTCACCCCACCCACCCAGACCAATGACGGCAAAGTCAGATAGCCATGTCATCGGAAACTCCGTGCTCTACGGAGTATAGAGACTTCACAATATCCCGTATGGGGAACTTGGTGTCATTACTCTTTTCCCGTTCTATCTATCGCTTTTTTCAAAAGTGATCAAATACAATTAGATGCTCCAAATGTGGCAGCTCGAAGCCAACGCCTTTTCAAATTGACAAAAAAAAGGCCAGTCTGCTAGTGGATTGAAATGCTACGGTCCATGATAAGATTTGAGCTATAAGTAAAACAACTCAAGCAAAAGAAAAACAGTCAAAATAGATTTATAATAATTTATTATAGACCTACATTCAAAAAACCTTTTATCCATCAATACATCAAAATTCCTTTTTTCATTGAAAATTTAATAGTTTTATCTTCTCGTCTTGGTTATGGACGAAATAATTTGCAACGTTTCATGAAATATATAATTCATTGCTAAGAACATATATAAAATGTGGGTCCCAAGTCCACTGTTGCCATGAAGCTATGTTCTTAGCAATGAATGCAAGGTTGACACTGCAGCAAAGCGGCAGATGCATTGGTTACTAATACGACTAATAAAACTAGTCTTCTTCAGGGCCAGCTCTAAATAATCTGCCCTCTAACTGCAGTGCCAGTCTTAAGTTCGGTTTCGTTTACACTTCCAGTGACGTCTGACTCGAGCATCTCTAAAGAGATTAGTCTAAAAAAGCACTTAGCTCGTTTTATTTATGTTTATATATTTTTTACGCAGTAAAATATATCTATTATCGACAAAACCCATTAAGTCCAAGAAATATTTGAATTTGAATTTTTCTTTTTAGTGCAAGTCTAGATCTGGTTAAAGTTAATGATGGTGCTTCATCTTTCGTGATCCTTTTCTGGCCTTTGTTATTTTAGCTTTCTTATGACTGTCCTTTCTGCTACTTTTGCTTTTAAACTCTCTTCTAAATAAACCATTACCCATACCCCCCATACTACTTGACATACTCGGATCTTGAACTTCTGGCATCCCTTCCATTCCATTACCACCCATTCCTACAAATCCAGCAATTGCTTCATTTCCTCCCATCGGACTCAACCCTCCTTGGTATTCTGGAAAACCCTCCATCGGCGAAGGGCCTCCTATTCCTCCCGGCATGTCTTGCATCGGTCCCAGTCCTCCTAATCCTCCCGACATATCATTCATCGGACTCTGTCCTCCAGCTCCTCCTGGCATATCATTCATAGCACCAAGTCCTCCAGCCCCTCCTGGCATATCATTCATCGGACCCAGTCCTCCAGCGCCACCTGGCATATCATTCATCGGACCCATTTCTCCAGGCCCTCCTGGCATATTATTCATCGGACCAAATCCTTCTGGTCCTCCCGGCATATCTGGCATGGAACCCATTCCTGCTGGTCCTCCTGGCTGATCCTGCATTTGACCCATTCCTCCCATACCTCCACCTTTTCCTGACATTCCATTCATTTGATTCATCCCACCCATTCCCATTCCCATTCCCATTCTTCCCATTGTCCCCATTTGTCCCATTCCTCCCATTCCATTCATTCCAACCATACCACCCATCATCCCTGCCATCCCCCCTCCCATACCTCCACCTCCTCCTACACTTGGCTTTCCACCCATTCCATTAGCATTTTTCCAAGCGCTGCTAAATTGGTTTTGCATCTGTTTTTCAATGGCCGACATCGCTTTCTGTTGCATTTGTTTCATCGCAGAATTGTAAAACATCTCTGGTGTTGCTGCATCAGTACTCACACCTATGAAATTACAATGACACGAAATTACTACTAAAATTGCTTTCCATGCATGCTTCTACTTCGACCTCAGTGAGACATGTATATCAGAATTGCTGTCTGATCGGAAATATGAATAATTTGCTCATAAATGAACTGAAATTGTCATTTTTTTATTTTATTGCGACTTCTGATGCAAGCGTGAAACACTGACTGATTCTTCATTATACTACATCTGTATAGGTAAGAATCGGAAATTCACTTTTATGAATAACCAGGTTCAAGAGAGGTTCAAGCGTTTTTATTAAACTATCAATAAAATATTAAAATTTTAAGCTTTTTACAGATAAACGTTTCGGTTAGGGCAAAAACTGTTAACGTTTTCAATGATAAAATTAATTACTCGAAAGACCAAAATACAAATTTTGAATTTGAAATGAGATGGAGGTATCTACAAATTGTGCCCAAGCTGTCACTTTCGAAGACAGTCCAAGTTTTATCCAAAGACAGTCCTTCCATGGCAATTTCATTATCATTTAAACATAAAATGCCTCGGCGATTTTCTGTTGATAATTTTAGAAAGAAGAGAGTTTCATGCACGATACACGTGGTTCTCATTGCTTCCTGCTGTGTCGTTTACCTGTTGCCTTTCCTCGCTTCTCAGTCACATCTTTCTTTGATTGCACCGTAACTTTGTCTTTGCCTTCTTTGCTTGATCTGTGGCTGCTGTACTTTATTTTGTCTTTCTTTTTGGGTTTTTCAACTGTTTCTATTTTTGTTTTTCTTTCATAAGGTGCATTATAGCCGTCATCCATTTCGTTCTCAGGGCCTTCGTCGAACGGCTCCTCAAAGGCAGCACGTCCACGAGCAGGAACAAAATAATGCTCTTCGTCGTCATTATCATCGCCATCCACATCGTCTTCGAAGTCGTCATCGTCGCTAAAGTATCGGTGTCTGCGGAATGGACGGACATAAGGCATCCGCTCCCGATCTTCGTACGCCAAGGGAACTTTATCTCGCCCAACTGCAGGTTCATCGATCATGGGGTACATTGGTCCCATGGCTGCCCTGAATCCTCCTCCAAATCCTCTTGTGTAGAAAGGATTCCCTCTATTGAGGTAGGCCTCATTGCCTCTGAGTAAGTCTCTTTGATAAGCATTGTTATCAAAACTCTCCATTTCACCCATGTCTGCCATACGGTTGCCATACATTCCTGCCATTCCCATGTCTCCCATTCCTCCGAATCCAGCCATTCCTCCCATACCTCCCATCCCTCCCATCCCTCCCATGTCCATTCCACCCATACCACCCATACTATCCATTCCACCGCCCATTCCACCGCCCACTCCACCGCCCATTCCACCGCCCATTCCACCACCCATTCCACCACCCATTCCTTCCATATTTTGCATACCTCCCATTCCGCCCATACCCCCCATTCCTCCCATTCCACCCATTCCACCCATTCCTCCCATGCCACCAGACATGCCGGGCATTCCCTTGGCAGCTGACATGGCGGCCTTAAACTGGTTCTGCATCTGTTCTTGTATCACTTGCATAGCTTGGGCTTGCATTTGCTTCACCATCGGGTTATCGGGCTCCTCAGAGCTGTCTTTGTCTAAAAGAGTAATATGAAATGGAGTTTTCGGTTAACCTAGTATATATTGAAACAAACTGAACTTTTCTTTAGCCATGCAATAGGCTTTTAAAAGTTGAACATTACCTTCCTCTTGGCTTGGAGCTTCACTGGGTTCCGCTATGAAGAAAGAAAAAGCAATGGGTATATAATGATCTAAATATAACACGTTTCTTTGGTTCGACAGTTTCCAGACCAGAAATAATTTTTCTTTTTTAATCTCAGATTATGACAACAACATGTAAATTTATACCTAATACCTATTATTGAACTAGCTTGTTCGGTTCCCACTCAACAAAACTGGTGTCGTTGCGTGGCTGAGTGGCTGATTCAGAGATCTTTACCGGTGGGGATTTATACCCCTGACAGGGTCTTCCATGCAACAAAGGTCAAAGAGTGGGTCCAAACGAAAGTCAGTCTCCTGGTTCTCCAGGTGCAGGGATTGGGCTTGAGGTTAACAATCTCATTCCGTAAAAAATATTTGGTACGGAAACAAACAATAAGTTGTTCGGTCCGTATAGTAGGGAAATATTAAACAAAGAACGGGAGGCCGTCTGTATTTTCCCAATCAAACCAAACAAGCTACTCCAATAGAGGTTTTATTGTGGCTCTTTTTGTACCAACCATTTTAATACGATTGCCCAAAACTGTAGGTCAGACACATAAGAAAAGCTTTCTATTTTATTCAAGACAGTCAACATTTTAGAGAAATTTTCGTAAACACGCAAACGGTCCATCTTAGAGGCATATATCTGAATATTTAGGCCAGGCCGCTCAGGAAACACATCACTGCTGCTTTTCAACAAATTCAGGCATATAATATAATATATTTAGAATTTCACTTGATCTTTTTATTTAATTATTAATTGGAAAGGTAAAGAGTAAGCTCATCCTGTATTGTTACTGCTATGAGTAAAGTTAAATGAATGAATGAACGAATGAATGAATCCGGATATTTAGCGTTAAGAATAACTGTGAATACTGAAAGTAAATATAAGTAAATAATTACAAATGTATAATGAAGTAAAGTATTTAAATTAAAGTTAAGTAAGATAAAGTTAGGTAACTGGATAAAATAAGGTGAATTAAAGTAAGTGATGGCGAATATTCATGACCATTCTTACCTTGTGGAGTAGGAGCCTTTGCTTCATCATCTCCCCCACCACTCTTACTGTCATCAGACATCCCTACAGGCACTACAGGAGGCGCTTCTCCATCAGATCCACCTGGAGTAATCTTAAGATCTGGTGGCAGCTTAGGATGGTCAGGTCCTGCAGCAATGGCAGCATAAGGATCTGATTTATTTCTGTTGGGCTCTTTAGGCTCCATCGCAGAACCGCTTCCATCTTCGGAATCATCAACACGTTGGTTGTTACTGTTGTTTAGCCCTGCCGATATGTTAGGAAGAACTGCGTCTACTAAATGATCAAGTGCTTTAAGCGTTGATGTACTGTTGATGTCTTGAAATTGGGAGGCGTTCTTGATTCCATCTCTAACTTTACTGAGTGGAACGCCTGTCGATACTTTACTGTCAGGTTTACCGATTTGGTTTATTTGTGCAGCAAAGTTAGTAAATTCCTTTCGATCAGGCATCACACTACCAGGCTTGGCGCTTTTTAGCTTATGAAACAGTTTTAGTAAGTTTTTGTGAATGCTGGTCTGAAGATTTTTTATTTTATTTTTGTCTTTGCCCGGTAGAGAGCTGCTATCTTCGTCATTTTCACAGTCGTCTTGCTGGGAAGACTTCTTCACAACTTTGACTACCATGTCACCGGGAAGAGATTTTTGATGAGATTTAGAAGACAAACTGCGAACTGAGTTAGCACAACCTATAAAAATATTGGCGAAGAAGAAAAAATGAGAAAAAAGTGAAAAAACTTCCCATTGTTTTCGATACGTTCTCTTGCTGCACGTCAGGTGCACTCACATCTCAAACAAAAATCCCGTGGCTGTTATTAAACAATGTTCAAATTTTGTTTGTTGTGATATTTTTATATTGATATAATTTATCATTTGCAGAGTAACAACTATTTTCTACTTACAATCCATGAAATATTTTCCCTTGCATGCGATTGGTCAAAATGCGTCTCGTGGCGCAGAATACTTGTATAGTGTGACCAACTCCTTGTAATTCAGCCGATAGGCTGCAAGAAGGTGTCGATATATAACTATCACTATCACTAACCTAAGGATATTTATCCTGCAAAACAGGCGCTTTTGCACTGAAGGATATCGCGCGTCATACAATGTATATTCTGTCATTACGTCCAAAGCCCTACATGGGTTTATGCCAGATAAAGATTGTTACAAAACAAAACAAAGGTTGTATTTTAAAATATCTAATTACTGAAATACCTTTTAAAGATCTGCCATTTGACACGTCTGCAAAAAAATAGAAAGAAGGAAAAGTGATGTTTTTTTTAGTTGGAAGCATCTGAAGTTGAGTTGAATATGGCTGCTTTCATCATAATTTTTTTCCGTACGGTATTTATTTTAGATAGCTTATTCTGCATTTTACTGAACATTTCATTAACCGACGACTTGAGGGAAAGCTGCATCACGTAACTGTAAGCAGTAACAGAGTAATGAAGATGGCGCGTAACTTTGGCATAAGCGATTTGAAAAACTGCCTTCCTCCCTTCCCCCACCCATCAAACCACCCATCCACCCATAGTAAGGCATGCTATCCTTTAGGGCATCCATAGTAAGGCATACAAGCCCTCAGGACATCTATAGTAAGGTATGCTAACCCTCACGGCATCCATAGAATGTTAGGTATCTAACTTCAACTACTAAATACTCTCGTGTGTTTGAATTGAAAGATGCCCTGCGAAAGTAACATTAGCTGGAAACAAACAAATTACTACAAAAGGCTAGAACGTAACACTTGGACTATGGCTTTGCTGGAACTGGAATCCCAGGCTACTTCTCATTCTCCTCTCCCATCCTCTTTAGGCAATATGCAAGATCTTGCTATATAAGGCATGTAATATTCGTGTTACATGGATCGGCTTTTTAATGTTTTGTAGCATTTATATCTGAAAAGAGAAGCTCGTGCGTCCTTTAACGCATCATTGACTTTGTTGTCAAAATAACTGGTACCCGTTCCCTACCTGTTAACAAATTGGCTGCTAAAAGCAGAAAAAGGAGAACTGGACGTTTCCGCATCATTTTTCAATTCCTCCCTGGTAAACGTAAAATAAAATAACACGACAAAAACAATTTGACTTATTAACTTAGTTACTACATTTGAACTAAACGTTGATTTATCGAGCACATTAATCGATTTACACAGTTAGTGAAATGGAGACAGCGTAATAGCATACAAAGCCATTGCATTCTAGATTTTAAAAACCCCGCAAAGCTTCGCAAGGTTTTAGATATAACGAAGAGAGATAATCAGTAAAAAACACACAGCATGCAACTGATAATACGTTCATTTTGTTCTCAATGTTTTTATTTTGATTAGCGGTGTCAGGTTACTCCCTATGGTGCTTTACTTTGTTGATGTATTTTACATGACAAAAATAGTTTCAGTTTATAGAGCATAAACGCTTATTTGAAACACTAAAATGTAAAACACTAATTTAGCGTCCATTTTTACACTATATACCAGGGACTGATCACTTTTTCTTTTTACACAACGCTTATTTTAGATCTCGACAGGTATTAACAATATTATCACCATAGACGCTCAAAATATTAACGTTGCGAAAACAATTATCTAATGATAATTAAGAACAGTCATTAAACACTACAAGGACAGTAAGTAAACGGGATAATAACTCAGAAATAAATGGCGTTAGGTCACTTACCGCCGGCTGAGGAACTGTTGATGATATTGGTCAAATACATTCGCTCCAAGCCACAAGAGATCACAAATTTCGCCTGCTGATGTAAGAATAAGATATTTTGCTAACCCAGATCATAAGGTTATTTACCAATTAAATATTTACATCCATTATTAGTCCAAAATATTTCTTTTCACTTTGTAGCTAGGGACACTATGGAAAAATAAGTACATCACTAAGGTTAGATTTGACAAAAAGACCCAGTTATATAAACAAAATTAGAATTTTTGTGATCATTAGGTCAATGTGGGAGTTACGAAAAGTTAAATATGCATGGTTGGAGCAAGAACTGAGAAGGTCAAAGGTGTCAACGGTCTATTTACTGAAAGCATGAGCCTTAGAATGCGTCAAGGACTTGTGTTATGAGGTTACTGAACAAGGACATGGCATGAACGGGTTCTTACAATCACTACTTGCTAATAAAGTCCAGTAGGCACTTCGTGTAACATGCGAACCGTGACAAACTAAACGGCTTTCAAGTTCTTTGTCGACATCAAGAGCTGATAATTCAATAAGAAGTTCTCGAACCACCGTTTCATGATGTAATTTTATCTTAAGGTTCTGAGCTGCTGCGCCACCTTCCAGCATTTTTTGTAAGCCAAACAGAAATGTGAAGGATAATTTCGTATCAAGATAAGCTGCGCAAGTGTGAAAACAATAGCTATTGTTGTTTTTAATCGTTTTGGTGCAAAAGTGGACATTGAAATGTTCGCTAGCTGGACTCACAGGAAATTCAAATCTTCGGTAAGACGGAAGTAAGGAAGGAGGGAAGGATATTACGGTTGACACAATGCAAGTAAAAAAGTTGTGATGGGAGTGGGGGTGCGTGGAGCGCAATATTCGCTACACTAAACACAGCCATGTCGAAATTCAAAAGGTCAAAAAACCCTTTGATTCTTCAGCAACTATATTGGTTGTGTTTTCAGTGTTTATTAAGCGATTCGACTTAGTTGAAAGCATTAAACTCTCGGATGTTAAAATCATTGACAATAGCAAACTTGCTTCAATTAATGACCACAGCGTGTGTAAGTATATAATAATTATTAGAATGTCTTGCACAGGAGGTTGCCTGGCAACAACTCAAAAGCAATGCTCTGATGTCCTCGTGTGGAACTGTGTGGAGTGTTTATTAGAATCTGTTGATTAAAAACTCTAAAAGGCAGGAACTTAGAAATGCCCTGACAATAAATGAATGTTTTTACAGAAACCCATAAGTGGGTTGAAACGTGCAACTGTCTCTTGTACGCTCCAAAACAAGCTTCCGATTATACAATTTGTTAAGAAGTTGTTACAGCCATATTTGAAAAATCAAGATAAAAATATTAACCAATCAATTCGCTAGAACAACTTGTTCCAATCTCGAGGGACCGAGGGGTTTCCAAATATGGTAATATGCAAAAAAATGAATATTCGGAAGCTGTGAATGCGCGTTACACGTTTCAACCCACTTATGGGTTTCTTGTTTTTATCATTCATCATCTCCCAGCCTAGGCCCCAGCGCTTTCTAGAAACGAGTTGCGCGTAGTCGGTGACGTCACCGCTGAAGGTAGAGTCCAGGCCTAAACGAGTCAGATATGACTAGGACAAGGATGATTCTCTCCCATTTTGCCCATCCAACTTCAGGCTGAGAATTTGTTTAGTTGTTGATCGAAGAGATGCAAAATGAAAAATCACAGCGTTTAATCTAGGTGATACAATATTTAAGGGTGTCCATCTGGTACTACAAAAGTATTTCAACTGGTGTAAAGTTGCACAATAAATCTGAACAAACCCAAAACTGTGTCACAAGCAAAATCTTATTTCACTTTCTACCATCTAAAACATTCAAAAAGCTTTTATTTGCCATATCATGCACGGATGAGCAAATAAGTACAAACACTAATTATACACTCCAGAGGTTTCTCTATGGTTCAAAATAGTGTGCGATTGCGTCGTATTATAACCAGTTTATGGTGTGAGACCTGTCAATCTTTTTGTTTGCTTTCAAAGATCCCATGTTTTGACAACGAGTTCTTACTAGCCTATTAGAGTATCGGATTTCTACAGGAAAATGTCGATCAGGGCTTTTTTAAACTAATATAAGTTCCTTTGAGGAGACATTTATCCAAGAATTAATTGTTAAAAGAAAAGTCAGGCACACAGAAATCGCTACCAGGTTCCTAAAATAACTGAACGGTCTAAATATACCCAAGAGGGATTAATATTTATTTCACCGTTTGACAAAGAGTGTGTTCATAAGGTGGGCGTTTAAATGAGAGAAGGGGTTTATTCCATTAGTACCACTAATGCCGAAAGCCGCTGTTTGTGTTGCGTCATTTATTCGTTCACGTGCTAGTTATACTTTTAAATACAAAGCATTCTACATTTATTTTCTTCCATTCATCAGACATCTTTCGTGATTTACAAAACTTGTATTTCTAAATTTGGTGTTTTAATGTCCTGTTCCATTGCATACCCAGTCTTTGAATTTCTGTTGACCTCGCTTCTTCTTTTTGCAAACATGTGTTTATTTTTTCTTTGGGATTTGGAAGCTTTCCTGTATGTTTTTAAATCGTGTGCCTTACGTGCGCTTAGAATACTGGAGTGTTTGTAGACGTTTGATGGTATCTTAACATTGTTTCTTGCGTTACTATCACCGCTACTCTCAAATGAAGAATAAAGCTTCGGGTTTTTGGATATTCTGTCTTTGTTAGTGTTTGGCAGTCCACTCCCACTAACGTCTGTGCTACCTGAACCTACTGATTTTACGTAGCTTATTTTGTTACGAAGGCTGAATGAGCTGTCATCTTCTGCTTTAGACTCGAAATCACCCTGGCGATGATCATGGTAGAACTTTCTTTCTGCTTCCTCGTCACTGTCTTTAAAATCGCCATAGTCCTCGGTGTTGTAAGAATCGTCTACATTGTCTTGTTCTGGTGTTTCATGAATGGTTCCATCGTCGTCAAATCGTCCATCACCTTTGACAGTTCCAATCGCATGACCCATCAATGCGTCGTACATCTCATCCTGCTGTGCAGCCACTTTTTCTTCAAGATGGGCCGCCTCCTCAAACTTCTTCTGGGTTTCCGATGTTTGTTTTTTATCGCCTCCACCTCCAACAGACGGAGCGCGTTCAGTATTTATCGGTGACTGACTTAATGGAGATTGAATAGGACTTGCAACCGTTGGTTGGCTCGTGAACTTAGAATCTCGTACGTCATTGGCTTGATTTTCATTTGGTGAATTGTTTGAAACTGTTTTATTTAACATCTCATGAATTTTAGTGAAGAACTCGTTCTCTGCCTTATAAAGCTCTTGCCTTGCTAAGAAGGCTTTAACTAATTTTTGGGCTGTACCAAATGCCTTTCTGGCCGCGAGACGTTCTTTGGATAAAATGGGTTTCTGGAAACGCCGTCCTTGCTGTTGATGTTGCTGATTTTGTTCCTGTGCTGCATTAGAAAATGCCAGTAGTTGCTTTCCTTTCTGCTTTTGAAGCTCGTTAGTTTGTTGGCCTGTTGTCAATTGCTCAAGAGAATGATGCTGCATACCCTGTTTCTGAGAAACTGGTTGTTTCGCCTGTATTTGTGTATTCGTATTGTTTTCTATCGTCGAGTTTGTTGCATCACCAGTCAGATTCATCAAAACACTGAGATGTGCTGCTTTTAATATGTTAGTTATAAATGAAGTGTAGTTTCCCAAAAGAGCCCGAGTTGCTCCCGCGGGCTTTTTGCTGCTGGAGCTTGTTTTGGAATCTAAAGAAGAATTGTGTGCTGCAGTTGATAGCCTGTGCTCCACATTGGTTTGTTCATTGCTTCTTAGTTTCTGAAATGGTATATCGTTGATGAGAATTCCAGATTTGTCTTTAGTATAGTTTGTCTGCTTAAGTTCTTCTAAAAGAAGGTCTTTTAGAATCTTTAATTGGTGTGCATCCTGTTTTGACTTCTGACTTGGGAGTTTGGGCTGAGTGGTTTTGGGTATCGTTTGGTTGGCACTCGGCGTTCCTTGATCGGCAATGTTTGTTTTATTTCGTTGAATTTTTTCAGCTTCCCTGACGGCCATTTCAAGCAAAGCAACGGCATTGGTTAGTTTTGTGTCATTGAGATGACCAATATCTGTACTTGCAGGATCCTGTCCAACACTATCCCAAACAATTTCTTTCGCCCGCGCAAACGCTGCTCTGGTTACATCTGGGTTAAATGGCTTTCCATGCTCAACGATACTTCTCAATTCAGGAAAAAGTGGAAAAGAGTCATTTATCGCTGCTTCGTTGCTAACTTTCGCCGTGGCATCATTGGATAACTTTAGGGTCACTTCGTGTTCACTATTCTTATGGGATTTTGACCTATTTTCTAACTTGTCATTGAGTTTTTCAAGAAAATGAACAGTGTCCAATAATGTGTTTTCTGTACTGATTCGTTCGGCTGTCTTGTTTTTGTGCGATGTTTTGTTGACTTTATCGAGTCCCACAGCTAGCTTGAGAATAGAAGCGAGACTATTCAGATGTTTGTGTCTGTGTCTACGGTGGTGGTTGCGCCTTGGAGGGACTTCCGGTCTCATGACAACTCTGATGACGTTTGGAACCTTTTTGACGGCAGAAACAGGGCTTAGCGCCTTCTCACCGCTTTCCATCTCACGCATAGCATCCGCAAGGAAATTCCTTTTACGATGATCCTCTTTTGGCTTCTTACTCCCTAGGACAGGTTGAAGGCAGGAAGTCATGATTAGACATGGGATAATTCATCTCAACAATACAAATGTTATCTCAGTCACGGATACTGGAAATCACCAAGCTGTTGACCAAGCAAGAGTAGCAGCTTGAATAGAACCAGCACTACCAGCATAACAGTGGTAGAGGGATCACGCTTGTGGGCGTTTTATGAGGGTTTTTAGAAAATATTTTAATAAACTAAATCATATGTCTAAGATCCAGTCAACAGAGTTTGTCATTTTCTCTCACCTGAATAGGAAGCAGAAATTGTTGGCAGAAAAATTATGAGGACAATCGAGAGTATTCTCATGTCTGTGTTGTCTGCTTTAAGCTGTGGTTACATTTGCTGTTTATGTACCTAAAAAAGAAACAAGAAGTTCAAGGAAATGAGATCCACATTTACGAGAAAAACTAAAACCCAGTTACAAAGGCATGCAAGCATGAAATCAGCAGGTGTTTAACACCAGGTTGGTTTTACTACACCTGTTATCTTTCTATTTTATATATAGTATCATTAAAATATGACAAAAAAAAAAGAAATAAAAAGACTATTTAGTTTAATAGTTCTCTTCAGTGTCGTGCGAAGCGCACTCAGAGACTGCATGTTGCTTATTTTTGTTCCGATTTTACATAATCAGGCACCGCGTAATTCGATGGTTTTACCAGTTTTACATATACGTTCTCACATAAAGACAGACTGCAAAAGGTTCTCTCTTAGTTAAGGCCTCCTTCAAAACGAATTGTAATGCCAAATACATGTAAATAAGATGGCAATTGAAAATACTATCAGCCTGTTAACTAGACAAAACAAATGATATTATTTGAATTATATTATTTAGCAAACTGCACCTGGTGAGCCGACGACATTGTTATATTCAATAATAACAAAACAATAAATTACACTTCGTTGAACAGCTTCGCCGTCAATAAGTCGTTGCTGGCAACCTATTTAGGTTTTCTACACTATCGACGGGTAGATTTTCCCCAATTCCTTACCTCTAATAGTAATTTCCATCAACGTGTGATTAGGGCATCATTTACTCTGTCCGCCATGTTTCACAGGAAACCACTAAGGATGATGTAATGCGGGCAACCTACACAAGCGAGGACAGAGGTCACACACGCTTTCTTGCTCATAACTTTTTTAAGCATCCATAATCAGTGATGAAATACAAACTATTTTCAAATCTATCATATAATTTTACCTGTTCAAATTATCAGGTCTTAAAATTCCCGGTAGAGATTGTTTTTATTTTGAGATGTCAGTCGAAACAGGATGGGAGGGGAAGGACAGAAGAAGAGGAACTGGGAATACACTAACAAAGAGGATTACAAGCTAACAGAAAGTAAGCTTTCAGAAGGTTACCACTGATTTTGGCAGCCGCTGATTTTGCCCCCTGGATATCCCATAATGGACAGCTGCTAATTTCAGCATTTTCACAGTATTATGGGATGTCTGTGGGGGTGGGGTACCATATGGCAATATTGGTAAAAATGATGAATGAGAAAACACCAGTAGAGATGATTTTAACGACCATGAATTGCCCAGTTGCCAGTGTTAACTTCTGTTTCAAAACGAGGCCTTTCGTAAAGAAATAAGTTTGATTAAGGTGGCTCGCAATAGTTCCTGGCATTTTCCACCTTAAATTTTCGAAAATTTAAGGTGGCTCTGAACAGCTCCCCAAGAATTTTTTTAAACTTTGCAAAAAGTTGTGTCTTAACATGCTTACTGCAATTCGATAATAAAGAATGGGGGTCATTGAGCTTGTTTGTTAGTTTATAACACTTAAAGCTAAAATTAAGGGTGTCTTTAACAGGTTATATTGTTGCTATGGTAGCATATTACGTCATGACGATGACGTAACTTGTTCACATATGACTAGGCATTTGTTTGATACCATTATTGTAGCATCAACTGATAAAAAATTGTTGTTTTGATCCATCAAAGTGAAACTGTTGAAAATTACTAGAAACTGTTGTGAGCCACCTTAAGCGCATGTTTTACATGTTTTACATGTTTTATTCGAGTTTGGAAAATTAATATAAGCACCCAGGCCGCTTATAGATGTAAGGTATGTAGATAGATGTATGTGTATGGTATTGTAGATCAGACAATTCGGAAATTGCATGTTGACCGCTTTGGGGTGTCAGTTCCAGTTTTCAAGGGATGCTAAACGTCCTGATAGTCCGAGACAGAAACACTGGGTGGTTGCCGTTTACATAAAATCTCCGTTTGGAATTTAAATGGGTAGACATTAAATGATTAAATGATTAAATGTCAGATTATGGAAGAAATAAAAGAAACAAAATGCGCAAAAACTATAGAAAACAAAAAAATGCATCATTCCAACCTACAACGGAATGATGCGTACCATTTGATTTTCCCACTGGAATTTCTAGTTTTTCTGTGTAATTGTTAAGCACCTTTAACTCTACTTTTTTATCAACTTATTCTTTTAGTTTTACAGCAGCCGCCAAAAAATGCTACAAAGACATATATTAAGGGAAATATGTACTTGGTCGATTGATTGGAGGAAAATACAAGTGATTATTATAAAAGAATGAGTAAAGACCAATGTTAACGTTTCAATCATTTTATTACAGGACAGATCAAATAAAAGCTGGCTTTCAAACTGACTATTACTTAATGGAGCCTCGCAGACCATTAAATCTATGACTACATAAATAGACTATCCTATTAAGGAGGGATGTCAAACAATCTCTTAAAGTAAACTGACGCCCTTTAAAGGCATTGGCAATGATTAATATTGATAAAGGTTAATTCACTTCTGCTTAATATCATGCATTATTTCAAGACTTGTTTTATAGCATTCAAGTCACAATAACATATACAATAATTTCCACAATTCCATTGAATTGTATTTACGTCGTTCTACGAATAAAACAAATAACAAGGTAGCTTATCTGTTTAGCAGTTTGATTTTGTATGTCAGCTCTAAACGTTTGAGGTGCTTTGTCATTTAAACAATACCATGTTCACATGCCATCAATTTACGAAGCACCTTTTCTCATATTAAGAAGCTAACAAGTACTAATGGATAGTTGGGTAAAAATGATGTTCCTGGTGCAATCGTAAACTCTCGTCCTACCCAGCAATTTTACAATACAACCTGAGAAACACATCATGACCCTATGCAAGGCTATACACTGTTTTAACGATTTGCTTTAGTTGTTTGAATACGTAACTATATTTGAGGGAAATATTCTTCAAACAGCATTTGTAATTGTCTTTCCTTTCTCAGACAACTTGAAGCATGGTAAAAAGCTTTACAAGACCCCCGCGGGGAATTTAGAAATCCGTGTCATCCATCAAAAAATTTCTTCTTACTTCGTATGATTTACGTCTAAATATCTAATCACATGAAAGTGTTTGTAGGTATCACGTGACATTGCTGTCAGTGTCAGTGACGTAAAAAATGGGGAAAGATTACACAACATAATTTTGAAAATCAGTTAATGACATTTATGAGCATTTTTATAGAAATCATTAGTTATTTTCTTTTGCTTATTTTATCACCACTCAGCATCGCTTAGCCCACAAGGACAGCTACACAGAACTTTTCCTAAGTATTCCCATTCACCTTTTAGAGGAGGTGATGGGCCCTCAATGATTGGTCTACAAGTGTCTCTATCTCCTCTAACCGTCTTATGCACCACTGCCGTTCTCTTAGCACCCTGTTCTTGCTTGTTCTTAAGAGGCTTCCAAGGGCCTGATCTTCCGAAAATCGTGGGTAGACGAAGATGAAACAAATCTCGATGTGTGAACGGAGAAAAAAGGGGCTGATGAAATGTTGAATGAGGCATAAACCAGTTCCCTTTTTTGTGACCTTGTAGGGCATATGGGATCCAATGTTTTTCTCTTCTGTCTTCCTCTTCATCGTCATCGTCATCTTCACGAGGAATAAAAATGTTGTGCTGGTAATCCCAGTAACCTTCGCCACTATGATCTTTATGAGCCATCACCACGAAGGGATTGGAAGGACGATGAAATCCCCAGAAATGTCGCCTATGGGGAGGAAGTGCATGATTAAGAAATCCAAGATAATTGGGGAATCCAAGATGATGGGGAAACCCAAAATGATGCATTCTCCGGTGGTGAGGACGGCGACTTTCCCATCTGTCATGCTCTTCGTCTTCAGATAGTGAGGTATAGCTTTCTTCTGGTCCCACCATGGATGAACGCTGAGGTGGTTGAGAAGATGCTTCATCAGCATCCATAAGAGTAGTACTCGGTGCGTTCATACCTGTTAGCATTTTCTGTATGTCTTTACTTTCCGATTTCATTTCCTTGTTAATTGTCGCCTTCACTTGATCATTGAGCACAGTCATCACCTGGTCTAGCTGTAAAGCGGGTCCACCAGTCATTTGCCCGTTGCCATAATAAGCTTCATCTTGTTTACTTAAAGACTGAGGTATATTTGGTAGACTTTGTTTCTTTTGACACGTCAAAATTGTCACTGTCGTCTTTCCATTTTTAGGGTCCGCATGGCAGTCTAATTGTTGTTTATGACCGGCTGAAAAATGTGTAGGACCTCCTTCTGCTTTGTCTGACGCAATTGGAACTACTTTTCCACCAACTGAGAGTGATCCGCCAATTTTTTGCGATGGATCTAAAACGATATTCAGTGTGGGAACATCTTGAGATTGTTCCGCCAAAGACTTTTCAAGTCCCTCCATGTATCTACCACCAGGTGGTTCCATGAGAAGATTTTCATTTTCTTGCTTCTGCTCTTCTTGTATGTTAGGGCGCGAAACTTCTTCCATTTGAAGACCATCGACCCCACCTGTAAGATCCTGGCCGACGTTGACAAAATGGTGTCCTTCCTGCATTAATGACTCTGTACTTTGGGCATTAACAGTTTTATTTTGGTTTGTTCCTGCCGTCGAAACCTTCTGACTTTGGTTTTCTATTTCCATTTGAGGTTGACCCTTGTTTAGTTGTCCCTCTATGCCTTCAGAAATTTTCAATGCTGAAAGAGCATCTTCCTGAAGAAGTGACAGGGATCCATTGGTTCCAACGTTTAGTGAAGATTGAGAGGTATTGCCTCGAGATCCATTGCTCAAGCTTTGTGATAACTGGTCAGATTGGGTCAAGAAACTTTGATCATCGCTTAATGTCGAAAGATGCTTCTCGTTATAAGAAATGTTAGCATTTTCTGAGGACGAAGCAGGGGTTTTAGTTTGCGGTATCAATAAAGTGTTTTCCGAGGACATAGAGGCTTGACTTGCAGTTGGACCTGAAATAATAACGGTAACATGTCCATTTGCATTTGTTATCTTTTTTCCTGCATCATTTACTACAAGATGGTACGTCTCAGGTTCATTAGAGTTTGTAGTCAGTTGCTTTATGATAGCGGATGGTTTTGTTTTACTCGACGGTTTTTGTTGGTCTTGATATTCAGATTGCATTTGTTCGGCAACAATTTTCTTTTGTTCACCCTGGCTAACGTCTTTTATTTCCTGAGTCTGTTTTTGATCAGCATTAATTTCTTTGGACGCAGTAGAATTTGTATCATTTGCACGACCTGTAGCATCCGGTGTTTCAGTTTGGTTCACCTTTTTGTCGTCATCTTGTAGCGAGGTTAGCGATGTGTTATTCGTAGTGGAAGTTGCGCTTTGTTTGTTAATGTTCATGTCCGTCAATGAATCCGGTTCAGCTCGAGAACCAGTTTTGTTTGAGGCTTCATCCTCGCGATCATCATGGTTTTGGTGTTCTACTTCAGAGCTTACATTGTCATTAGATTTCGTATTATTTAACTTAACGATATTAACAACTCCCTGATATACTGGTTTTCCTGCATCATCTTGAATAACAACGCTTGTAGGAGTTTGTCCTTGATTGGTATCTTTATTGCCTGAGATACCATACTGAAACGAAGAGTCACCTTCCTCTTCTTGGTTGGATTCCATAGAACTCAAAGCGTTTTGCAGGGCTTTATAACCTTTTGTTGCACTGGCTCCTTCCTTTTCATTGGCTGAATTAAGAAACTTTGAGACGTAACTGTTTACGCTGTATTGGGGATTTTCAGTAGCTGTATTGTGGCGTGGAAAGCCGTTGGCATCAACTGCACCTTGGTCACCAAACCATAGGAAGTGGTTACCAAGATTGATGACTTGACGCGCAGTGGCTCTCTGATGAGGCTTCTTGCGTTTTCTATGATGTTCAGGCAAACGGTGGAAATAACTACTTCGCTTGCTCCGATGCCCTTTACCTCTGGCATGAAGTCTCCCCTGTGTGCTTTTCTTTGAAAACACTTGCATGTCGCTATTAGAAATAGCCTCATTAGCAGAAAAGATAATGGAGGAAACTGAAGATTGGTTTAGAGCTCTCGCAAGACCTTCATCTTGTTGGGCTTGTTGGGCATGTTTAACCTTTTGATTTAGTAAATCCTGGTTTGAGCTAGCTTCCAAAATTTTGTCTGCAAAGGTTCTACCAGCTGGCGTTTCTTCACGGATAGCTTCATCAGTAACTTTACTACCAGAGTTTATGTTACTGGTCAAGGATTCTCCTTTAGCGGCAACAATATCTGAATTCAACTTTTGTAGAAGCTTTCCATTTCCTTGCTCTTCCGCATTGACCTTATCAACGGTTTTATTCAGAAAGTCACTGGAATTACTTTGCAACCCATCTGATAAGTATTCAGATGACAAGGTTACGTGTGGTGCCAGATGGAAGTGATTATCCTGGTAAGTGCCTTTTGATGATATTGAAGTTGGCATCTGCATGTCAAACGACTGCCCTTTTCTTAAACTTATGACATTGACAGAAAGCGAAGGTGCGTTTTCGTCTTCTTCCTTATTGTTTGCAGCAATGCTTTTAGACGGAAACAACTCATTGCTTGTTGTCAGGTTTGGCTGTAACAGGAGCTTCGCAGGAGTTTTCACCAAACTAGCTGTTACATTGTTATGCATAGCCTGAGAATTTGTCTGAGCCACTGTTACTTTAAACTTGGTGCCGTTGGGCGCTTTTATACTATATACATCTGCTAAAAATGGTTGCACTGTTGTATGTTCATTAGTAGCATAAGACTGACCAATCAAATTTGCCGAAGGCGTTTGAATTGCTGCATTTTGAATCTGTGATTCAACTTTTGTTCCTACAGTTATCATATTGCCTTGTTGTAAACTTTCCGTCAAATTAATATTTTCTGGATCTTTTGCTTCTCCGCCCTGAGACAACTTGCTACTCTGAATCATGGCTTTTGTAGTGTTCATTCCGAATGCTGTATTTTCATTGGAAGGCTGCAGAGCCTTTAACTTCGTAACATTTACTCCAATTGTATGTACATCTCCTATCTTCTCAGCAGGTTGAGAAATTTGTGCGATCATTTGTGGCGAAACGACTCTTGAAGTATTTGTAGCAGTTGTACCATTTTCGGTATTTTGTTTGCTCTGGAATACTTCAGACTGTTTCTCCTTGCTGTTGGGTTTCGCTGGTATTTTCTTTATTTCCGAAGCTGCCCACTTAGCGCTATCTTCAACATCTGAAATGCCTAATATTCCGTTATCAGCCAGCAAATGTGGAGTTTTGGAAATTTGGGGTCCTTCTGTTACGTTTTGGACAGGATCTTGAACTTTATTTGTGTGATGCTGTTGAGTACTTCTGTTTTGTCCAACCACTTCATTTTCAATGGCAACATTGGAGTGTTTCCTAGCTTTTTCCTCTCTAACAAACCGTTTGCTTATTAACCTTCTTACAAACTCAGTGTTATCATTGTCTTGAGTTAAATCTTTTCTTTGGCGCAGACCACTGTTGTGAGGTGAGTAGGAGTCTGTAACAAGTACAAGAAAATAAAATCAGAACACTGACTCTGCTCCCTCGAGTTCTTTTAACAGCACGTACCTATAATCACTTTCAACTGCAGTATAATCTCGATATCTCGAACAGTCGTAGGATTTTCTACAGTAATGACAAATTTGATTCATCCAGTCCTCAAACATGGACGTGATTGGTCAAGAATTCCAAATAATGAGAGGTTGACCAGATGCCCATGTGACCCAATTAGACTAGCACTATTGTTAAATCATGAATGATGTGTCACATGTTTTGGGCGTTATCTGTTCCGTTATCGAATGATCAATGGATACTTACTTAATATTAGGAATTAATTGGCAGTTGTTGAGCATGGAAAAAATACATCGCCTTTTTTAACTAAAATACAAAATACAAAGCCAAAGTGGTCGCTTACGGGAGGTCAGACCAAAGGGGGTCTTAATGTGGAATCATACGAACCTGTAGTAATTATAATGCACAGAACACCTATCAGTGGAAAATAATGCATCATATAAACGTTTTATTGGAATTGTACTGTAACGTATTATACAATTTGCGCCTGTAGTGACATAGAAATGTGGACGAGTGGTCGCTTACCAGTGGTTAAAAATAATAGAAAAATTAAAACCACCAGCGTTGAAAGTGGTTACGGTCGCTTACGAGCGGTGGGCGCTTATGAGAGATTCCGAGTAATGATTTGACTGGGAAAAAATGAAATTTGGAAAAGTGGTCGCTTAGGAGAGTTGGTCTCTTAGAACAGGTGGTGGCACATGGAGGTTCGACTGCATGACATCTTTTCTGTCACTGTTTCTGCATGTATATCATTTGGATAACGAAAGGAACACGTACATCTACCTTCCCCTTCAGTGTCTTTATTTGCAAGCTTCGTAGCTATATGTTTTTAGTGTTGATTCAGTACAGACACAATAACAAAGTTGCTGTGGAACACACAAAATGTGAATGTTTACCTGTTGAGAGTGACCAGGTTCCCTTCGCCAACACAAAGACCAGCAGACCGACCACAATATTATGTTCCACTCTGTGAAAAGGAAATGAAAGCTTAAATTTTAATTAATATACATTTTAAAAATAATAGACGTAAGAAAATAAATTACGATAACCGTGTGAAAGCAAGAACGATTTTTTCGTTAAAGAATATTTATCGGAAATTTTTTTAAGCACCTGCTTCAAGAATTCATGTAATTCAAACATGTGTTACATTGTTATCTCGCCCATCAGAACAATTGGCACACGGAGTGAAAACTAAACCATAACAAAGCCAACGTTCATTTTACGAGGCGATTCCTTTTTATAAGAGCTTATTAAACTAGCAGTTCACAGAAAGTAGATATAAAATAGACGTCAAACAAAGTTTGGCACCTTTAGGAATACATCGATTTGCTTCTGGAAATGTCAAATTAGTGAATGTATTTTCATAACTTTCTAGTCACTTTACCTCATTTCGTAGCCATATATTTGATATAAACTTTTGTCAATGGAGACCAATTTTTACCAAAATGGCAAGCCTAACTTTGTTCCTTCTGAGCCGCATTCTATTTCCATGATCTAAACATTGAAGTGATAAATATTTATTTACTTAGGGGATCAGTGATCTCTTGCTAGCGATACAAATCACTGGTGTTCTGTTGTGGGTTAGTCGGTTTTCAAGAGGTTCGACGCAGGAGATAGGACTTGATTTCCTCAATCGAAAAGGCCATTTAGAGTAACGTAACAGGCCGTTTCCTCTTAATCACTTTAATAAAAGGGTCCGTTTCAACCAGTGTACATTGCGTGCCTAGTTTTTGTCTGTGGTCGCCCAACAATTCTTGCGAGAAGGAAAGGAAATGCAAATTGCTTGGCTGATCCTCGCTATAACACTTATTAGGTTTGAAAATATTGAAAGGTTTGCAAACTGTATCTATGGTATGATGGTATCCAGATCAATTTCATGCAGTACGCGGCATCAGAGCAGTATGCTCTTCATTTCTAAAGCCTGTTCGGCCTACAAATCAGTTGAAAAAATGAATTCATTTTTAATTCAGGAAATAAAAGCGAACGTTGTTATGTAGGAGGGCAGCAACCAAGGCAGTCCGGATTTACTAACGTAAACTTCTGCCTGAAAATGGGCCTGAATTTCTGACGGAAAATGGGCCGGTGTTTAAGCTTACATTCGATTCGTAAGCTAAAGGAGAATGTACAGTCTTCGAAGATTATCCTCCATGGTGTTAAAATGTCCTAAAAAATTGTTTTACGTTTTTCAAAACTTCCGTCTCAAAGCCGACTGACTGAACATTGCATGAAACAGATATCAATGGTTTACGGACCATATTTGGATATCGAGACAATTTGATGAATACAGTCAATTTTTTCAAGGCGGACACCACTGTAAGGTGGACACCTCTGTAAGATGGACACCTCTGTAAGGTGAACACCTCTGTAAAGTGGACACCCCTGTAAGATGGACGCTTCTGTAAGATGGACACCATTGTAAGGTGGACACCATTGTAAGGTAGACACCTCTGTAAGGTGGACACCTCTGTAAGGTGGACACCTCTTTAAGGTGGACACCATTGTAAGGTGGACACCACTGTAAGGTGGACACCTCTGTAAGGTGGACACCATTGCAAGGTGGACACCTCTGTAAGATGGACAACATTGTAAGGTGAAAACCTCTGTAAGGTGGACACCATTGAAAGGTGGACACCATTTGTTAGGTGGACACCTCTGTAAGGTGGACACCATTGAAAGGTGGACATCATTGTAAGGTAGATACCATTGTAAGGTGGACACCATTGTAAGGTGGACACCTTTTTAAGGTGGACACCATTGTACAACAACAACAACAACATTTAGCTTTATTTGCATGACTGTAGATTTTACAATATTGCAAAATCTTACAACTAACTAACAAAAGGAAAGAAAACAAAAATGGTAATGATATTCACGTTGGAATAATTAAATTACATCGGTAACAATTTTATCTCGAGAATCAAAACAAGATGAAATAAATTTAATTAATTGCATGTTTACAAAGTAAATGAAAGAATTCATTAATTCTATGATCAATTCAGTTACAGGTAAATGGCTAATATTTGGTATAAAAGTCTGTATTTTATTGTAAAAATTATCTCTTATTGTTGCGTATTTTGAACAATAGAAAAGAAAATGAATTTCGTCTTCGATTTGATTTGAACCACAAACTGGGCAAAGCCTTTTGTCTATGGGAATTTTGTTGTATCTGCCCAGTTCGATCATAAGTTTATGCTTACTTGTACGTAATTTAGTTAATACCCTCCTATCAGATGCTCTTCTAGTTAGGCCTAGATAATTTGAGGGGGTATATTCATTCCTAAAACTCTTATAAAATTCTAGTTTTTGAGAATGCTGAAGTACATGTTGCCAATAAGAAATATATTTCTGTTTTATTAAATTTGTACAGTGTTTGACTTCAGCGGTGTTTAATAAATCGGGGTTAAAATTTCTGAAATTAAAATATTCGGATATCTTCATAAGGTTAGAGTGAAAGCTAATTTTACCATTCGAGTGAAGATCCAATGAGATTAAGAAAGATTGTTTAACAAAAGAGTCTTGGGGTTTATTTTGAAGGTATAACAAGTAGTTGAGAATTCTTAGATTAATGGCAATATTTAGAGGAAATCGACCAAGTTCAGCTCTGCACGCAATATTAGAAGCCTTATTACTCACTTGAAGGTAGCGTTTACAAAACTGGAGATGCGTTCTTTCAATTTGTGAGCTATCCCAAGCCTTAAAATCAGATTTGGTATATCCACCCCAAATTTCACTATTATAAAGCAAAATTGGGGATATCATTGTATCAAAAATTTTACAGGCAAGGGACGGATTTAGCTTACTAAAATCTGTGTGTCGTCTCAGACTGAAAAGAGCGTGAAGTGCTTTCTCTTTTAGATGATCAAGTGAGACTTTAAAATTTCCTGAAGAGGAAATTTTAGTTCCTAAATAAGTGTAATCTTGTACAGCATCAATAATTTGATTATTCACATAAAATCTATATTCAGAACATTTTCTTGCGCGTTTTTGAAAAACCATAATCTTGGTTTTTTTGGGATTTATGCTTAACATCCACGTGTTGCAGTATGATGATAGTGCATTAAGACAATTTTGTAGACCTGTTTTAGAACGTGATAAAATGATTAAATCGTCCGCATAAAAAAGAGAGTTTAATTTTGTGCCGTTTGGTAGAACAAAAGGATCAGACAAAATATTTTCAAATGAAAAAGGTAAATCGTTAATGTAAAGGTTGAAAAGTAGTGGACTTAAAATACAGCCTTGTTGACACCTCTCGCGTATTGAAAGGGTCGTGTTTGGCTTTGACCAATTTTTATTGAACAAGAAGACTTGGAATAAAGGCTTTTAATTAAATTGTAAAAGCAGCCTCCTACATTAATTTGCAATATCTTATTCAAGAGCCCATGGTGCCAAACTGAGTCAAAAGCTTTTCTAAAATCTACAAAACAAGCATAAATTTTTTCATTGTGATTATGAACGTATTTGTCTATCAGGGTTCGAAGTGTGAAGACATGGTCTGCTGTACGATTGTTTGGCAAGAAGCCAATCTGTGATTTGTAAAGTATATTATTTGAGGCGACATATTCGAGAAGTCTTTGGTTTAAAATAGAACAAAATAGTTTTCCCAGACAGCTTGAAACACAGATACCACGGTAGTTTGACGGATCGCTTCTTCCGCCTGATTTATAAATTGGTGTAATGAGACCCCCACACCATGTCTGGGGCATGGTACCTGAAGTACAACTTAGAACTGCATTAAACAGTTTGTAGTAAACAGGCATTAGGTCATTAAGACTAGCTTTAATCATTTCATTTCTAATTTTATCTGAAAAAGAAGATTTGTTGTTCTCTAACTTTTTGGCAGCTTTTCGTATTTCATTTTCGGTAATCAAGTAATCTAACGGACGAAATTGTTGTTTACGATCTTCTTCTACTTTTAGTTCATCACGGATTATCTGCTGGGTGGGATTAAGCGGTTCATTAGAGTGAAGAGATTGAAAGTGTAGCAGCCAATTTTCTTCCGACACTAAAGGAATATCTTTCGCTTTAATGGTGTCATCCATTGATTTTAGACATTTCCAAAAATTTGTCGCATCTGAGTTTTCAATAGTTTCCTCCAATCTATGAAGCTTGCTATTGTAGTATTGTAGTATTGTATTGTAAGGTGGACACCACTGTAAGGTGGACACCTCTGTAAGGTGGACACCATTGTAAGGTGGACACCTCTGTAAGACGAACACCATTGTATTGTGGACACCTCTGTAAGGCGAACACCATTGTATTGTGGACACCTCTGTAAGACGAACACCATTGTATTGTGGACACCTCTGTAAGACGAACACCATTGTATTGTGGACACCTCTGTAAGACGAACACTATTGTATTGTGGACACCTCTGTAAGGTGGACACCATTGTATTGTGGACACCTCTGTAAGACGAACACCATTGTATTGTGGAGACCTCTGTAAGGCGAACACCATTGTAATGTGGACACCATTGTAATGTGGACACCATTGTAAGGTGGAAACCATTGTAAGGTTGACACCTCTGTAAGGCGAACACCATTGTAATGTGGACACCATTGTAAGGTGGACACCTCTGTAAGGTGGACACCATTGTAAGGTGGACACCTCTGTAAAGTGGATACCCTTGAAGGTGGGCACCTCTGTAAAGTGGGCAGCCAGAGCTGTGTCCAAGGTAATTGTACTAGTGTACTGTCTCTGCAATAGAGATTGATGTAACCTGACACTAGAAATCCGTGAGTCAGAACTACAACAATACCGCTCTAATTAACTCTTGAAGCCTCAAATGCCGCTTTCTGGCCGCTATCCCCCGAAAATACAGCCAAGCTGACCAAAACTTCGTTTGCAACAAGTAAGCTAATATTTCTTTCCAATTTGGGGCACGTAGGTCGAGTTTTGATTTCAAACTAGCTACACTTTTATTTATCTTTCCACCAAGTTCCTTGTTAGTGTTGGAAAAGTTTGCACACAAATACTGAGGAAAGTGGAAAATTTTAACAAGAAGTAGCCAGGTGGCTAGGCTTGGCTAGGTGGCTAGGCTAGGTGGGAAGGCCAAATTTGTGTTCGATTTTACAAATCAACATTCCTATTATAATTTTCTCGTATAAAACTCTAAACTAAATTATTTGATCGTTTGGTCATGTTTAGAGAGATTTCTTTCTCCTTTAATCGGTTGTTCATCAAATACTTTGCCTATCGTCAAAAGTGATGATGTCAGAAATAGTACTTAAGGACCTTTCATGGGGTCGTAGTTAATTGAAAGAAGTAAAGGAGAATGGGAGTAATGTCCAGGCATTTCCAGTGTCCGCTTTGGGAGGTATGTATTTTTAAGCAGTCAGTCCGCTGTTCTCCTTAGATGAGAGCTACGTTACGAAGAAACAAGCGAAATTCAGGGGGGACGAGATAGAGAGTTGACTTTAAGATTTTTTCTTTAGGTTGATCCTCTTGAGAGTTGATATGTTATTGATGTCGTTAAATAATTATCACTCCTTTAGTTCGCGACAATTTGACAATTTGAAAAGGTAATGCTACAATTCTCTGTTGTGAGCCTATCACTATAAATTTGTCTTCAGTATATTAAACGTTAGTTTTTTTTTGTTTGTTTGTTTTTGGGGAGGAGTAAAAAAAGCTAGTGAAATTGACAGCACAAAACGTTAAGTTGGTATCATTACCTACTTTTCCTACTAAACTTTAATCTAAATAGTTTATTTTTGAACCTTGCGGCACCCATCATGACAGTTCACACTTCAGTGTGCAAGAAAACAAAGTGAAATTTGGACAATGGCCTGGAATTACCGTTTCTAAATTAACTCAACCACACCTGCAGTTTGCATTTCTTTTTTTTAATTCAAAGATACATATATAATAACTAGAGTATTGCCGTATTTTAATGGCAAAAAAGGTCTTGAAAGTGCTTTGGGTAGTTATAGCGCCTCTCAATAACACGCGAACACTTAAGCGCAATGCTCAGCTAAAGTTTACGTTTTACGCTGCCGTCAATCATATATAATTATAGCGACAAACATTGGAGCCTTGTAAACAGAAACTAACAAAATAGATCAGAATCAGCCAATCACAAACCACAAACATGACCTGTTGACCTTTTTGCGAGACTTCCGCTATGATAATGCGACAGTAAAATCGAAACTTGTGGTTGATGTTTGAACTTCAGAGTTCGTGTGTTATTGAGACACACTGTAAAGGACGTTATCATCCGTTTTTGTCTTCTTAAACCTTAGTTATCGCATCCTGACTCTTGTTTGCTTATAACCATTCCAGACGGCCGCCATGGCTTGACAACGATCACTTTAACATTAGCTAAATTACATGGTCGTCCTCTGTTACGTGCACAAACACAGATGTAAGGTTTTTTTCCGAAGAAAGTTTAGTTGTTCAACTCCTATTATATTTCCAAAACTCCGTCATTTTGGATCCTTTCACTGTCTGATTTTGGATATCTTTCGCAATTTAGGAACATTGAAATTTTGGTAAAAACGCCTGTCAAAACATGGTTTCAGTGAAAAAAAGAAAGGCTTCTAAAAAATTAAATGGCTTGCCACATTAAAATGTCCTCAGATATGTAAAACATGGTGTTGCTGGATTACCTTAACTGAACACATTTAAAATAAGATCTCCTAGATCTAAATGGTGCTAAGGCAGCCACTCTGGGTCATCTGTTTGCTAAATTTCCCAGTCCTAACATTTTCTTTTATGATTAAATATGCTACTTTCCCAGCGTTGACGTTTCTTTTTTGCGTCTTCAAGCTTATTGCTGTTTTAATTTCTTAGCAAACCAAAAACCGCTAGGCTTAACTAAAAGGCAGCTTTGCTTTCAAAGAAAGTTTCTTGATAAGTTTCGTACTAAAGTTACTTTACGGGAGAAGTTTGTAAGAGTTACAGATAACTTTAGGAGAATTGTATTATCTACATTTGAACGATTAGAGCACATTCCGTTCGTCTATGTTCCTTATGCTCCATTTTTGGGCTTCTTGTTGATCTCTTTATGATGTTGTGAGCTGGATTTTTTGGATGAAAGCGCATGAGAATTGCTTGCTACTTTTAAGACTTTCCCTCTTCTAAATGCCAAAGAGCGTTGAGCGTTTAAATCCTCGAAATTTATTGAATCTTCATCCTTGGACAAAACAGAGGCCGTTCCCAGTGAATTTGAGTCTACTGGTAAACGCAGTCCATTTTCATAATTACCACCAAGTCCTAGACGAGACGGCCGTGAACTGGTAGGATTTCCTGTTGACCGGTAGTCAGACCGCAACTTCATCAAGCGATCTAAATCAGGGTTTGCTTGCATTGGGAGATTTCTTCCGCGAGCCATGTTGTCGCTGATTTCTTCGATGACCATGTTGCCGAGAGGGCGAGGCCGAGGCTGAGGACGTGGCCGTGGCGAAGGTCTTTCCTCGGGTTCGTTTGGTTCGATGAAGTTGTCTTGCTGACTTGTAAAATCTGGCACGTCTTCTACACTGTCAGTATACATCCGTTGCGTGGGGTTTGATGTGCGTTCTAGCATTGATGGCGCCATTGGAGGGTTAAATCCACCAGCTCTTTGAAGAAGGGAGCCTTCCCGACGTGGTGCTTCTAGAAACGAACTTTGAATTGGAGAACTTCTTGATGTCGGAGAACTGATTGGCGAGCCAGGGAAGGGGGACATTCTGAGAGGGCTACCAATGAGAGGGGACCTGCCAATGGGAGAATTGCCTAAAAAGGACGACGTTTTGAACGCTGAACCAAAGACAGGCTGTCTTGGCATCGGGGCTATGGCACCGTTATCCAACATTTGTGCATGGATGGGTTGCTCCATTAATGGTGTTCTACGAATGGTTTGCTCCATAAGTGGTGTTCTCATATTACCTTGGAACATATTCACGCCACCTAACTGTCCAATACCAACACCTTGGCTGGGTGCAGACATAATGGGGGATCCTTGAAGACCGTTGTTGAATTGACCAAGACTGTTTCTTCCAGTCAAGTCATCAAATCCTTCGTTACTTTCGCTTTCTCCGCGGTCGCTTGCAAGATTCAGCTCCTGCCTCATTTCATTTAAAACCGAATTCCTGTCGGAACTTCCTAAAGCCTGTCTTAAGATTTGATGAATAAGATGTGAGCTACCTTGGGTTGGTATAGCTCCAAATCCATTGAGCCCTTCACCATTTAAAGCATCATTAAGAGTTCCGACATCGCTAGGCGACCTCTGTCCAAAGAGTTTCGCTTTTAAAGTCTTTAATAACGGGACCATTTTTAGACCATGTCGATGTTTTCTGTGCATTTGTAGGGGATTTCCATCCCAGTTGTCAGAGATGCTATTTACCGATTCACTACCAAAGGGTGACTCTGTAGGGTCTTCCATGCTGTCCAAGAAGGACATGCGATTATTTTCTCCGCGATTCAGCTTGTTTATTAGAACATTTTTTAACCATGGTAACATTTTTGTTGGCCATATCATGGCTTTCTTTGAATGGTGCCTATCTTTACAAGACTCGCTCTCTTTTGAAATGTTGAAGAGGATGCACAACAGTTGGCGAATTGCTGCTTTTTGTTTCTTTTCATCTTGAGAAGTGTTTAAGTGTTGCTTTGTATGCTTCATAAAGCGAGTCGTATTACTAAATTTAGTCTCATTAAGCCTTTGCTTATATTTATCTCCTGCGGGAGTTTTGATCTTTGTTAAGTGCTTGCTGCTTCCTTTGTCTTTCGTCTTGTTGTACTTTTCTGATGTAGATACGGTGCTGTTGTTTTCTTGGAAAAAATTAGTCAGTTTGTTTGTATTCCTGGCTCTGTCCTTTTGTTTCCGAAGTCCTAGATAAACAAGAACAGTCAATATTTGAGCATACGATGTACAGTAAAAGCCTGTGCATAACAACCTAGATTTTTCCAAGTTAACCTAAACAGCTTCTTATATATTTGGTGTCTGCTTAAAATTCAGACTATTTGGGTTCTTAAATAGGTTCTTATTTTCTTAAGAGAAAAAGGTGCTTGCTGCTGGTCCAACAACTTTCTTCTCTAGGTCCTCTTTAATTAGTAGAAACAATTATTTGTGTGTAGTATATCACAAATGTTTTTTCTAGAAATTACAAGAGATTCTGCATAGTGAGATATCTATATAAAACAGTTTTCATTCCTATTTTTTCTAATTTTCCGAATAACAACCTGTTTCAATTTTTAGGCTCAACAGGTTCTTATATAATAGGGGTTTAAATGCCAAAAGTTTAGCCTACAGGTTCTCCACTTGGTTATTATAGGCGGGTTTTTACTGTACTTTACGGCTTATGAACGATAGAGATCGCTGTATAATAAACTCAGTGGCAAAAAGGAATTTTTGCCTGGATTGATATAATTCTTAATACCTTTAGAAACCAGAATGCAGCACGATATCAGAACAAACGTTGTAAACAGTAGCTTCATTATAGAAATTTACTGCAAAGATAAAAGGAAGGAAATGATAATCAATGACATTTGTCAATAACAACCATAACAGCTACTGTAGTTTTGCAGTTAGGTACATCACTTTTAAGGATCAGGTTGTCTTTATATTGGAAGTTGTACTGTAGATCTCGGCCATATGCCACCCCGTTAATACGACACCACCTCACTACTACGGCCACTTTTCTTCACCCGAACGAAAACTCAGTCATATCCTTATGTTTAAAAAAGCAGATATCAAATGACAAACAAGGAAGTAGTTTAATTGCAAATTTCATTCCTCATATTGTAGAGTGATTAGAATCTTCCTCTTTGATGAGTGTGGTTTAATTTACCGGTGACTTAGAAAAGGGCCTTACATAATAATTTAACCGAACGCTGTAAATACGACCACCCTGTTAATACGACCACATATCTATTGCCCGTTGTTGGTGGTATTAATGGGGTTCAACTGTGTGACAATGAAGGCACGCTCACATATAACCTAAAACACACCTTTAAATATCTCAAAATGATATCTTAAAATAACGTAAGCTAATTCGTTTAAAGAGTGAAATAAAGATCATGATTCAGTCCAGTAATAAACCATTCAACACTACTTTAAGATAACTTGGTCAAAACAGAAAATTAACCCTAAGGTGGCAGACTATTTCTCAGCAAATCTGTATTATTTTGTATATACATATTATATCGGTTCGATGAAATTTAATTTTAGTTCATTTTGAAAAGTTTATTTGTGAGAAATAATTTTCGTTAATATGGTGGATCTATTATTCGCGATGTGACATCGGAAATGTTTCGTAC
Organism: Dendrophyllia cribrosa; assembly: GCA_024195265.1. Classification (NCBI taxonomy): domain Eukaryota; kingdom Metazoa; phylum Cnidaria; class Anthozoa; order Scleractinia; family Dendrophylliidae; genus Dendrophyllia; species Dendrophyllia cribrosa. Next base: position 32,358,117 of record JAJLRJ010000007.1, on the reverse strand, counting down.
CATGTATCCTCGGTCGCATAGACCGATTGAATGAACTACTTACTACATGTTCACAATCCGTACCCAAACTTGAAAAGGGAATTCAGCGGCCGACAAAAATCATTTTGACACCATATTTTTTGTCTGAACGTTCTCCGGTCGTAAGACAGTGATGGTATTTGCTTTCAACCAAATGATGTAAGAAACAGTGCATTCGTTATGCATGGATTGTTCTGCTTCTTTATACCCTATTGGCTTTAACTCGCGGTTTATGTTGGGTTTAAATATATCACCTATATAAACACACTTTCTTTCTTAAATCTCTCTTTTTGTATCATAAACACCAAAATTTACAAATAAAGTGTATTGATTTTCTGGAATGAAACTACCTGTCAAGGACAATACTAAAACGTCTACCCAAACCTTTATTTTTATTCCTAAAAAGTTTGATAAATTTCGAACGAAACATTATCCAAATTCCGAAATTTAGCTCAATAGATATTTCTTAACAGTTCATAGTGGAATTCACTCAACAGCCAATGCTCTTGAAGGACATGTAAGACGGGTCATTGAACAACCTGTAACCATTACACTGTGTTTGACTCTGAAAGAAGAAAAAATGGGAACTGGAAAGAATATTCATTTTATTAGTTCTAAGTGTACAATTCAAGTTGAAATTTTTACTGAAAAAGTGTCAGTTTTCAATTCAATAAACACTTAAAAAGAGAAACAATGTATAAATCATTAGTTTGGCATTAGTTTGAAACGGGAAGTAATAAGTTGTGAAAATTTGTAAAAGTGAAAGTTGTAAACTATTAAAATGTTCAGGAGATTTAATAGTCTTAGTCTTTATTTACACTGTCTCCAAACGACGTCAAGTCTGTGATAGGCCACTTCGAAAAATACTACAATACTCTTTAAAGTGCAGGTTTGGGTGGTGCTTGATGTAAGCCTGATTTTTCCAATTCCTTTTTGTTTTCAGCACGAAGGGTGATGTCGCAGCTCTTAGAAGGTCTCACACCATTGGCTTGCCACCCTTAGAGATAACAATAGGACAAACAACACAACAATATACCCTAACCCTAAAAACAATAGCAGCTGTGTTTTACAAGTCCAATGAAAATAGAGGCTTCTAAGAGCTGCGACCCTACCGAGCACGAACTGTACGTGCTATGCTTCAACTTCTTGGCAATTTGCATACGGTGCACATTTTTAGACGAACACACAATGCTACGTCCTAGTGTTCCTACATGCACTCTGAATGCCATTGTGCCATTCCAACAAAAGGAGACTGGTATAATTACACCCCGGTGAGACTGAGCCTGCACATAAAAGATTATTATGGTATTTTTTCGAAATCGGCTATTAACGACACGGTAAACTGCCTAGGATTGTTATACACACCAACAATATTAGCCGTTATGACTGTTATGATAGTTGGCATGGAAACTAAACCAATGTGACAAAAAATGTATTACGCAATATCGATGTGCACAATGTTTTGCATTTTCAGTTTTATTTCCTGATCAATGACAATGAAACTATAGGGGATTAAAGAGTGAAAGTAATACAAATCATTCCACAGATTGTGACCTTTTTTCATACTAAAGATTGCTAGCGAGATCACTATTCTCAATTATGTCCATAATAAGTTGCCTCCATGCATATTTTAGAGAGTTACCGCGGTTTCTAAACAGTGAAACCCATTTTATACGACTACCGTCGGGCCATAAAATGTGATCCTATTAACGGGTGGTCCCATAAACGAGGGTTTTCAGATAAGAAATGACTGAATGAGCGCGTTTTCATGCTCCCTATTACATAAATAAAAGTGGTCGTAATAACGAAGTGGTCATATTATAAACGTGGTGGTCATAGGGCGGGGGTCTACTGTATCTGATTAAAGGTGTAAGTGTAGCTATTTCTCTTTCAACCTCTCTCTCTATAAATAAAAATTGGGTTCAAGCAAACCTGCCTCGTTCCCATGCGCCGGTGAAGCGCGGGAAAACAGGGAGCGCAGGGCGTCAAGGGAAGGATGCAAAACGTGTCCACTCCTTCTCTATATGCAGCAGCACACTAGAACAAGGAGCGACTGATGGGAACGAGGCTGCATCCAAACCGTACTACTTATGCCCTAAAATAATTCCATCGGCACAAGTTACTAGGAAAAGCGTTAGCGGAGCTTTATTTCATTAACAGTTAAAATTAATTATGATTACACAAATACATAAATATTGTTGTTTTATTGACGAAGTGTAACATTTTCAAAAATAATACCAGTATGACATGGAAACGTTTTTAGTTATACTTTTTTCCTGACTTAAACAGCTAAAGGTAAACTGATGCCAATCGCACTTTACGCTTTCAAATGTACCAACTAGAGATGGCACAAACACGAAGATTTTGTGATCGAGCAATTAGCTCGAGAGGTTAACTCTACATTTAATTAACTATTTCTTAACTCAATGATAGTTAAATTTAATCAATTTAGTCAATTTTAATCTTATCATTTGTCTTCCGTTTTCATTTCGACGAGGTGGCATGAAAGGGCTGCTACACAGCAAGATTTACCTACTGATGTTTTTTTGGCAAAAACAAGGAACTCAGAAAAGGTAAAAGGCGTGCTTTGTTGTGTGCTTCAGCTATATATATATATATATATATATATATGACTATCTCCGTGAGTCGTAGGTATTATTAATCTCACTATCGAGTATCACTGATGCGGTTGAATGACCTGTTATATAAAAACCAAGCAAATGAACGTCATGTTCATGTGTTTCGTGTCTTGAAAGTGACGTTTTAGCATCATATTACACTACAAGTTACATAACTAGTGTTTTGAATATTTCCTTTTATGATGGTGTGTGTGATGTGATCTGTGGTGGTGACCTGGGTGTTTATATAAGATCCATTTCTTAAAGAACTTGTGCTTGGCAGGCCAGCGATCATGACGTCTCTTTTTTCTTGACGACGTTTCTTCGGCTTCTTCATCGACCGCCTTAGCAAGCAGATGGATTGTTCTTAATAGCCGTTTCGCTTTTTCCTCAATTATCCACGACTTCTTCACTGATGGAACAGTTTGCTTTTTAGAATAGGCGCTGTCTGATTTCATCAACTTCAGCATTGCTTTGATAGCAACCTCGACGCTCTTTCTGGCTAATGGATCCTTCACCTTATTGAACACAGCTCCGAGGACTCTTGAAGCTTCAAGGTAATTATCAGCATCGCCTTCTCCAGTGTTTGTTGTCGGAACGTTCTTTTCATCGATTACAGAAGTGGTGATCGGTTCTTTTGCTGTTGGAGAACCCGTAAAACCAATAGATTCAGACTTTAAAGTATTTTCATTCAGAACTCGATTACTTCCTTTTACGTTTCCAGGAATTTCTTGGTTTAGTATAGATGAAACAGAAAACGTAGGAAACGCTGTTACTGTGGCTTTATCAGTATGAACATCAAATATTCCATCTGGTGTTTTTGTGTCCATGGTGGGGTGATAGTCTGAAATAGTGGGAATAGTTTCGCTCTTTCCTAGTACACCCTCGGGTTCCATTTTCACTCTGTGAAACTCAGAACTTGATCCTGTGCGATTTAAGTCATCGTTGTTGAGTGTTTTGGTTGTTTTCTGGGAAATTTCTTGTGGGCTGTTCCCGGAATCAACGCCATTTCCATTAATGTGGGTGCTGCTGTTTTCCTTTGGCGCAGTGTTGCCATTCTCAATGCCCTTTATTATATTCTCAATGTTTATAGTGTCAACATCGAGTGAAGAACTATCATCTTTTTCACCGTTTTTTGGGGAGTCAATGAGCGAAACCTGAGACCCTTTTTTGTCAGAAATCGTCAAAGGGAAGGTAAGATTAGAGTCGAAATTTGGTATTAACTTAGTGTCTTTCTCGGCAGCATTCTCAGAGTGGTTTTTGTTGTTTGCAGGATGCATGCGCTCTTTCAATGTGTTTTCAATCTTTCCTATTGTCGAAGAATCCATTTTGAAGGATCTATTTTGAGTGCTGTTCATTTTGTCCATTTCGTATATGTCTTTTAACTTGTCAACCAGTAAAGTCAAAAGGAGCTTCGTTACCGTGTCTGATTTGCTATTTTTCTTCTTTCGTCCACTTTTAGTGTGGTGTCTGGATCGAAGATCGGATGACTCTTTTAAATCGTCCAAATTATTGTTAGGTAGATCATTAAAATCCGCGTTTTGATTTGGTGGAAGTGGAAATCCGAGACCCTGCCCTCCAAAAGGTGATTGTCCCTGCTTTCCTTCCAGCAAAGGGTTGTTAAATCCGCTCATTTTTTCCAGCTTTCCTGCCAGTAAAGGATTGTCAAATCCACTCACTTGAGAATTTTCAAGCATTTGAGGGGACAATTCGTTTCCTTCTATCGGGCTGTTAAAGTTGCTTAAACCCCCTGCTGAAGCCAAACTTTTGAGATTGCCAAACATCAAGTCTGAGAGAACATCTTTTGTTAGTCCATTGGGTCCTGTTAATGGGTTTCTAGCTATATTTTTTACATAACCCGGATCAACTCCCAAGGGTCGCCCAAAAACAGTTTCAGGTAATCCTCTGCTTGTCTGGGGAACATATCTGGACAGAGGAAACTGCTGTTCTTTGGACATTTGCTCAAGGGGTGCAGGAGACTTGGGTAAAGCTCGTAGCTGCTGGCTGAGCCGGTTCAACTGGTCAATTTGGTCCTCAACCTGTTGTGCGGTGACCTCAGTAGTTCCTGGTAGACCACGGAACGCCGCCGCCATCACAGACGGGGTATTCCCTGACAATCCCTCTGATAGTGGCATTTGGCGAATTCTTGGTGGAAGAATGAATTGCCGTGCAACCACATTAGTGGAATTTTTATTTTGATCTGCGATAAGAATGCAATAGATGGTTACAAGAAGCGCAAGCCATAATATATAAAAAAAATACAGGAATAACGATTAGCAGAAATGCTCACATTCGGGGGTTTCTCAGTTAGAATCTTCCTGTGATACTATTTATAATTAAGCGCTTATGTTGGAAAGAAAAACATTAAAACGTATTTAAAACTATAAATTAATCGCTGCAGAAAACGTTGATTCCCACAAATGTAGCGATATTTTTAAAGAGTGACTAAATTAGTAACGTACCCGTAGTGGTGGATGCCCGAACAACGACGCACAGCACTAGGGTCAGAAGGGCTCTGTATCTGTTGGCTGCCATCTTTTTCAATAAAGTAACATCGTGAAGTATATATTGTCGTCAGCTATAATGAAACCGTATGAAAACAGAAAAGTCGTCATTTAAATATAAGAGCAGTCAAGCACCAGATCTCTAGCAGTCATAGGGCGTCGATTTTACGGTTTTTAATGCGTGAATAGAAGGCTATAATTATCATAAACATTGTAAACGATAATTTTTCCACTGTCTCTAGCTTTTTGACGGACTGATTTTTCTTGGCTTCATAACAGGTACTTGACAAGAGCCCTCTTCAAACGGTCATACCTCAAAAACAAGGTTGTGAGAGCGCACAGGTCAAATGGGATTCGCATTATCTCACTTTGCTGTTAAGCGTGAAGTGTTGAACCAAACTGCAACAGAATGCTTTAGCTTTACCTCTCTCTCAGAGTTTTGTTTCTCACGAAAACAATATCCGTGTTCAATTCAAGGCTAACAATTTAGTGTGATTGAGTCTTGATTTGCTAAAATCTCTTTACAAACAAATACTAGAGACAAACCAACTTGCTACTGCCAGATAAGGAGGGGGCCTGTGTAAGATTTGAACTGAGTTTCTTACCTTGCTAGATAGTCAAGCATAAACCTACAAGAAGTGGAAAATTAGTTATGTTTCTTTCAACATTATTGGACCACAAATCCAAAACAATTCCGTGAAATATTCGGTCCTTCGTACTTCAAGATGTCGATGGAACGACGTCATTCAACTTATGGGAATCAATATTTAACGAGCTTAACAGCTTTTTACTCCACAGTTGAACAAAGAAAACTGCTGAACCATTTGACCGTTTACAGCTTTTAAGTAGCGTGAGTGCTTTGCAAATATTACCAACAATAGAATACCAGCATGCAAGCGTAAAAATGGTGCCTTCGTTTAAACTAAGGGATTTACCAGTTGTTCCGTAGTTGCTTATGAGTCGAATTAAAAACTTCTAATCGTATAGTTGGACTTCTTACCGTTTAAAATATTTGGCATCATGGAAAACAAATCATTTATTTTAGCCGGTATTAAATGTAAGTACCATATCAATAAACCTCGTTTCTACTCTAGACCCTGAATTCACGCTTGCCATATAGATTGGCTAATCAACGATATACGAGAATTTAGTTTTATCGACTGAGTCGATAAGGTAAATTGACCACCGTAAAAAGATTCAAATAGCTGACGTTTCGAGCGCTAGCCCTTCGTCGGAGCGAATCCAAAGGGCTAGCGCTCGAAACGTCAGCTATTTGAATCCTCCCACGGTGGTCAATTCACCCTATCGACTCAGTCGACAAAACCAAATTCTCGTGTCTCATCCCCCCACCGACGCAGCACCACAGTTTCTCTAGAAACTAACCCCATTCAATACTTAATTAAACACGTTACAAGAAGGAGTGATACACTACAAAGGGTATTCTGTGCAAACGAACGTGCGCCAGTTAGGATGTTGAAGGCTTGTCTGTTATTCGAGTACCATGCAAATCTGGAGGAAATGTAAAGTGGTTGAGCGACTAATCCAACCAGCAGATCCGACATAGCTAGGCCCAACAAAAGAACGTGCAGTGGTAAAGAACGGTTTGAAATGAGTACATTTACCAGGGAAGCGAGGATCAGGGCATTTCCAATAATGTTTATTGTAGAGATTGGGATGTTGATGATTGCGTTGATGACAAATAAAGTCCTGCAATTCATTCTGCTTGGATTGTTGCTGGCGATTCCTTCTCGCTTAACTTCTAACTCTCTCTCCTCGACCCGAGCTTGCGTTACACTTCATATGAATGGGGTTAGTTTCTAGAGAAACTGTGGTGCTGCGTCGGTGGGGGGATGAAACACGAGAATTCAGTTCCATCGACTGAGTCGACAAGGCAAATTGACCACCGCAAAAAGATTCAAATAGCTGACGTTTCGAGCGCTAGCCCTTCGTCGGAGCGAATCAAGGAATTGTGGGTAGTGTGTGGTTTTATATAGTAAGCGGTGGAGCTACGCTATTGGTGGAAATTTGGTGACGTGAAAAACAAATGTAGATTAGTTGAATGAAAAGCGTTCGTTGATTCCGTGGGGTTTGAGAGTGCCGATTTGAAAGATGATTTTTTGTTCTAGGTTTTTACGGCTTTCTGTGTTACCCTGGTGTAGGGAAACGCCGCAGATTGTCATGTGTTGTTTAGAATGGTTAGTAAGATTAAAATGGCGCGCGACTGGTTTGGATGCGTCTTTGTCATTTTTTTCAACGTCTCGGAGATGTTCACGAAAACGGTCGCCCAGTCTCCTCCCTGTTTCGCCAATGTATATCTTTTTGCAAAAAGTACATGTAATGCAGTAGATAACATTTACGGAGGTGCATGTAAAATGATCAGTGATTTTAATAGATCGTTTGGGTCCTGACAAAGACGCATCCTTTGTCAAAAATGACAAAGACGCATCCAAACCAGTCGCGCGCCATTTTAATCTTACTAACCATTCTAAACAACACATGACAATCTGCGGCGTTTCCCTACACCAGGGTAACACAGAAAGCCGTAAAAACCTAGAACAAAAAATCATCTTTCAAATCGGCACTCTCAAACCCCACGGAATCAACGAACGCTTTTCATTCAACTAATCTACATTTGTTTTTCACGTCACCAAATTTCCACCAATAGCGTAGCTCCACCGCTTACTATATAAAACCACACACTACCCACAATTCCTTGATTCGCTCCGACGAAGGGCTAGCGCTCGAAACGTCAGCTATTTGAATCTTTTTACGGTGGTCAATTTACCTTATCGACTCAGTCGATAAAACTAAATTCTCGTGTTTCATCCCCCCACCGACGCAGCACCACAGTTTCTCTAGAAACTAACCCCATTCAATAATCAACGATATAATTTGATAAACATTTCGTGTGCATTGACATCTAATTTTTGGTTACGCGATATTTTGGTTTTATTACAAAAACCTTGGAACCTTGAGTTGTACTAAGGAAGGTTTTTAAAATAAAATCTTAATATTGACATTGAAATTTCATTATGTTTTTACTAATGGTTATAGAACAAAACATCTCGGAATGTCTTTTGATTGCATAAAATTTTCGTTTACCACATTGATAGTTTATAAAGGCTGGTTTTCACTAGCGCATAAGCATAAGCACAAGCCGACATACGCAAACTCAGTAACATGTTGATCATTAGTGCCTATTGTTCTGTTTTGTTCAAACAATTGGAACTAATGAATAACACGTTGCTGAGTCTGCTTATGTTGGCTTGTGCTTATGCTTATGCGCTAGTGAAAACCAGCCTTAAAGCAGAAGCACACAAGAAGAAACACACATTTCAAATTTGTGAAATTCCCTTGATATACCACGAAAATCTCCCAACCAGTATTTTAGGTGCAGCGCACGATACAGTAAGGAGAATTCACATTTAGAAACATGAAGGGTCAGTAGAAATGCACGACCAATAGAATAGGATCTCTTGTCTTTCATTGTACTATCTTTATGTAGGGTAAGGTAGGGTATGCGTCCGATGCAGCACAACTAATGAGCCAAAAGACTCATCGCTGATGGGATAGTATTCGATCACAAGGTTATCTTCTGCAGGCAGGTTTACGGTTTTCAGGTACCTAATCAGATACACCTAAGTGAAGACAAACAATATGAAGCAAAGTGTCTTGTCTTAAGTAACTACATAATGAGACAATTTTTCCACCAACAGCGTAGTTTCGCCATTCTACAATTCCTTGATTTGTTCAGACGAAAGGCTAACGCTCGAACTTTTTTAATCTCTTTACAGTGGCTAATTTACCAACACCTCCCCTGATAAAACCAAATGTTAATGTTTTACTTTCCCACTTACGCAGCATCGCAGTTTCTTCAGAAAATAACCTCTTTATCTTATATATTCTTTACTGGTAGAAAACAATAGGAAAAACGAAAGCGCACCCCGGGGAGCAATGATACCTTGGCAAACGCAGTTTTCAATATCAGTTTAAAAAATTCCAAAAAATGAAAACGATATTACAGCCACACTACAATTTTTAGGTGTTTTTGTGCAAACTTTAAAGGCGCTAAGCTTTAGCTGGTGCCATTTTGAGTTGAGAAAAACGGTGTATTACTGCCAAAGGTGATCTATTGTTATGCCTGCCATTTTAATTGATAACCTATTTTATAATTTTTCACCTGAATCTAAATCTGAGATCCAAATAACTCCAGAAAACTCTAATTTTTAAATAATTTCTATAAAACTTTCAAATTTCAGCCATTTTGGATCACCATTTGCCTTGTCTTCACTCGGTTCTTCTCGGTTTACAAAGGAGCTGTAACGAGTAAACAAGTCAACAAGTCGCGATCGTCTCACATCGATTAAGGGAAGGTCATCAAATACTAGAACGATCTGTTGCAACGAGATGCAACAACACATGTTCCTGAATCAACGTCACGTGCTTCCAATTATGAGCCCGTCGGTCTTCTTAAACAGCTGTGCGAATATAGCATTACAAAGATTTTGAAAAAATCGCAAAATATTTTCTCAGAATTCCTTTGGATAATGATTTAGATTCAGGTGAGAAAATAAAAAATAGGTTATGGCACTTTAAAACAAATAATTACACAAGAAATGCAGACTTGAACTGTGTGAAATTAATATTGTTTGTATTTTTTTCAAAAGGCCCATCACAAGCTTGGTAATTATTGTGAATTACGTGACTTTGACGTTATACCTAGATAAAGTTATTAGCGTTAGAGCCGTTGTTTAGACGCAATACTTTTTACTGACAAACATCCCGCTTACGAGTTGCTAATTAGTACTACCCCATTATACGGTACTAATCCCGCTAGACCCACCGGTCTGTTCAATTATTAAGGAGGGTGTGGCACTGGGACCAGACTAAAGGCTCCTAGAAGTGAACAAGTGACCATTTAAACGCTGTATGTGTTCATTTTAATGTAGCATAACTTCTTCTTATCATGTAGCATTTTTAAGTTTCAGTTTGCGTTCCTTTAAACAACTTGCTACATCGTTACATTAAAGTGTTTTTATCAGTGTGTCTTTCTGTCAGGTTAGTTCACAGTACATTATTTGAATATAAGTCTCTCCTACTCTATTTCTCTACAACGTTTGGCACCTTCATCAACTGGTGATTGTAGTTCACAGCTTTTTCGTTTAATTTGTTTTAATTTATTTTTCTCGCAGGTAGTGGCGTGTCATCAGGTATCAGTCGTAAGATGCTTGGCTTTGCCTCGTGTTTTGTTGTGTGTTGAATTAGATGGATATTATTTGTAGCTTCATGTTCATTAGTTTTATGTACACGAGGGGCTGAAATAGAGTCCACTTTGTTGGCCTTTTGATAAAGAACTTTGCCTTTTAATTTCCCGTTCTTCTTGTGTGCAGCCGTTTCTCCCCTTCTGGAGAAAAATGACCCACCTCCCCACATTCTACCTCCCATTCGGTGCATTCTGTTCATTCCATTCATCATACCCATTCCATTCATCATCATACCATGCATTCCTGTAAACATTCCATTCGTGCCACGCATTTCATTCATACTCCTCATGGGTTTTAGTCCGTTTTCACTTTCCATAAGGTTGATTACTCCAGAGGTGTGTCTTCCACCAAATGACAATCCGGGAACGTTACTCGTTCCTCCCTCAAAATCAGAATAGCCCTTGTTCTGCCCTACTGTTCCTCCTCCTCGTTCCCCTCCCCCTCCCACAATTTCAGAAAGGCTGCCAAACATCAATCGCTCGAACGAACTGGGGCTCATTGACTGTACGTTGTTGCCTCCCTTTTGATTCATTGGTATCTGGATTGGTTTTACTTCGTTCTCACCCATATTATCATTTTGCATGCCATTTGGCTTATTGATCTGCATATCATCCTGCATATTATCTTGCATATTGGGCTGCATAGCGTCCTGAAGGTTGCTCATCATATCGTTTTGCATGTTGTTCAAGTCGGTAGACGTTGGGTTTATCGCACCATTGGATGACTGCTGTACCACTTGCGCCTGCAGAGGAGTAACTCGCCGACCGTTCACTCTGATGTCATTTGTCAGCTGATTCATAATCGCTCGTAATCTTTCTTGCGATAGACCACCCACTCCGTCAGCATAAGATGCTATTGTTCCAGCATTGTTATTCCAGGGAACTCTACCAAGGATATCTTTCAGCCTAGTCTTTATTATGGAACTGCTGGCCTCTTGAAACGCTAAATGTTTACGAGATGCTGTTTTCTCGTTGAGAGGTTCCTCTTTTACCTTCAAATATTTCTGCTTCGAGTTTGTTGCAAATTTCCCAGGAAACTTAGAACTGTTGCGATGACTTTGGGCCTGATGAGTAAACACTGATAAATACAATAGCAGGATTAAATTATGACCAAGAAATAAAATGTTTTTGACTGTATGTTTGTAATGATGTTTGTAGAAGTTCAATTTTGTCTTATCAAGATGGACAAAAGCCAATGGAATTGATTTATTATGGCTTTAAATATTATATAAAATGAATGATATCATAGTTTCATGATCCAAAGTGGACAGCTTGGTAATTAATATCGTCTATTTGTCTGATTTATATCTATTCTTAGATGATTAGTTCGTAGTTTCATTTCGTGAAATTAGAGAAAATGTTATCTAGTATATTTTGATATTGACCAAACACACAGTTTAACTAAAACAAAATACTGATCTAACATGGATAATGTACGAATATGCCACCCAACAATAACCTTACAGTCTGTTGGGTTAAAATATTGACCTGTTATTTGAGAGCAGGAGAATATTACCCACAGAATGAAAAAGAAGGCACTTGTGGTCATCGCGAAGACACTTTATTGAAGACGAGTCTCTGCAAATAAAGTTTAAAAAATATATGAGGTACTACAATATAGGTACCAAATATCATTTAAGACAGTCGCAAAGAAGATACATACATTAATTTATTTCGTCTATTGATGAAATTTCTTCACCTAGCGCGCTTGACATTGTATAGTAATCATTTAATTCATGGCCTTGATCCATGGTATTTAGTTTCCCACGTTTGCCTTAGGACACTTTTAGTTACTCAGTTCTGATTATTTACTATTTACCTTGAAATAAATATTGTTCCTTGAATGGTGTCTAATTGCTTACAACATCACGAGGTATACAACCGGCTAAATATGACTTTTAACCAGCTACGTACTATAGTAATTCCAAACCTCAGACTCAGATCGCTTGTAAAACGATTGCGCGCCCACTTTAGACTCCACGATATGGGTAAACTCTGATGTCAGTACCAATGTTATTTCTTTTTTCGCCGATTTGTTAGTCACTTCATAAGCTAGCAATCTATTATTAATTACTGAGAGTGTGTCGAGTACTTTTCACAGTTCGCGGAATTCCAGTAATCTCAAGAGTGTTTTGCTGGTTCGTGCTTGTGTTTGGCATGAGCGCTCTACGCAAGAGCAAACAAAATTTAGCCTTTCAAGACCTTTTTGAATATTCGAACTCAACTGATGTATCAGTTTAATTTTCACTAAATCAACAGTATTTGATGTTTATATCTGATCATGCTTGTCATCTTGATATTAGTCACGGATCAAACAGACCAACATATAAACAAATGTGGAAGGCCATTAACTGTCTTTAAATGTCCCTGTTTAAGTTAGACGTCCCTTAAATGAATGGTCCTTAAGCTTTGTGGTTAGGAAAGTGGTAAAACAGTAGCTACACCATTGCACTGAATTATCATGGTCAATGGTACAGAGCAGTGTGTTCAGTAATTGAGAGCTTATTCTTTTAAAAAAGAATAAATTACTGAGAGTGTGTCGAGTACTTTTCACAGTTCGCGGAATTCCAGTAATCTCAAGAGTGTTTTGCTGGTTCGTGCCTGTGTTTGGCATGAGCGGCTCTACGCAAGAGCAAACATAATTTAGCCTTTCAAGACCTTTTTGAATATTCGAACTCAACTGATGTATCAGTTTAATTTTCACTAAATCAACAGTATTTGCTGTTTATATCTGATCATGCTTGTCCTCTTGATATTAGCCACGAATCAAACAGACCAACATATAAACAAATGTGGAAGGCCATTAACTGTCTTAATGTCCCTCTTTAAGTTAGACGTCCTTTAAATGAATGGTCCTTAAACTTTGTGGTTAGGAAAGTGGTAAAACGGTAGCTACACCATTGCACTAAATTGTCATGGTCAATGGTACAGAGCATTGTGTTCAGTAATTAAGAGCTTGTTCTCGTAAAAAAGAATAAATGCTATCCATTTCATTGCAATGGCATAACCTAACCCATAAAAAATCATTTTTGCTGAAAACCCCATAAAAAATTTTCATTTTTGATGAAAATCTCGTTATACCATGCCGACATCCAATGATAAAAGAAAATGTAGTACAGTATTCGCATCGTTAGAAAAGGGTCGAGAGATTGGTGTAGCCCGAATTTACCAAGTGTACTTACGCAAGAATGTTGATGAAAAAGTAACTCGGCCTCGTGGCCTAATAGATAAGGCATCTGAATTTGGATCAGAAGATTCCAGGTTCAAGTCCTGGCGGGGTCGTTTTCCAGAGAGCCAATTAATCCTTTTTGAATACTTTTCTAGTCTCTTTTTGGTGGATGGGATTAGTTAGTTTCTACTACTGGAGTGGGTGATCAGATAAAACCTATGTCTACTCACTGGAATATGGTGTGAAAAGTTAGTTCACTTGTCTGTACGATTACATTAGTTAATATCTACTTCTGGAAGGTGTTCTCACTTATAACCTACTTCTAGATGTGATTCGTTATTCTGACCTACTTTTGTTGGATTTGTTGAGTTACTTCTGGTGGGTGTGGTCAGTTATAATATACTTCTGGTGTGTGTAATCAGCTCTGAACTACTTCTGGAGGATGTGGCTGCATGGTTACCACTTATTTCGGGAGAAGGAGAGTATGATGAATTAGCACCTAATTATGGAGGTTGAGATCAGTTGTCACCTACTTCGAAAGTGGGTATTAGTTAGTACGTCAATACCCGTTTAGCTTCGTTAAACTCTTCGTCTCCTCGCTTGTTCCTATTAGAGAATTTCTACTTTTTAAAAATAGCATGATTAAAGGGGAAGTATCACGGGGATTTGGTGTCATTTTAAAAAGCAAAAAATGATATTGTATGATCACAAACCGAAAAATTAGCTCCAGTGGTGTGATAAATTATCACAAAATATATCAAAACTGTCGATGAGTGTCTCTAGTCATTGACGGACTGGGTCTCAATGAATTGCAACTTGAAAAACGTTAGCCTAATATTTTTCAAGTTGCCAAATTTTCGTCTCCAAATGGACCAGAACAGATCATAATTTGTTCTTCTTTCAAGAATTGGCTGATTTCACTCTTTTGGTGTTTTAGCATTATTTTATAAATAAGTTCAGGTGTTGTGAAATGGATTTGATAAAAAAACATCAAAATTCCCGTGATACTTCCCCTTTAATCACTTTTCGGGATAGCGATGGGAATCAATTTTCGATTGTAAAACATTCGTTGTGGGTTACGGTACTAAGCAGACGTTGAGTTCCGACAAGTCGTACAGTGTGGGGTTTATTTGTAAAGAATAAAATGTCGCTTAATATTTTATGTTTTAAGTTTAAACGGGGTTTTAGAATTTTAAATTTCGTTAAAACGTACGTAAATGCCCCAAAACATAAATATTTGTTTAATATAGACCTACATTGTAATTGCAGAAACGTTGTCATAGAAAATCCAAAATACCAAATAGGAATTAATTACCTTCATGATATTCTCAGAGGTATTCTTTCGCATACATGACCTTTCAACAGATACTTCTTCAAAATAAATTTCTATGTAATTAATGAATCAATTTTTATCTCAGAAATGAATTAATACGACTGTAGCATTTTTATTTCTTAACATTTTGTTTCCTTTTATCCTCTGAGAATATAATCAAGGTAATTAATTCCCATTTGGTATTTGGTATTTTCTATGACAACGTTTCTTCAATTAGGTATCCATCATATCGCAACTCTTCGTTTACGATTATTACTCATGGTGTAGCCGACGAGTCATGTTTTGCCCTCAGAGCTTTCTTTTGTGTGTGTGTGTGTGTCACATAAGTGCATGCAGATTTATGCACGCATATTTTAGTTTCACTGGACTGATTGGTTGACACGTGACCTTGTGATCTCGCTCTTGATTTCAAGATGGCGGAAAAATCTCTCCGTGTGTTGACTTGAGACGCAGAAGGAAGAATTACAGCGTACAAGTTTTCAAGACAATGCAAGGCGTTCATGGATGGATAGGACCGTTTGATATTGTGTTCGCCGCTTATTGCTGTGGGATTTTTGTTCCGGCAAGTATTATGTTTTATGTAACTTTACATTTGTTTTGCGAACGAGGTTTCAAGTTTCGGCTACTGAATGTTGAGAATCCCGGCGGTACCAATCAATGAAAATCAATCATTGATTGCAATCAATACAATCATTAATAATCAATAATAATTCATTGATTACTATTGATTAATTCAACCAATCAATAAAAATCGATACTCACTCTCCGAAACATGTAAATTGTTATTGATTATTATTGATTTTTACAGATAATCAATAAATTAATTACGCAACATGGTAACATGGGACGCGTCATATAGCACGAATATATGTACGCGTGATTGCACCCGCACATTCCTACACAACACACTCCTACCCGGACTTCCCATGCAATGTTGGAAGAACAGGGAATCTAACAATTGTTATTTTTATGTTGTAACTTTATCTTGTAAATTTTTATCTTGTCAATACAGATTTTTAGGTTGTTAAACAAAAATAATGTAATGCGCGTGTGAACATATTCTAATGTAACACGCGCAATATAAATTGATTTTATTATTTATATTATTATTAAACGAAGATCTTCATACAGTAAATGAAATTCCAACTGCACATCTTGATGAGCCACAACGTGGGTTATCTACTCTGGTTATATTTAATCACTTAACTGATCAACCTCCTTCAAGAACAAGACAAGAGTATGAACAGACGAGAGCTACATATGCGGCGAAATAAAAAATGATCCCCTGTGTGGTAAATTACTTTGTTATGAGCGACATGAAAGAAACCTCATTATCTTGTTGCACATTTTTTTTTATTCTTGAGTTGTTTTTGCTTTTTTGCTCTATATAATAGAGTTGTTGCACTTTCTCGCATTCCAGGCTAGTGTTCTGAGTGTTGCAGAGTGCCTTGTTTATGTCGCTATAAAAGCACAGTCCATTTTGTTTTTAATTATAAATATTTTATCTTCACTTTCAGTTGCAAGCCAGGGTAAATGTTTCAGTTATAAACTTTTTGCCTTTTCAGGTTGCATAGAAATTATTTGTTTGAAGGCAACGTTACCCGGGGCCGATTCCAGTGACGATTTTTAGAGTAACAATGTTGCGTGTTTGATGCCATGTGACATGGGCGCCCGGCGAATTTCAGCGCAATGTTTGTGCTGCCAGCACGTTGAGACTTATTTAATCAGCTTCAAAACCTTGAAACCCAAGATCACGAATGTAGTACAAGTTGATGCTGCATCGAATCGTCACGTGTAACTTCGGTTTTAGATTATAGCCAAATATATCAATATATAGCTGCGAAAGGCCGATTGACGAGAGGGTGAGGTACAAATTATAAAAAGGCAAGGTTTGATTCGCTGCTGTTACTGTTTTCATGTTTTGTTACTTTCAAGCAATGTCAAAAAATTAGAAATCTGTTAAGATAGCCTTTTTTATATTTATCAGATGGGCACAAAAAGCGTTTATCATTTTTCACGATGATTTCAGCATGGTTCACTTCTAAGGAAGAAAATAGGTTTTTAAATGGGTCGTTTTGTTGTTTTGAGAATAGAAAGCGTAAAATAAAAGGCACGATTAGTCACAATATAATATCGGAAGAAATAAACAATACATAAAGCAAGATTTAGCTATTCAATGATAATCAATATTAATCAATAATGATCAATGAAAATCGATACTCACTCAACTTTTAGTCTTTGATTCTTTTTTATTTCCAATAACAATCAATTGGTATTGATTATTATTGATTATTATTGGTTGTATTGATTATTGATTTTCATTGATTGGTACCGCCGGGTGTGAATGTAGTGTAGTCTTACTTTTCAGACAGTTTTAAGTTTCTCTGTAATGGCACTCAAACTGCTCGGGAATCAAAACTGCAATGGGTTAAAGATGACTCGAGTTCAAGCTGTGTACAGCTTCTTTTTAATTTTTTTTTTCATTGTACTGCAAAGCCAAAGTCAGAACAATGGCGGCAATGATGTACGCTCATTTAAGGTATTTGCTTGTCGTATTCTGTGGAAAGTGGATAATACAGAAACCACTTGTCCACATCAAGATCTGTGTTTTCTTTGTTATGCACCAAGAAAGGTTTTCCAGTCAGATAAGTAGCACCAGTCTCAACGGCTGTTGTTTTCTCTGGGATTCCATTTGTATCAGTCAACAATGGGGCACCTGTTATTCTCACTGCCTGTGAGGCACTATCTATGAAATATCAAGGAGCAAAATTAAAGTGAGTATATATCAAATACTGTAAAATATGGGCATTGAAGTGCAGGTATTAGCAATACCATTGTCTCATTAACTAGATGACTAGATAACTAATCGCTGATTGCGTGAGAATAAGGGCATAAACCAGGATAATAAACTAACGTTTTGACCCTTAAACGTATATCATTTCACAGAGACGGTCCGCGTATAGATGTTTCATATCTGTTCAAGTTAAAGACGCAGACAAACTGAATGTTTGATATTTTATTTATTCTTCTATTTATGAAGTACATATTATTTAATATAAAGTTGAACGAGTTCGATTCACGTAAACATAATTCGAATTGCAAACCTGTGACTTCTTCTTCATCGGACGTGTTGCTTTCGTTCTGAGAATATCCTAACAGTTGAATTAACATAATGTTTATGTTATTGTTTTCATATCTAATTTAGGGTCTAGGGGAATATGAATATTACGTATGTACTTTTATCGAGTTTAGAATATAATTGCTGTAGACGAGCGATTGGATCTGAGTGAGCTTTTTTTTATAAATGAACAGTTGGAATTATAGAGCACTGGTGTCCCGGATGTTTCGAATCCCTCGTTTAAACTTAAATCGGGCAAAGTTGACAAAGCTAGTCTTCCAAAGAAATGCACCTTTTTCCTAGCAAAATGAGTCAGTTCTGTGTGGCAATATAAGTGAAACAGAAAACTGTGAAATTTAATGCTCTTTATATATAAAAGTGCCGCGAACCGGATTTTTTGGAAACTGATTTCAATCTGATTCAGGAAAGAAGTGGGAACCAACAAGAAATATTTAGAGGCAAGAAAGAAATGCTTTTAATCTTAAAAGAAGATTACTCTTCCTTATATAGACTAAGGCCCCGTCCACACGTATATGTTTATGTTCGTAAACGCATAAGTTTTCATGCGTTTAGGCTTCCCGTCTACACGTAGACGATGAAAACGGTCACCCGAAACGAGTAAACGGATATTTTCGACGACGCTCTCCAAAGTGGATATGTTCGAAAACGCTGTTTATCCATTTATTTTATTTGTGGACAGCGTAAACGGATATTTTCGTAAACGCTGACGTAGATACTATTTATCTACACATGCTCAATGCAGATTTTTAGCGTTTGCTTGTGGACGGGAGGCTTAAACACAGAAAAACGTAATATGCGTTTTACGAACGTAATATGCGTTTTACGAACGTAAACGTATACGTGAGGACGGGAGCGTTTTAAATAAAAACATATACGTTTACAGACGTAAACGTATACGTGTGGACGGGGCCTAAGAACTTGAGAAATTAAAAACACCCGAGAAGTGTGAGAAGGACTTCTTCACAGACAATTTCAACGGATTACACTGAATAAAACCTTTGACCCGAAGGATTTATTCTACACTCTGGTGGCTTTCATGGCACACATGGGTATGCATAATCATCCATTCAATTAGCTGACTGACCGCGACATTTTCATGGGCAAATTTCCCGCCAGACTTATTTACTCGCTTCCGAATGGTCTAAACAATGAAATTAAATGGGTTACGTCATAGCTTGCACATGCGCCGAACCGTGAAACCCTCCCTTTAAAACTACCCACTTATATACAAATTTGGAGGTCTAAGTTAAACTTGTTAAATTCCTGCAACATTTAGCATATTCAAAAGACACTGTAACCTCTCTTCCACCCTGTCTTTTGTTATGACATTGAAAAAAAAAGTGTTTATAGCAAACCTGAAGTTAAACTGTTATTCGCCCTGTCCAAATTTCCGTCTTTAGTATTGGATAGGTTTTTGCCACTTAAGAGCTCGTCACCAATCTCTTGGCCGTTCTTGATGGCCTCGGTCTGATTGTCCAAGTCGTCCAAAAGTTTAGTGATGTCGTTGTTGCCCAAGTTTCTTTGATGACGGCTCAGCGTGGCAAGTGCGGGCTGTTCATATTCAAAATTTCTTAAAGAGGCTGTTCAATTCAAGAATTCAAGTGTAAATGATCAGTAATTAGCTACGGGGAGGATTGATTACATGTAGTTTTTCAAATTTCAATTCTGTCGGGATCACCTTGTAAGATTAATGGTTTACTAATTCACTGTATGAAGTTAGAAGTTTCATTTTTTTAATAATAGGTCGTTATTTTACTAAAGAGAAGTGTTGGACACAGTGTGATGCAGGGGCGGATCCGGTGGAGGGTTTGAGGGGGTTGTGACCCCCCTTTGAGCCCTTTAAGCAGTATTTGTTTTTAATTTGTCTGACAATTTGTCTCTGTCTTGTGGTTCAAGAAAATAATGGAATAAAACTATATTTTATTGTTTCACTTCCACCAATTGACTGATTGTTAAGTTAGAAAAGATAAACGCTTTTCGAGTCTCAGGAATGCTGAAGGGTAAAATCGGAAAATTTTCCCGGGGAAGGGCATGCCCTCGGACCTCCCTAGAAGCTCTCGCTGTTCACGCCCATGGCAACCCCCATTTCAGAAAATTCTGGATCCGCCCCTGGATATGAATTTTTACTGGCAACTGAATATACTTATCACGATACATATGCAACAACCAACTTCAATTTTATCGATCACCTGGGCCGGGAACTTCTTTTTTAATTAGGAAAACCTTCTTTTTAACTCGTGAATACACAAAGCGTAATGAACAAGTTACAGCAGTGGCCAGAAATATGTAAATTCCTACTCCTTCCATCTATCGGCTGTACACTGTTATATGTAATTCCACTGACCAGTGCCTTTAACCGTTCCAAATGCAAAGAAATATAGAGTAGAAAATACTCGACCGCCGACTAAGAGGACATTATGAACGTGATGTACTGATGTTTCGCGTTTGGAGTCTTTTCATGGGAAATTAAAACCGTCACTAGCCGAATATTAAAATTTACCCCTGCTAATTACTTGTGTGAGCGGCCGGTGGTCCAGTGGTGTAGAACGCTGTGCAGATAAACTTGCGCTCCCTAGTTAGAATCCTGGTGTGAAGACATGAAATAATTTTTCGTTTTTTCCTTTCTTTCGTTTTTAAACGGAAATTTGATGAAGTTGGCATTTAGTGCGTTTTGTATTCACGAGTTGTCATATTTGCACAATTAGCTTACCAAGGTCAACAGCAGTTATTGACGCAATTACAATCCATACTAAGACGGCAAACACGTTTGGAGTGGTAGTTCTACTCATTAACGTCTCTCTGTATTTCTGTGTAACATAAAACACTTGTTTGAGTTAATGCGACATTACGACCTTCGTTTTTTTTTTAAGGGACAGTTTATAGCCTGCAAAGCAGGCGTATTTTGGGTCGAATGAGCGCTGAGTTAAACCACGGACAGAGGCGAGTCAAAAGACGTGGCCAGTCATCGCGCAGAATGCCGCGACACATCCGGGACTTTCACGCGCATTCTGGCGCTAAGTTTGAATGCTCATTAGCGAAAGTACTTAAAATAACAAAGAAAACTGGCCCAAAATAGTCAGCTGCACTTGGAAATTCTAAGTTTACGGGAAAACGGTTACGAACACCAGTTAGCAATCATATGGCTGTTGAAGAAGGAATGTTAATAAAGCAAATGCGACAGTCTTTGCGTTTGTAGCTCTTTGGGAAGTATGATTGTTTTCGACTTCAAATGTAGTTACCTTCTTCCTCTGTTTGTATGGGACTAACACTTTCAGGCTGAAAATCTCAATAAATAAGATGTGAGCAAATTAGCATTCATATAAGTAACTACCGGGCTTTCTTATAAATATTCTACTTTTTTTTTCAGGTCCATCCAAATGCACACAATTTAACGAGATGGTAAGTGTCGTGATGAACTTTAAAACCCTCCGGTTTGAAAACTCCCCAGCGAAAAACATAACTTGAGCCCGTGATGGCCTCTCAAGTTGTGTTGTTCCGGAAGTTGTCAGTGCTGAAAGCCACTGTTAATGTTCTGACTCTGTCTTTATAGGGACTTCATGGTTGTGATGGCCGCGGTATTTTTAAGGGACCAGCCTACATTTACGGAGCTGTTGGGAAACTGACAACAACAACAACGGTAAATGGCTATCGGGATTCTGTTAGATATAGTTTGTTTTGCATGCATGGTTTTGTTGTATTATTCAGTAAAAATATGTCAAAAGGACGTTCTTTAACTTTTTTCTTTGCTGTCATTTCGTAGACTCGTAGGCATACAGATACAACTGGTGGAAAGACGCAGTGACTCCAGATGATTTTTTTGTTAATGTTAATATCAAAAATATACGAAAGAATAAATAAACTTGTAAAGGAAACACCTTGAATCATCTTTGAGCTAATTTATTTTAATACTGCGGAAACCTAAAGCCTGGTTTTCATATAATCGCAACGATCGCAGCGATCGTTACGATCAATGATCGCTGCGATTCTTGCGACCCTTGCGATCATATGGAAACCAAAACGTTGCGATCTTTGCGATTGCGATCGCAGAGCGATCGCAATCAAAAGGATCGCAACGATCGCAAGGAACGCAACGTTTTGGTTTCCATATGATCGCAAGGATCGCACAACACTTTTTTCTGCGATCGTTGCGATTATATGGAAACCAGGCTTAAGTCTGTGTGCTGTTGTAGGTTACCGTGCTTTCAAATCAACATTGGTCAAAAGCTTTTATTGCTTTTTGGTGGCTCCTAAAAGAGCCGGTTTTTTTTTTTCAGTAGCAACATCACTGCGCGGTTCCGGTGAAATAGCTCTTCGCAAACTTTACTTGAACTCTTTCAACTGGGCGCGAAGCCGTTTTGCGGCCTTGTTCATCGAGGAAGGCTGGCGACTTGCTAAGAACCAACTTCAGGCTGACGGGAGTGTGGACACTACAACCACCACCGGTGACTGTCAAGCATTTTCTCAGAGAAGAACCAAGACCTGCTCTCATCAGCTCTGCTTTACGGCAAGGTACGGAGTCCCTCGGAGATCCACCGGCATATCAGGAAACAGCGATCGCACTACATCGTGTCGCATTGTGATGGTCTCGTTACAGGCCAGGGGTGATTTCAAGCCCTTCTCGAAAAGAAGAGCGAGTCTTTCTCTGGATTCGTCTGCGCGAAGTGGATCGACAGATCTGTCTTCGATGAGCTCCGCCGGCAAGTGGTCGCTCGGTTCCCATGTATTTTCTGCTGGGGAGTAATTCTGCCACTATATGAAGTATTCCGTTTTGCCTCCCTTGTTTCGTTTTGCGACTATGCGATCTACTTCGTAAACACCCATAACAGAGGGCTTAGTATTTGGACGGTATGTCGAAGTAAAGCTACGATCGCGAACATCATTAAGTGATGACGCGTAAAAGCCTTGAGCGTGTCTCGCGCGCTTTGACATGTTGTCTCCAAAGAAGTTTTAACAACTGAACGACTTGAAATCGAAGTTAAATTTATATCGTTTGATCGATCTAAACGGATCCAAAATTGAATAATTATCTTCACAAACAAAAGAATAAGAATTCCCGCTGGAATCATTGGCGTGGGTCGGTTTGAGGCGGACCCTTGCTCATTTATGAACACACGACAAATAAACTACATCCTGTCTATATAACGTTTTTCTTTCTCGTCCTGCAGGAATAACAATATTTTGGTAAATTGAAGTACTCAGGACTGCGTTTAAGCGCTGCCGAGAGAACGAGCGTAATGATGCACGAACACGGCATTCAAATGACATTGATGCTCGTGTGAATCGCGTATACAAAAAG
The DNA here is from genome assembly GCA_024195265.1 of Dendrophyllia cribrosa. Lineage (NCBI taxonomy): Eukaryota > Metazoa > Cnidaria > Anthozoa > Scleractinia > Dendrophylliidae > Dendrophyllia > Dendrophyllia cribrosa. The sequence continues at coordinate 32,334,777 of JAJLRJ010000007.1, read as the reverse complement.
ACAAGCCGGGGGAATTTTTTGTTGTTTGTTTCTGCAAAATTTATTTTTTCAAAGTGCCAGCTTAGGACCTGGTCGCACTACAGTTAAAAACAAAAATTAGCCCGTGCAAAATGACATAAAAACAAAAACATTCCACAAAAAGCGTGTCCCACCGGAGCGGTTTCTTTTGTTTTCCTCGATTTTTGCACGGGCGGATTTTTGTATTTGACTGTAGTGCGACCAGGCCCTTACATTCGCGAGTGGCTAACCCTTCGTGCTTGTCTGATTCGCACTTCAAGCTCGCGAGCCTAAACTAGGCTTTAGGATTTAGACAGTAAGTTGACTCGATGTGACGAATCTCTTTATTCAATGGGTTTGAATAGGGAGCGCGGCCTTATTAGAGGGAAATTGTTAATTTTATCGCACCTTAAAATTTATTTCACACTTCCATCCGTTGATTGACAGCAGTTGAATATGCGAAGAGACGAAAGGTATTCCCAAAGCTAAGTATGTTGACCAATCACAGCCGACTAGTTCTGAACATGCAAATTATTATGCCGCGCGTCCTAGAATCGGTCGCTGTTAGTACATGTCGCGAAAGACAATAGCATTCTGTGCGATGTGGTGTTCACTCCTCCCAGCCCCGGCCGTTTTGAAAAAAAAACACAAAACAAATTTTTAATATTACTAGTAGTAATCATAGATTATAGTGCGTCTCCTTATACCGTAGCACCTCGTCTTGACCTACGTAGTACCTCAGTTTCAGCCACTGTTGAAAGGGGCTATGTCATGAGTTATGTCACGCAGGCAAAAACGTCGGACCGACGTCAAACAAATTCACGCTATCGCCGTGGAAAATCCTTCAATTCTGCCGTGCTGTGTTCTCCGAAAGGTCTCAGATTTTTCCGACATAAATAGTTTATTTGTCTTGATTTCATTCCGGTTTATATTTCTCCGATTCTGAAATGATGTGCCTCAGTACTTGGTGTGATATCCGCAAGGATTTTACCGACTAAATAAATGTAGATATCTCAATGTCTGGAAATTGCATTCAGCACATGTTTAATCAGTTGAGCATGGACAAAGGTTCTTCTCCGGGGCTGATTGCTGTGAAATCAACCCAAAAGTTGTCATAGTTTTCTCTCTTCTACGAAAGTAGTGTGCTTTCAATGCTGTCACGTAATTTATAAATAAAGTTATTACTACAGTTATTTATTATTATAACACGCGCAAGCGATCTCAAGGTCAACGGCTACATGTAGGTCACGTACGCGAACAGTATTAGCTGCAGTTGTTATTTTGATCTGTTTTGAATGAATCCTTGCAATGAGACGAAGGACGATTCAATTATTAAAATTCTTAGATGGGCAGGCGTTCGCCTGGCGCGGCCGGCAAGACATATAGCGAATCGCTCCATAGAACATCGCGAAAAAGCGACGTCGGTATTTAGGTGAAAGCTTTCCAAATCAGGCAAAGAACCACAGAAAAATAAAGTTAGGGGCCGATTACATGACGAATTTCAGCCCGGGCTGAGATTTCAGCCCGGTCAATCGGGCTGAAATTTTGTTGTGATTACATGACAAATTTCAGCCCGGGCTGAGATTTCAGCCCGGGCGCCAAGTTTGAAATTGCGCGGGAAGATTGATAACGAGAACCAAAATGGCGTCACTGCGCATGCCGAAATTCACTTTTCAGCCCAGGCTGAAATTCTGATGCGATTACATGGCGATTTTCAGCCCGTTTGGCCGGGCTGAGTTTCAGCCCGGGCTAAAACTTTGCTCATGTAATCGCTAACTTCATTTCAAGAGGATTTATTTCGGAAGCCGGGCTAAAATCTCAGCCCGGTCAACCGGGCTGAAATTCGCCATGTAATCGGCCCCTTAGAGCATTCAAAACATACCCGAACGGTGCTAGAAGCGAGGAAAATCCAATAACGTCTTGTTTGATTCCAAAGAGACCCAACAACTAACTTGGTCCGAAGAAGAACCTTCGTCCATTTCCACTGTGTACTTTCAGACATTGAGATATTGAGCCGTACCGTACGATTTCAAAATCGGGAAAATATCCGAAACTAAATCAAGACAAATAGGTTATTTCAATTGACACTTTCGGAGCAGCCAGCTCCCCAGGATTGAATGGATTGTGCCTGATTTCCACGCGCTGGAAATGCTGGATACTATTGTGACGTTTCAAGATGGCGCAGATTTGGTACCGACACTTTTTTCGATTCGTTCCGCCTAGACAACGCGCTAAGCATGCTGGATACTATTGTGACGTTTCAAGATGGCGCAGATTTGGTACCGACACTTTTCTCGATTCGTTCCGCCGAGCCGACAAGATTAGGAAGCGTCTCCTTCGTCGACGCAAAAATTTGACCTCGAAGCGGTCAGTGTTTCTCAAGTCACAATAGTAAAGTGGCCGATAAGGTAAGATAACATTGTATTAATACTAAATAAATTTGCAAAAAATGGTAACACCTATCTATCAAGTTAAAATAGGGTCCTTCTGCCTAATGTCAGTAACTACTTAAGCTAAGCTACTTAAGCCAGATATTTCATTTTAGTTTTCCTGTTTCTGAAAATTATTTCGTTTCAATAAAAAAGAGGGTACTAAACAACTAAAATTGGGCAGCGTGGAAACCATTTTAGACTGCTAGCCGCTATTTCGGACCGTGTTTTCCCGCACTTCCCGGGGGGGGGGGGGGGTACTCAACAAAGTTTTGTACGGGGATGCTCCGCCCCGAGGTCCAAACCCTTACCATTTCATATGCCGTTTTTGACAGAAAAGGTACCCCTTTCATATACCTTTCATTGAAAATGGTACCCCTTTCATGTACCTTTCATTGAAAATGGTACCCCTTTCATATAGCCTTTACGTGCGTCTGTTTGATATATTTTGAAAGGCCCTTTTTATAATACTCAAATGGCAGTTTCCCTACTTTTTTTATACTTCAACTCGTGTTTTCCCTACCATTTCCTATTCTTCGTGAAATCCCTACCCTTTCACATACTTGACTCGTGAAATCCCGACCCTTTCATATACCTCCAGCCTCAAAAAGGTACCCCTTTCGGGCGGAGCATCCCCGTATAGCCCATTAGGGAGTACCCCCCCCCCCCCCCCGGGCCGCACTTATGATCTTGCAATCTCATCTTCATGTACCTGTCGCCATGTGTAATCAAACTGCGTGGTTACAAAGGAAACAAATGCTGACTGCCAAATAAGACAAATAAGGCTACCGGACGGTTACCGGTCAATTTTCGAAACCTCGCAGAATCCCGTTTTCAAAAAAAATTAACAATGTTTAACATTCTGTTGTTCCGAGAATTGCAATGAATTCTAATTTAGAACCTTAATAATAAAACTACAATTGCAGCGTCGCATTGTCTCAAAATAAAACGGGTCAATGTGGTAATACGGTAATAGTTAAAGTAATAAAAGCAAGGTGTGCGTCTGTTACGTTTATAAAACCGACATCACCCTACCGCTCCCAAGGCTTTAAGAGCTAGGCTTTTAAAACAATTTTAAAAAAATACTGTTGTCGATTTTATACATGCAACTAAAATACTTATAGCAGCGGACACAAAAGCTGTACAATGTTTTGGTTAGGTGATTGATATTTCTCTAGATAGCTTACAGACAAGGAAATAAAAATAATGCAATAATCATAAACTATTTTCGAATTTTGGGTTGGAAAGCAAAAGTACATGTTTATTGTTTTAATAATTCGTAAATTGCATGTAATATGTTAACCGATCTATTTATTACGACCGATATGTCGCAATCAGACACAATTTTGTTTATTATGGAATCAACAAAGTGATGAAATTTAAAGCGTTAATTCTCGCTCGAATGCTCCATAACACATGCAAAAAAATGCTTTTGTTTGAACCCACCAACTGAAGCAACTGAATAGCCTGAAAACAATAACAATATAATTTGTTTTACCTGCGTTCCAGGTGCCTCCTCAGTGAACCTCTGTTATGGTTTTACTAAATTCCTGCTGGTGACGGCGTTACAAATATAACTGGTGAGCAGATCTGTGTTATTGCATTTTGGCGGCAAAATTCTCGGGTCATGTGATAAAAATGCGAAATCTATATGTGCAGTCTTTGGGATGCCATTTTGGCGTTACAATTTACAAAAGTTACACAAGACTCAGGTCGGGCTCCATTAGGATCAACCGTTTATGGTTGAGTTGGTTGCGTTGTCCTAATAAAACACTTTCCGACCGTTTTCGGTTGAAAACGCGGTTGCTCCTGGAAATAGTCATTACCAGGCTTTCCCTCAGTGAAGCGGGTAAACGAGATGGCAAAAATTCGAGAGTAGTTCCCCTTGCAATTAGAGGACGACGTTGTACTAAGTGAATTTCATGACGAACTTGAAGAGATTGCAGCACTTTTCCTATATCAAAGGCTCCTATGAGCCAACTAGTGAATATGAACATGAACGCTCTAAATTAAAGATTCTTCACACAAAAATTACAGGAAGTTTTTGACATATAAACTTATGTTTTTTATGCAAATATATGACACACAAAAATAGATCAGTGTACGGGACTTTCCACTCAATCAAAGGTCCGTTTTTTTACTTCTGTCGCAGCTTTGTTATCTGTGTTTTAGCTGTCTTCACTGTATGTAAAGAGGGACAAGCCTTTTGTTATGCGCTGGTGGTCTAGCGGTGTAAGGCGCCGTTTCTAAACCAGCGCCACCGGAAATCACTGGCCCGCGTTCGAATCCGGGAAAGAGATCGATTTTTTTTACATTTCTTGTGTATTTAAACGGCAAATTGATGAAGTTGGCAACCTTTATCGAGTCTTAATTAAAGTTCTTTATTTCTAAAATTGCGACCAAAACATTCGGCCCTGAAACTAATATGTGGCGAATTTTGTCATGAAATCTATTTACGATCCCATCATGACCGCGGTGACGCCGCTGAATGTTAACTTCGATATGAATCTGTTCCTCAAGCGTATACCTCGATATATATTATGGGTTTTTGGGTAAACAATCTTTTATTTATAGAGCGTTTCGTATTTTTTGCGTTTGAAGTCGTTAAAAAAAACACTATCGAACCGTTACTGCACGATGTCGGTTAAGTAGCGCAATTATCTTGGCATCATAACTTATTTAAAAAGCTAACACGACGATGTCCTGGAGTGAAGTGTTCACAAACTTATTTCATTCGCGCTACAAATATCTTCACGTTCTAATTCGCTCTGCTCAAACTAACGTAAATTATTTTCCTCTTAAATGTAATACATTCAACACAAACAACACTGTTTGATGGTTGGATGCTCAGGCATTCCAAAACGACGTGGTTTTATTACGTGGTTTTATAGTTCAGCGTAATATTGAATCAGCTCTAGATTTCCGGTGGCGTTAGGCTTGATGCAATCTGGCAGATTTTCCATGCAGGACCGAGGAGTTGAAAATCTGAAACGAGAAAAAGTAAAAACTAGGTAAACAGAAATCATAAGCGCATCAATCTTCTTCTTCTTCTTCTTCTTCTTCTTCTTCTTTTTCTTCTTCTTCTTCTTCTTCTTCTTCTTTTTTGATATTGTTGTTGATGCCACCAAAAAGATTCAATAAAGGCCAGCGCCAATTGAATCAATCCTCATAAAGAACTGATCGACCGGTGCCTCTTAAGACGCTTTATAAACTCACAATGAGTAATGAGAGAACGGCCAGTGCTTCCTATAAAACATACACTAGTCTCATATCCCAGTAACAGTAACCCATATAACTCATATCCCAGTGACAGGCAAGCGCCTCAGAACAGATGCATGCAGATGCATAGGTAAAAGAGACCGATATCTCTTATGATATAGTAAGGCCTTAGGTAAATCGACTCCTCTCTGCATTACCTAAAATCCAATATCCCCATGAAACCTTTCTGTTCCGAATAAAGAATTAGTGTTTCTACCGTGCTCTACTGTATCTTTCCCTGTAAAAGGTTTTTAATCAATAATGAACATGAAAACTAATCACGAAATGGTAGGCCAAAAGTATGACGAAGGCCAAAAGGGAACAATAACTGTAGCAACAGCTTTGGGGTGATCAAGATAGTGAATAGTCTAACAATTAAGCAATAACAGGAGGAACAACAAGGCAGTTTTCGCCTTCTAGGATTTGAACGAAAAAATCTACTCCCGCGCAGCCTGGGTTCCTCGTTGTCAAAGCGAGGCTAGGTGCACAACCTTTCATATGGAAATGAGTTTTATTTGCATTTGAGTAAAAACTCATTTCCATATGAAAGGTTGTGCACCTAGCCTCGCTTTGACAACGAGGCATTACGTAACTCGGAAATGGCCTATTTCTATTTTCTATTCAAACTGGTCTAAATGCGGAATAAATTGCTCATTTTTGCGCAGAGTTTGTGACGTGTGATTGCTTCATAATCGAAACCGGATATTTAAAACTGCAAAATTTGTCTACCACGGTATATAATTTTCTTAACCGCAACTGTATTTATAGTTCTTCGTTATCGAGTTTTTCCCGCTAAAATGATTTTAAGAGACAATATTTCAGTCGCTTATGTCTCGCCCAACAAAAGTCACTTTGCCCCGAACTAAAACTTTGCAAACAGCGTCACTGAATTTCGTGGCCAGCTTCAATCTGATAAAAATTGCAGGATTCTCTGATGATCATGTTAGCCTGCACAAACTCCCAGCTCCCAAGAAATTTCCAATGTTATACCACACCTCCAGATCGTTTGTACTTTCCAGATCGAGTTGCGTTTGCGTGTTCAAAATAACTGTAATTGCTGCAGACTCTGTAGAAGCTGGTTATAGCCAGTCTTTCTTTTAGATTCTAAGTTTTTTTCGGGATCCGCAATTGACTTGTTTAAGCTAAATGGCTTTGGCACTTTAAAAAAGTTTATCATCGTCATCAAAACAGCTGCGCAATTTTAATGTGGCCACGAATGTTTAATTATAAGTGTAGCATTTGTCTCGCGATACCTTGTATGAATTTTGAATTATGAATTATTGTATAATTTTTTTAACGTTCGAGAACCGAGTATCTGCAGCAATCTGCCATAAAAATGTTACCATATTGTGCGTTTCTTCTAAAATCCAAAAACATATTTTGCGTTTCTTCACTAGAATCTAAGGTGAAGAATTTTAGTTAACTGACAACGTTTGGAGCTCTTATTTCAGTCCTTTACTGTAATATCCAATCAAAGGCTCCTAGGAGACAACTGGTGAATACGAAACAACCTTCGGACCCTCCCCTCTCCTACGCGTTTTGTTCCACCGACCCTCCCCGCCTCCACCCTCTGCGTCCAACTCCTCACCCTCCCTCCCTCCATCGCCGTCCCCATAGGTATAAGGCAGGCGACCATTATCTATCGCATTTGGAACTGGCAAAATATATGCGCAAGCCTTATGTACTGGTCAGCGGAATTACCAAGAAAAGTTTACCGCCGAAGGAAGGAAGACGTAGGAAGGAGGAAGGAAGGAGTGAAAATTTGCATATTTGTCCCGCGTTCAACGTTTCGCGTATCGACGAGTTAAAAACCATGAATGCAGATTCAGTGGATAAAATCTGCATTCGCATTCGATATTCATGACCCTGGCGTTTCTTTGGGAGGGATTGGAACAGAGTGCCCGTAGTACGTAGTTATCATGACAAATAATCAATTTTCGGATTCAGCGTTTCATTTTTAGTCTCCAGGAATTCGTCGATTCTAAAAGCTGTATGGAGCAAGCGCGTTCATAGTGATGATCTATTGCCATGACAAATCGTTTAAGCGTGTAGTGGATATTGTAGTCTCCGACGCAGCCGTTTTCAGGGTCGTCACGGAGCGTTGCGTGACAACCCTAAAAAACTATGGATATTGCTGAAACAGTTCAAGTTTCAGGACATCTCTAGTCTCATCTTTACCCGTTGTATTAAAAAAAACTTATTTTGCGACACAGGAATGTCGCAATAACTTTTGGCAGAGCAGGTTGTTGAACAACAGGTAACAGATTCACAGAAGCCTGGCAGGTGTTATCCGCCCATCAGCTTTATTGAAGGGCTTTCCATTGTAAAGAAACATCAGCTGACCTGTGTTGGTCCTTTGTGTTGCTTTCAATAATATATGAGTTGCGACTGACTTGGTAAAGATAACCTTTAACAGGCTAGAAATTATTTTCTATGTATGTAGTATAATCTGTGTAAAAATGTGAAGATCATTCTACAAAGAAAAGTGAATGTCAGGTTTAACATGATGAAGGCGGCCGTGTTTGGTTGGTTCATGTTATGTTTTGCACTACAACACGAGGCAGGTAAGTTGTCATTCCATAACTATAATTGAGGCAACATATAATATTTACGGAATGTGTAAAACATATGTAAAATGTTTACCACACGTTTGTTTTATACATTGACGAAATTAAATATGATTGTATTCTTTTGACTCTTTGATGCTTTAAAATTTTGTTTTCTTCCCATGTCTGTATTCGGCGCCCTCAGGGCAACGTCGCAAGACTATTACTTATTATCGCTTTGTATGTTTTGTTTGTTTTGTTTATGGTCTTGGGGTGAGTCATAAGAACTAGAACTTCACCAACAGTTCTTCAAGATTCAAATAGCAGCTATGCAAACAGAAATGGATATATTAAAATTGCCAAAGATTCAACAGGACGTCCGGTCCCGTGCAGTTCTTTCCAGCTGGCCACGCTTTCACGTCTTTCTTATAATCATCCGCTTTAAGGAAACACTGATCTTCAGGTGATTCGAGGATAACCCCTAATGCGCCTCACTTGAGGGTTTCAAGACAAGGCTTGCCTTGTGATCCCGGGGGTAGGCTTTAGTAAAGGCCATCTTCATGTTCTTATCTTACAAAATGAAGAAAGCAAGGCCAAGAAGTGATATCATTGTGGAAACCAAGTTTTGGTTTATTACAAGCTAAGATAATTGATATTGAAACTTACAATATTTCGGTTCTTGTAAGTTTTAATATCAATTATCTTGTAATAAACCAAAACTTGGTTTCTACAATGATATCACTTCTCGGCCTTGCTTTCTTCATTTTGTATTCTAAATTGTCAGATGGTTCTGGATTATGTTCTTATCTTGTTTGTCTATTCAACTGTATTGCCCGGAGAAGCCATAGGCCTAATGTTGGAGATAAATAGTCGTCGCGTAGTTCATGTTGTATCTTTCTTGGGCCCCAAATATTCATCATGGTCACCAATGCTCCTGGTGCGTTTGCAATTCTAGTCTGTGCCACCACTTGTCGATCTATAGTGCTTCCCAGGTTACTAAAACAGTCGACATCTTCCAGTGGCTCTGACCCTGAGGTTGGTTGTGTTGTCAGATTTTGTATGAAGCTCTGTTCGAGGTATATGATCAATTTGGTTCTCTTCAAATAATAAAAAAATTGGTTTGAAAATAATCGTGTTGTTTTATGGTTTCTTTTGAGACACAGAAACACAGTTCCTCCAATAATCAATCTGTGTGACGTACAAAGGTCTGCAAAACTTTTATACTTTCATTCATTGCGTCTAATCCATAATTACTGATTTTGTAATCGATACGTACTTTCCGTTCTAATGATCCCATAAAAGTCCCTCACTAGTATGGTCATTTGTTTACTCTTGACCCTCTGGCATCCCAATTGACTCTGAATTTTCGCGCGTCATTCTGGGCGATGTTTCAACTTGTCAAGAATAGCCTGCAACCTATGCTTGAAGCGATCTTTTACTTCCTCGTCTTTGTTATGTTACATCACTGCTGTGTTACCAGCACCAGCACGTCATTAGCTTTACATAGCTGGACATATTTATTGATTCGTATCGTACAATAGATGTGTACTCATATTTTGACATCTGTATAATGTTTTATTATCAATAGCACTCTTGTTATTAAGCAGTGGGTTACAAAAAGGGTACTAAATAAACCAACAAGTGAACATTATCTATTATAACTTCAAAGCCACCTAGCTGATTTTCCCTGAAGATACTAAGCTACGAGGGATCGTTAGCCCCACCCCTGATCATCTTTTTTATGGTTTGCTGACTCCACTAGAACTCTAGGCGGGGTTATTAAACTTAAAGGAATTGCAACCGCCTTTGTTATTGCTTATTATTGTTAATGAAAACATTTTCAGCATGCAAAAACAACCAGGAAAGGCATCCTGCTAAAAGAAGAAATCAAGACAAAGATTACAACTTTATTGACACAATCCAAGTTGGAGAGAAGGAAGACGCAAGAGACTGGACAAACAAACCCCAGAATGAAGGATTGCCATATAGGTGAGGTGATTTAATATTTTAAGGAGTGTGTATGGGTATGGACAAGATGATGTCTATTGCTGGCAGGACACCCTTACTTCCCCCTTCCATACTGAGTTCTGCACCTTTTTTTTTTTCGGGAAGTGCACAAAAAGTGAGAGAATCTAACGAATTCCTTATTCCTCAGTCCACAAAACCACTACAAATTTTCATTTTATTAGTTTCGACCCCTCTCTACGTATGAAAGTGTAGAGACTGTGTAATAGCTCGTTACTGACACGGTTTATCAACGGTATGAGAGCGAAAAGATGTTATGGAAATAAGCCATATTTCATGTTTGCTACTATTACAGAAAAATATCACTCATTTGGTTTGCACAACTTAAGGCAGGAGAAAACGCGTAAAAACGCGAACTAAAGTTCGAAATCTGCGTGGCACTTGTGTCATGTAGTCGACAAAAGTAAAAAGATGATAAAAATGCCAGGAATTTGCTGCAAAAAACAAAACATGCGTTTAGGAGTTTAGGAGTACTCTTGTCTTGTTTAGTCTAATTTAAACTACAATCACTGACAATATCTTGTAACACTGTCTGTTTCAAAGCCTGTCCCTCCTTCTCCCACCCATGCAATGTTGTTTGAAAATTTAATGATATCCCTCATGCCTTGTGTATGGGAACCAACTTAACAGAGGAACGGGAAGTAGTATTCCGACGAATTGTGACTATGAGCTTACGTAGTTTTGTTTTCGTACTCCTGTGATAATTATACAGCATACTAAAACATCAAAGAAGAATACAAAAGTTTTAAATCAAGTATAATTCATATTTGTAGGGAAAACGTCCATGTCACAAACTTGAAGCAGAGACGATCGCTCAGTTCTTCTACGGAGTTAAGTTGTTGTGGCTCTGTGAGGTCTATTTCGAAGAAAGACGTTTTGGTAATAAATCCTCAGAGACTCCATTTTACAAAAAAGATCATAGTTGGCGAACAGTTTCGAAAACTTTTAAAAGCGTTATATCGAGATCATCCAAAAGCAGCACAAGAGATCAATGAAAAATTTAAACTGGATAATGTAGGAGGAGATGAGGGCGACAAAGTCAGCATTTATAACATAGAGGGCAAATCAGATGCTGCGAAAAACAAAACCATTACTGAACTTCGTGGCGCAATACTCAAACTTCTGGATAAACTAAGGAAAAAGGCTAAACAGCAAGGTACTAAAAACATAGAGCATAAAGAGCATAAAGTAAATAAACAAGAAGTTCCGCATAAATTACCTGAAATAAGCAATACCAGCAAAACTGCCAAGACGAAATATAATACAATGGCATCATCTTCACACGAGGATATTTCTGCTAAGCGGGCAAACCAATTAGATCTTCTTAACTTCATTTCACGGATGAAAAGTGTTGAGGGAATACGAAATGATGGTTCTAACAAGCGACATATGTTTGAAACTATGAACGGAATGTCAATGAACGGAATGCCAATGAATGGAATGCCAACGAACGGAATGCCAATGAACGGAATGCCAATGAATGGAATGCCAATGAACGGAATGCCAATGAACAGAATGTCAATGAACGGAATGCCAATGAACGGAATGCCAATGAACGGAATATCAAATGCCCCAGATATGCTGTCACCGAATCCAATGGGCAATATGTACGCCCAGGAACAAAATGATTTTTTGCCAGGGAATGGTTTGCAAGGGAGGGACCTAGAGGAGCAAAGAAAACGTATTGAGGATCAGATGGACAATAATCTGGCTCAACTTCAGATGGAATTTAAACTACTTGAACAACAGCAAGAAGCAGGTCAAATGCAAAACTTACAAAATGATCAAATTCCCCCAGGTTATCAATATGATACTGCTTCTCCTTCGGAAGGGATAATGCCATTTGGCGGATTTAATAACCAAGCGCAGCTCCTTCATCATGTTAATCCATATTTATCCATGAACAGGCCCTTCCCAAGGTTTAGAACTCGGAAACCATTTTTACCGCCACTAAATCCAAGATTAAGATCTCCTTTCTACAACGAGGACGTCGGTGACAGGGATGATGATAATGCCGATGACGATGATGAACCTTTGGCGCATTATCCGGTGCATGAAGATGAAGATGCTAATGACGAAGATGACGAAGAAGAACATTACGGCCCTGATGATGAAAGATAGCATTATTTTGTTAAAATTTGTGGACATTTTTAGAACTTTTAGGCTACCGTACTGGGCCCGGTTGTTCGAAAGCCGGTTAACGCTAACCCAGGATTAAAACTTAACCGAGGATTTAATTTATCTTGTTTGAAGTGTTTTCAAAAGCTAATTATAAATTACATGCGAAAGCAAGTCAGAGACGAAACTAAAGGGCAAAAATACTTTGCAAAAATCTCCATTGATTAATTATTCAACTGGAATCAAAATTGATGCTAACCCTGGGTTAGCTTAATCGCGCTTTGAACAACCCGGCCCTGTAATTAAAGCAACAAATGCCAATGGTATCTGACCGAGTCCTGGCGGGTCGCTATTTTTACTCTTGCAAATAAAATACTAACTTTGATTCGTGGTCGAAGAGTGCTTATTGATATGCTACTCCAGACATTGTGCCAATCTTTCTTGTCATTGTTTCGGTGCAACATTATTTAGGTAAAAAATCGAAAAAGGATGCATTTATCAGACTTGTAAGAAATGTCATAGCATTTTCAACTGATCACCTACGATCCAGTCTAATTTCTCATCATTGCACACATCTACCGTATCCCTCAGTTTACTCCCGTCACACCGGATAAGTACTAAAGTTGAGTAAGACAAGGGTTTCTTCTGGGAAGGATCTGTGTACAAGGATTTTGTAGGAGCGGTACGGTCATATTGTGAGCATTGTATTGTTTTCTATTTTAAAACCGCGGTTTTTCGCATACGACATGTAACCTCTACGAAGGACTCTACAAAGGCAATTCAACCAGGAAGGCCACTAGTTTTCAGTTGATTATACTGCCAGGGTGCCACCCTCTTAAAATAAAGTTGAGTTATTCATTCATTCACTCAATTTGATTTACACCAGCACATGCAGCCACTGCCATGCTCTGTACATTAAAGAAACTGTTCATAGGCTTAAACACTGATTCAGTCGGCACCTTCGTTTGGCGGAACGTAACAACACCAACAGTGCCAAAGCGAGCAATGCCTGACTACCGTTCACAGCCATGTTCTATCCATGCCATAAAAGTATCTGTAATCAAGTGGAAGAAGCTGACGGGGGAAATGAGACACAGCTAATCTTCGCAACACTGGCTTTTACCTTTAAATCTATTTTTTACATATATTTATGATTCCACAACCTTCTAATTTCAGTCGCTCTTTCTTTTTCTTTGCGCTGGTTGGATCATATTACGCGAGATAGTGAACGTACATAGAGTTACGACTCCAAATTTTTCATTATTAATGGCCGTCTTTTTAGCCTGCAATCATTTGAGTACAGCGGTTAAAGACACGAAAACGAATTGAGTTAGTATCGTTCTTGTTGAAGTGAGATAACAGCTGTTGAAAATTTATTAACTCTTAACCAGGCTCTCTCTTAGAACTTACAAGGTGTCGTTTTCCTCTTGAAAAAACCTCGTAAAGATCATATGAACTTTGACGGTTTTCGAAGGAATGATTTGCTTTAAAATGTAATGGCAGAAATGTTTAAGCTGTTGTTTCTTGTCATGATCCTGTCGCTTAAAGATGTGAAAGGACGGCCGCCACCGAAAGTGACCAAAGACGGTAAGGTTCTTTTTGTTCAACCACACAAAACTTAAATGAAACTTTCCAATAAAATGAACGATTTATCTGAATACAGTGTAATCCCGTTAATACGACCACTGTTGCGTTATAAATTGTGCCCGTATTAACGGAGCGGTCGGATAAATGAGGTATTTTTATAATTAGATAGCAACTTGACTGAGTGTTCGCTTTTGCTTGCTACCATTAAATGGTTGTAATACCGAGGTGGTCTTATTAACGGGGTCCCACTGTATTCGTAGTACTTTAGCGTAATCACTTTAAAATTATTTGAAATGTAAGAAAAATTCACTGTTATATCACATCACGTTCTTTACTATAAGAAAGTGTGACCGATTAAATTGTGAAACGAGTGTTTGACTGTTATTAGTATTCAAATCATAGCAAGCGATAATCGTAGTTAATACTGGAAAAGACACAATATGGTAAGAGCGCACCAACACTTCTACTAAAATGTGTTATGTTAGGCTAGATCACCTGTTAATGTTTTGGTTTAAATTACACAGGTTTGCTCGTGGCGATGAACCAACCTTAAAAGCTTTTTACCCGTTATAAAATGACCAAGCCAAACCCGTGATTTTATTTAGTCAATAACAAACTTCAAGTTTTTTTTGTTTGTTTTCAATACCGACCCTTTTTATTGGTTTTCATTATTCTACTATTTTGCAAAATGGAATGGACTTCATTCAAAATATACAGGTTTCTTCCAAATAAAAACTGTTTACAAGAATTGTTCTTAAAATAGAACGTCTTAATAACTCGTTCTAGATTATTGCTGTAATGAGCGAAATGAATAGAAAGAATAGTTGTGGGTGCTCAAAAATATATTTACCCTTTTTACGAATCAACATTAGTTTAGAGGCATCTTTGAAAAAGTTTCTTAATCTATAACTAACTCAAAGTTAATGGAATAAAGTTATGTTGGATGGGTATTGAATATAATAGAAACAGCCCACTGGTGGTCTAAGTAGAAAGGTTGAATTGAAGGAAAGCTGCCTGATAGTCCACACCCAATATTTGCTTCCGTAAGCTATTATGTTAGCCTTTTAAAATAGAGAACTAACATGGCATTACTTAAAGTATGAGGGTACCCCAAAACATCACTTTGCTTTCGAGCCTTTTTATTGCTCTGTGCCTCATTAAAACTCCAGCAAACTATACATTTTCTGAAAGCTTAAAAATAAAACGTTATGATAACGTATTATTTAAAGGAAACGATTCATGTTTATAGGATATAGCGAGTGATTTCCAAAGGTACATCTTTTACAAAATTGAGTTCCGCTCCAACCGGAAATTATCTAAAGAAGGAGAAGAACATCACGCCGAGTACCTAACACCTTTGCCTAAAAAACCGTGTCGGGGAATTTTGATAACTTGTCTTGTCTAGTTTGTTTGCACGCAGTTAAATTTTCAAGTTCGAAAGACATCCATTCCCCTGCATTTAACTGCCATAACGTTTGAACGAAATCAGAGATAAAAATCGGAGACAGGTTTTTTTTTTTTAATTAGACCAAGGTGTAAGGTACTTAGCGTGATGTTCATCTCCTTCTTTAGATCATTGGCGGCTGGAGAAGAACTTGAAAGATGTACTTTTGGAAATCACTCATTATGTTTTCTTAAAAATACGTTTTCCTTATATTTAACTATTAACTAAGCCTTCGTAAAATATATCATATAGTTTGTTAGGGTTTTAATGAGCGAAGAGCAATAAAAAGGCACGAAAGCAAAGTGGCGTTTGAAGGTACACTGACACCTTATTGTTAAGTCATTTCATTTACTTACATTCTCTCAATGTTGTTTTGCCATAGAAATTAAATCTAGCGCCACTTTTCACTTTGTTACTGTTCCCGTCTTAAAAGATATACACGGCGTACCGCATGAGACCACAGCGCGGGAAGATCAAAAGTCCTACCTAACGGGTGCTGCCTACAGAGTCCTGAACAAAGACAACACCTTTAATGCAAAGGATCCACTCATCTTCTTTCCATTAGTTTCCGTTGAACACCCTCGAGGATAGCACGAGTTTGATGTCAACAAACGGATGCCGTCAAGAAAGACCTGAGATTAAAGTAGCGGTGGAATGCAAGATGTTTACTTATGACTCTCCTCTGACCGCGCCCTATGGGGGAAACATGAAAAGAATAACTGTCATATAATAGATAATCTAGTGCTATTGAACCCAACGTTGTGTAAAACTGGGCATTTTACTCGTCAGTTTCTATTTTTTCTCTCTCAAAATGAATTCTAGCTTGTACCTAGAATTCTTTTTGTGAATCTCGAGTTTTTGACAGCTTTGCGCGGGTTCGCGTACAAATGACATGAGTTCTTTGTTAGTTTACTTCTGTCCGGTCCTGTAGGTGATTGCGTCGCAAGATGATCGTTGACCAAAATGTAAAAAAAAATGAGCAAGCGACAGTACAAATATTCTTCCCATGAGTACTCCCAGGGGCGTACCTGCCTGAAGCAGACACTGGCTTACAAGTTTTTTTTTAATTAATCAGCTACAAAATGACCACGCGATGTCTTTCCGTATATATTATGCTATGTTAACCTTTTCTTTTTTCAACTTGTGCCCCCTGGCTTACTGTTAAAAACTGGCCAGGAACGCCCCTGACTCCGTCCATGTTCCTTGGAGAATGAACGCGAAAGATCAGAATAGGACTAAATATAAGACGATGCATGTTTATTTGTCATGCAATAAGCGAATTCGAAACAAAAAGCTGTACACAGTTTGAACTCGTGGCGTCTTTTATAACCCATTGCAGCATTGATTCCTGAGTGTTTTGAGTTCTTTTACGGAGAAACATAAAATCATGCCTAAAGGTAAGACTGCATTCAGTAGCCGACACTTGAAACCACGATCGCTAACTGAAATGCAAAGTTATATAAAACACAAATCGTGTAAATCAAACCTAAGACAATTTAAAACAAGCACTGAACGGAGTGCTATTATTAAAACAGGTATTCAGAAGAATCGGTGATAAAATTTAGATTAGAACTTGAACCTCGAATGCTATTTTCAGAATACAATGCAACATACAATTTTATCTGCTTACTACCTTGAAAGCACTTAAAAGAAGAATGTTCTAGAACATGTGCATCGTGCAAAATCTCCCCTTTCGAGTATAAAAGCATGTTTCGTGATTCGCTTTAGCAAAGTGAAAAAGACAAAATAAATTATGTTTACCACTTTTTATGATAACTATATAAGTGACGACATTAGCTTTCCATGACAATAACAAGAACTCTACGAGTCATATAATGAAACCGGGATTTAAAGGTCTGGATTTTCATCTGGTGTGTTACTGTTAGCTAGCTAACTAAGATATAAAGAAATCGAGCCTTGACTGATGCTATTTTCGGAATAATACGGACGTTGTTAGCGGTAGATGTTATCAGATTGATTCTCCGAAGGTCACATTGTGTTCAGTTAATTGCTCATGCGCAAAGCGCGATGAGTTAAAAAATGCCCTTCGTTTTTCTTTTTTTTCTTTTTATTATTTTTATTACTTTTTGTGTCACGATTTTGCATGCAAATTTATGTACGCATATTTTAAATTGTGCACTTCCGGTTCATAGCTTTGCCATTTACACTTCCTATTTAGTGTCTTCGGCCACTCTCACTTCCGGTAAAACCGCGTTACTGAAGTGTCACGACAGCGTCCCCTACAACCCTACTTACTGATGTTCACGTTAGGTATATATAAGACTTAGATGAATCACTGGCTTCATTGTGGTACAGCCTTCATTTACAAAACATTCAAAAAGCTTTATTACGCATGCGCATGAGTATAGCTTGTGTCGCTAAAAACTGATTATGATTGAACTTCTCTTCAAAAAGCCACTTGAATT